>CM059602.1:185845142-186102642 GCA_030412105.1 Cyclura pinguis
CCACCTATCCTCCTGTTAGGTTTGCCATGTCAGGGTTATCTCAAGCCCTGAGATTTCAGTGTCAAAAGCTGAAAACTAGGTACTATACCTTGTGCTGTCACAGGGGGATAGCCTTTTGGATGTTACAAGGCTGATGTTAGAAGGGGTGCCCATAGCAGTGTTGTAAAGCATGATATCTTAATATCAGACACAGTTGTAGAGTATGTCATTTGAACAAATAACACCAAATCTAACAAATTAGAAAATAAGATGTTCATACAAACGTTCAAGGCAGTGCTCTCACTCTGAAATTCTTCTTCCTTCACCGAGAGGTCCAGAAGAGACGGGCTAGGCCCTGAGATCTGAAAACTTTACTTTTTGTAGATAAAAGGTATTTGTCAGTTTGGCTGGGATTAACACTTCACATGGACATTACGGGCACGAGTATTTTTGTGAGGCAGACTGAAGACTAAAGAGATGCCAATGAGACAGTGAACAAACCTGTAACAAACTTGAAACAAAAGCAAAAAATGGGAAATGAGGAAACCTTGAAGAACAAATGACAAAACCTTGAAGACGCATTGGGATTGCTGTATGCTTTGTAAAGACAAGAAATATAGAGATTCTAAGGAGGCTAACCTAAACAAAGCAGAGTTCAAGAAAGAGAGGCAAAGTAAGCTGTGGAGTGAAAAGTAAGAGAAATGGGTACTGAGGTTATATAACTGGGAAAAAGAAAGGAAGAGCCAAAGAGAAACTAGAAATTTTCAGAAGGCTTAGGGCTGAGGGAATGGAAGACTTGGAAAAGATGAAAAATACCAGTCCATGTGGTTAACTGGGTCTATACTTTATCACTAAGGAAATATACTTCCACATTTAGTTGTTCAAGAGTGGTCCATAATTTCCCTGCAGGGCCCTTTGAAGATACTAGGAATAAGTACAGGATAAAAATTAGTGAACAACAGAACAAAACTACAGATGTGTCTGCTTTATAAATGGAAAGCAGTGATGAAGCTGAATGAAAAAAAAACCCCTATACTGGCTTTTTAAAGGTTTTACTGTATAAGGCAATCCCAAAATCAGAATGGGATTAATTTTGGTTTTATTTTTAACCTTGTTTTCCCAGTCAAAAACCTCTTAAACAGTAAAACTCAAACTGCAGCTAAAAATTGGCTGGTTTGTTCAAATCAACTGCCAGATAAAATTCAGATTCCCTTATATTGCTTCTTGGTTGTTGTCACTACTATAGCACCACAGTAACTGTGGAAATAACATGCAGGCTCAAGGCTGTCTTTGGGGGCTTTCAAGAGGTTTCATGTCCCCTTGTGCTTATATTTTGAGTGGCAATTCTTTCGTCTTTGTCCTTGTAGTCCATAGTGCCTCTTGAACTTTCTGGAGATTGTTGTAGGCCATTTTTACTGCATTTGGGGACATTTTATGCTTCTCATCTTTTAAAAAGCTGGGTCTACAAAGGTAAGGAGCATCTTTGGAAGAGCTACGGGCAATTTAGAAGCACTTTTCAGACCTATAGATTTGGGAGTTTGGGGGGAAAATGGGTCAATGGCACTCTAAGGTCCTGTTGGAGTCTCAACCACAACTGTAGCACATCTTGTCTTTAATGCTTGTCTACTTCCTAAACTGGGAAATGGCCCTAAATCCAGTTGTCAATATTAACAGGAATGGACTTGCTGAAACAATGAGAATATCAATGCTCAGGTAAGATCTATTCATTCAGTGAGTCTACTCTAGCTGAGACTAAGGTCCTTTCCGCACCTTACTGTCTTCTGGCGCTGGGGTGTGGGGATCACGCGAGCAGCCTCCGGTGAGAGGCTCTTGCATCCCTGCTGCTTCAGCTCAGCACAAGCTGCCTGCTCGCGCGAGGGCTCCGCCTCTTCCTTCTGCAGTGCAGCCTGGGACCTTCTCAGGCTGCGCTGGGGCAGGAAGCACGACTGGCGCGGCTCTGGAGGCTCCGCACGCCAGGTAAGTGTGCGCGGGGCCCGGGAGCAATGCATGATTGTGCACCATTTTCAGCTTCTAGCCAAAAATGAAAAGGTGCACGACCGGCACCTGCCCTACCCTGGAGCATCGCACGATTGTGAGTGCATTGTGCAGATCGCTCCTCACAATCGCGTGACGCTCCAGGCCCTCTTTCGCATGGAAAATGCCGTGCGAAAAGGGCCTGACAATTGGATTTGGGCTTGTATATTTGGCCACAAGATGCTTAACTGATTTTGAAATATGTTTGGGTGTAGTGGATAATGTATAGAAGGTGAGGCTTCCCACAGGTCTGGGGAACTAGAACAAAATCTGTTAATGAAAACACTTATATTCCTTTAATCCTCATATAATTTTATATGTGATAACATTCAGATTTATTTGCACCAAGACATACAGAATAGAACCACATACAATTTGGTTAGCTGTCAATTGTGTGATGCAGTGGAATTTTGAGTAATAGATTAAGGGGCTGAAAACTTTTAACAAACAGATAAAAAGCACAGATCAGGGACAAATTCACAGTGCTGTGTGTCAGTTGCAAACATTTTATTAAGTCTACAACATTAGATAAGGTGTGTTTGGTACACAGTTTTTAGTACAATTCATTTCTTTGCTTCTTTTCCGGATGAGTAAGAGCTTTGTATTTCATTGGGGTTGACAGTGCCTGCTTCTCAAAGCTTAGAAAGGTTAGTGTTTTGGATTACATCTCCCAGTAGTGAAGGTGGCAGTGAGATTCAGAAGGCTGTAATCCAAGAAAGTAGTAGTAGTAGTAGTAATAGTAGTAGTAGTAGTAGTAGTAGTAATAATAATAATAATAGTAATAATAATAATAATAATTCTGGGCTCTGTTATTTCAATGTATCATTGGTTCTTGTTGTATGATATTGGATTGGTGTGACACTGTAGGAGAATACACATGTTACAGTTAATGATGTAGAGAAATTCTGGGATCTTTTATACTTGTTCAAGCTCTATGTATATCCAGCATAACTGTCTCTATGTATGTCCAGTGTAAATACTGAAAGAACCAATGTGTGTATAAACTGTGTCTGTTTAGACTGCGTGTGTGTGAATAGAAATACTGGAAAAGGCAGGTTCCTTGGTTGCACAGCATTCATGCTTGTGTTATATCTGAAACATTGTGCGAAAAGAGGTCCACCAATATTTTCAATTATATTTAATTGTGATTAATATGGTAAAAATCCTGCAGTGGCTTGAGGTGCTCCTTTAATTCTGCCAATGCATTTATATTTATTAAAAATGTTACACAGCAGGAGATCCAATTTCAAATGCTGCCATCTCCTCAGACCTGTACATCGCTGAAATACAAAAGATGCAGCACTGATGCCACACTCGTGCACATCATATAATCAGAGAGCAGTGTGTGGCTAGTATGTAAGTCCATGAAAGGCATCCAAATGTGCTTTTCTCCCCTGCCAGTACAAATGTCTGAAGCTAGCAAACAAACAATGCCTCCCTCTAACAATATAAACAATATATCCTTAGGAGAGAGATTTGTCCAGGGTAACCTGCAATGCATTTTGGCTTTATACATCCTGTCAGTTAGAGATCAGAAAGAGGAATTGTTTTTTTCTGCATGTGATTAGTTCCTGTTAGCTATAATGGAAGTTATGTATACATGAGGAAATGCTTGCTCAGTTAAATTGTAGCTATAAACATACACATCTAATGCAGCAGAGCCAAAATGGGAGGTGCTTTTCACAAATGTTTTCTCCAATGATAAAGAATGCCTCTTTCTGGGATTTTTCAGGGGATACTCGGAAAGTCAGTAAATGTTTGCTAGAGAAACGTACTGTCTCAGAAACCTGGTCATAATCTTTCCTCCTACAGTGGTTTTGCAGTGAAGGCAAAGCATTGGCTTTGTTTGACCATAGTGGTGCTCACATAGCCAAATCTGATTTGCTACATGGAACTGTGATATCAACACATTTACTACGTGATCCCTGATTGGCTGGAATCACTCATGGAAGAAATGAGCCTGCAGGGAGGGGAAACACAGGAAAAGAGAAAAGCAGGAACTTCTGCAATTAGCAGTTTGAAAACTCCTTTCTTTGGATAACATTTTGAAGTCTCTCTTCTGCTTAAAAAATGCTCTCAAATTCAGCACATCCCTAAGTTTAACCAGTGGCTTCCTATGTTGCATTAGTTCTGCTGCTCAAATTATTTCACATTAACAACTTATATTGTGTCTGAGGCATCTTATACAAAGGTAGGTAGCATATCATAGATCACACAGTAGCTAAATGTTGTCCTTTGCCATGTTTGCTTCACCTCTGGAGTGAACAGATATAACAGTTTACCTCATTGTGGCTTTTGCGAGATTAGCCATCTGTAGTATTATATAAAATAGAAAGAAGAACTGTGTCTTAAGTTATAGATGTGTGAGTGTGTTTATGATTAATGGTGTTGTTAATATACAATAATTTTGATTCAGACTTAGACTTCTGAAGAATTGTATAGACTATGGCTTATAAATTATCTCTTTCTAGGGTAAATACTGAGGAAACCTGCTGTATCTAATACCCCAGCCTTACAAAACTGCTTAACTGCAGGTGAATCATGGCCTTATGGTTGACTGACAGGGGTATGTCTTTATTAACATTGCCAGGTTTTCTAAAAAGCAATAAAGTTCATGACATGCAAGGCTGATAGGCAGGAAGTAGTTATTAACAAGTTTGTGCTCTTCCTAAATACCAAATGAAAACATTGGTTTCAATTAATTTAGCCATGTATTTCTCTGTAAAATTAACACGTTGTCCTCACCCATAAATTACATGATGCACACATTTCTGTCTTTATGAAGGGCCTGTATCTCCAAATATGGCATTTTTTTGACATCTCATTCAGTCTATAAAAAAGGAAAAGCTTTCCAACTGTCAAATGGGGGCTTTTAAAAAATATAAGGGGCAAACTTTCTGGCCCTCAAATGAGAGACATCCTTTATAATAAAGAACACCTAGCAACCCTAGGCCATTTCTGCACTGCACTGTTACAGTGCTATTATTCTATTTTCAACATCCTGTGGAATTCTGTGGTTTGTAGTTTACTGGGGCGAAGGAGCTCTCTGGCTGAGAATTCTAAATGGCCCTCCCTAAAGTACAAACCCCAGGATTCAACAGGACGTTGAAAGTGGAATAACAGCACTATAACAGTGTAGTGTGGAAATGGCCCTAGTCTTCACTGAAATGTCGGACACCAATCTACAAGTTCAAAAATAAGGAAGAATCAAAGAAAGCTAGAAATTATGTTCTATTTCCACATTGTATCTAGATCAGATGAGGGCTTATAGCACTGAAGAAGAGTGGACAATGCCAGTAACCTATGCCAGATTTCAGTAGTGTGTCCTCCATACTGCTGCTTAGCATATAATACTGTGCCAAAAATTGAAAGGCAGTTCAAAGTTATTGGCTTGAACCTTATTGATAATCCTAATTAGAGTAAACCCACTGAATCAGTGGGATTTACTTAAGTAGTGACTTAACTTTCAACAGCTGATTCAGTGAGTCTGCTCTACTTGGAACCAATCAGTAGGATTCAGACCATTCTGTTTGTAAGCAAATGTTGTTGTGAATTGGCACTGTATCTGGAGTCCAATGGAGAAAGTCCATTGATTTTCTGAATTTTCTCCTAGTGGATACCCAGGGCTTAATTTGTGTTAGGACATAAACCTCACATGGAGCATATGATGAATGAATGGATTGAAGTGCCCTTGAATAAGCACACTCCCTACTAAGTAACTCAAGAAGGTTGAGTCAGGAAGCAATAAAAGCTGCCAGATTAGAGTGATGGGTTAAAAACAGGCTCAAGCCCTTGTGTCAGTTTGTTTGCGTAGTTTGCACAACCTTCTCCCCTTTCTGGAAATCATAGGTGAACATGAGGGTTTAATTCTGTTGTTGGCATGTGCTGGTTATGCCAATATATATATTTTGAAGATTGTGGAAATAGCTATCCAGTACTTCCTTGCACAATGTCCCTTGTTCCAGGTACATGATAGCAGTTGAGGGTCTCTTGTGTTCAGCTTTGTCCTCCCAGACCCTGGCTGTCTGCAGGCCTCATCAGGGCTCGTTCCAGTTGCTCTTACACTGGGACTGGAGGATGGTATTTTTTTTTCTGGAGGCATGCCAGCACATGCATGGGCATTCTGTCCCCAGAACTGATCAGCAGGTGGGAGGAAAGAGCTGTGTCCATCAGCTCTATAGCTGGTGATACACAACTAGGGAGGAAGTGCGAAGAGGAAGCAGTCTCCACCACCAGACTATGACATAAGTCTCCTGATGGAGACTTAGGCACTTTCTGCATGGACATGGCATCCCAGCATGGGGATGCCAAGAGGAGTGGGACCATGGTGACACTTCCACAAGACCTTGTCATGGTCCCATCCTTCTCCCATTGCCATCCGGAACAATAGTGAGATAAATCATTGATGGATTTTTGCCATCATTGACTCCTGATTACATGATGCTCCCGTACTTACCCGCCCTGTGGAAGGCTTGGAAGTGCAATGGAGGTGCTTCCTGCTCCAGTGCAGCATGAGAAAGAGCGTGGCTGCACTGCAGAAGGAAGAGGCACGTCCCTCGCACTCACTTCCTGAGGGAGCCAGTCCAATGTGGAGGGGAGCATTCCCCTCGCGATCCCTTCCTGACAAAGGCTCTGCCAGGATCGCACCTGCAGGGTGATGTGATAAGGTAAGGTGTGGAAAGGGCCTTAAAATCTGTCAGTAGGCTTAATGGCAACTGGATGGAGTGTTGTATGATCTGGGCCTTAGATGTGTAGAACTGTAAACATGCCTATTGGAGTGCTCCACCGTAGGTGATAGTGAGCTCCCTCTTTCTTTTCATTCTCCTACTTCAGTCTATGAAGTTTTCACTTGACTCATCCATCTTCTTTTGGGCTAGTTGAGGACTAGTCTTGGTGCAAGGTTTGTTATAGCAGAGGGTTAGGCATTACATGTGAAGAAATCAGCCCACGTAAGCCATGTCAGCCCCCATGTGATACATACATGCCCTGAAAGCTTGCTGTGCCTCAAACATCTGCTTAACACAGAGTGAATGAAGTGCTGCATCCAGATACTATGATAGTCTGGTTTGGTAGCTGGGATATTACTCAGTGTACGAATATAAAGACATTTAAGACTAGTGTGACAGCACAGCAAGCTGCTTTTAAGTAAACCAGCTGACTGCTTTCTTCTTCTTCTTCTTCTTCTTTTAAAAAAAACTACCTGAAGTCTTGATAAAGTAGATTAAAAATGCTGAAATAGATTAGCCTGGAAATTCTTCACTGCCTGCTAACTGAATTCGTAGAGGCTGAGCTTGACACTCTGTTGCCATTCAAGGTGTTTTTTAATAATCAGTCTCAGTTCACAGACAGAAATCTATAAGCCTGCAATGAGATTGCAGTTCGGGCCATAGATAGTTATAAAATCTATTCCCTCCAGTTACTTGCTGTATAAAAACTTCCTTCACCCATTGATCACCAGCAGGGACAATTCAAAGTGGAAGATCACGCAAGGAGTAACACCCAAGAAGCTCCTGGTTACAGCTAGTGCTCGGCTTGTGCACTGGACATTAGGCAGATGTGAGGATAAAACTGTCAAGTGTGAAAACACAAAGAGAAATATTGCTATTTTCTATTATTCACCTTCTTCCCATGAGCTGTTTGCTCAGTTGCCATGGCACAGGCGGTGAGATTTCATAATTTTCCCCCTGCCTGCCATGTGCTCATGCAACAATGCGAATTTAATCAGGCTAGACAGTTGGTTGGGTTTTGTCCATGTGAGTCGCCTAAAACTTTTCTCACCAGCTAAACCCACAAAGTATCTAAAAGCCATAAATAATCAGTAACTTCTATGACTTGCACCTGCCTGCTTTATTTGACTAGGGATACAGAAAGGCTCATATTGGGCACCAAGTTCCCAGCATCAATCACACTGGTTTACTAGAGAAATCAACATAGATTTTGAACTTTTAAAACTATCCACCACAGGCATTCAATATTGGACTTATTATTTTGGTCCTTTGGGACATTTAGATGCTATTGCTGTCAATGCCACTGATCTAATCCTTCAATACAATCTTTCAGAGTCCTTCCCTTTCCCTTATCATATCCCTAATAAGAAAAATGGCACATGTATTCAGTGGCAAAGACATTTTAAGTGTCTTTTTTATTGTAACACATGAGCTGTGCTTTGAGTCATACCTGACCTAGAGGAAAGATAAGAGGATATATCAAAGAAAATATGGCTGCAGAAAAAATCAGAGAATAATGAAAGGTATTCCAGCCATAGTTCCTGTATTTTTATGTGTGCCAGCTTGTCCAAGAAAATACGAATATCAGTATCTTTTACCCAGCTTATCCCCCAACCTGCTTTATGGGAGCCAAAACAATACAATTAGAGAGATAAATAATGGCAGAGGGAGAGACAAATTAACAGGTACATGCAAGGAAGAAAAGATATATTTTCAGCTGAGATTTGGAGACAAAGCTTAATTGGGACAATGGCATGTTTAGTTTTTAATGCTTTTCTAAACAAGATTTGTTGTGTCATGTGGGAGAACTCTCAGAACTAAATGAGCAAAAGTGACAAAATTCAGTCTGTGTTGGCTGAAGCTTAAGAAATGGTCACCTGTTATGATTTGCTGGCTGTAACGATACAGGTGAAACCTATGTAGTAAATGTGCTGTACACTATATGTAATCATGTTTATGTGTACATGTGCAGCCAAGCTGGGGCATTGGTAAGTGTCTTGTTCAAAGACAGGTTGGTGGTGCAAGTACCTTATTAAAATATTGTCCTTGTGGTTGATGCTTTTCATTTCAGTGAGGATATAAATCTGCTCAGGGTTTTAGCCCAAACTTTGAAGGAAGTATTCAAGGTGAACCCTATATCTCAAAAGGGGTTGACACTTTGATGGTTCCTTTAATTGTTCAGACTAAAACCCATAAGAGATTCACCATTCAACTGACATAGAAGCCAATAGCTGACACCGAAAGTCTACTTAAGATTTCAGTTTAAAAGCAGATAAAACACACAGGCTGTAACTCAGAGAAACTAACGTACTTAGAGGATGAAGATGCTGTCTGTAGAAAGAAGTCTATGTGCATAGACGTTGCTATGCAGAATTATCAGCATAATAGCAATCTGGGGTACTTCAGACTAAATGAAGTTATAGCATCTGAGTTGTTTTGTTGACATATTTCTGGAGCCTAGTGTGACACTATATCCCTGAATGAAATGATTGTTAAATCATGTGGGGAGTGTCATTTTGGGGTCACTTTTGGTCTATAAGGCTAATGGAATTTTAGAACTTATAACTGCTCCAGATTTTCTTATTTTTGAGTTCCTAGCTGTTGCTGGACTACAATTTCTATCAGTTGAGCAAGTATGGGCAATGCTGGAGATGACAGGAGTTGTAGCCTTACACTATCTGGGGTCCTATAGTTGGAAAAATATACATAGACTTTAAGAACATTAGGGCTGAAGATGCTGTAGAAGAAGGTATCTCAGATATGACCTCAGGATCATCATGTGGAGAACTGTACGGGAGAGGTTGCATTCACAACTGATAAAAGATGGAACTCTTAAATGAATTCATTGCAAATAAGTTGTTGCTGGTGAAAAAGCAACTAAAGGATTGTGCATTAATCCTTTACCAAAGATCCATATGCTGTGGATCAGGGCAGATATAAAAATGCTATTTAATACGTGGTTAAAATATCAATCTTTAAAACTCCAAATGGCTTTAGGCCTCACTGTGTAAGAGAGGGTCTTACATAGTTTTAATGCACATTAATAACTGACAATTTTAATGGTTTTATTATGAAATTTGCTTTAGTTATGTTAATCTAGCTGTTTCAAGATCTGTTAAAAGCGGCAATTTGGGTTAAATATGGGATAAATGAGTAAATAAATAAATATTTTAAAAATGTTTCTATTTCCCACCATTGGAATCAATGCGATGTAAAATCTCAACTTTAGCAAGATCATGCCTGTGGTTATAGGTTCAGTTTAGTTCCATGCCAGTCAAGAAATCTAGGCTACTAGCTCTATTCCAGTTTAATACAATTAATGTACTAGGTTCAAAGAGGGATAGAATCAAATTTTTGTGGCATATCAATCTATTCTTTACATAGAATAGATCCTACTGAACTTTAAAAATGCCAATCTCTCAGTAAATTAATGAGCATCAATTTCCAGTCACATAATATTCCAAGACTGATCTGCACTTCTGTACATTACGGCCTAGTGTTACTTATCTTTGGTTAAAAATATGGGTTAAAATGTGGCTGTTAGGGCTGATAAAGTCAAGGAAAGAATTATGATTGCCTCAGCCCAGCAAGGGTGATCTCTTTTTAGAAACAGAGATCACTGATTATTTTCAGGATGAGGTCGTGTTTGCATATGTGTGTGTATTTGTAGGAATAACACCCACACAAACCCAAAGGATACATGTGGAGTAGCCCAGTAGCATGTATACAAAAACAGATATGATTATGGCTGTCGACTTTGACAGCCTGATCACCTGTTTAGGGATGAATAGAACAATATGTTAGATACCTCTTTCTCCCTTCTCAGAGCAAGTACTCCCAGCTGCCAAATCCGATAAAGCCATCTTTCTTTTTGGCAAGGGAGTTCCTTATGCTCAGCAGTGTGTATGCAACCTACCACCGAGCATAAGGATCTCTGGATCGGGACCAGAAACTTTAATTGAGTGAACCCGTTGTGCTTTTCAAAGTACTTAATATTCATTTCCTCTGGCCACCCCTGTATGTTATTTAAATGTTTGATGGCAATTTCAATGGGCCACAGCAGATATACCATTCTTCCTCTTTAAATAGGTGCAAAGTGAGTTATTGTCACAAAGCATATATAGAAACGGGGGGGGGGGGGATGGTGGAGAGGACATGAAATGAGAATCCTGCTAACGTCTGTAATAAGGGCTTGTGAGGGTGCTAACATGGTCACCTGAATTATGCATGCCTATTGTGTTCAAATATCATAAATTGATGCATGAATACCCTCCAAATCATTTTCAGTTCATGAACATTTATATACAAAGCTCTTGAGCACTGCAAAGACAATTAGTCATATTTGTATGCTGGAATTAATTGAGAGTGAGATGCGGGAGGCAGAAAGAGAGAACAAAGAATGCTTTTTGTCAGTTCCTCCAACTGACAGGGATAATTAGATATATGAAATAGAAATTCCTCAGCAGGGGGTTTCTGTTGACAATGAATTTTCTTTTGATTCCATTCTGTTATTCTTTTATGCTGTCATCTGTGGCAATTTGTTATTCAGCTTGAAGCTTAAAAAAGCAAAGCATTCCACTTTTATGAGTAGATGATGTCAGTTTGTACACTGCTGGGAAATAGATATTAAATGTAATCTTTAAGCTAAAAGAGAGAGAGAAAGAGAGAGAGAGAGGAAGAGAAATAAAATCAGTTAAAGAGACAGTGCTCTGTTTACAGAGCCCCCGAAGCAAAACTTTGCTACAGTAAGAACTTTCTTTGATGGCTTTTAATGCTGCCTTTTAGTCACATTGTACATCAAGGCATCATGTTTAACTATCTATTTTAGTTGTTAGTACTAGTACTATTAGTATTGGTTTCATAGTCTATCAGACATTACTAACTTGAGTTTGGGACCATTAATGATTCTCATTCTATCCAAGAATCTAGGAATCAGTGAGGTATCACTGATAACATTGGCATGGCATTAAAGTAGTGTCACTTTCTGTAATTGTGCTGTTTTTGTTGTATCTGTAGTAGTTAGATTGGGATGTTTTTTCAGTCTGTTTAGGCACTGAATTTCAGTTTATAGGTCTCAATATTTCTCAATCTGTTCCATCTCTTTATCTTTGAATCTACTGTCCCCAAGGATGACTATGACGAGGACTATGACAACGATGCTGATTAGAGTTTTCTCACCATATGTTGAACAGTGTGCATTAGGTTTCTTGAAGGGGTCTGGAATTTAAGGAGTTCCTGTGCTGTCATTTTTTTTTAAACTTCGGTCAACATGTGATGGGATAAAGTAGCAGCCATGTGTAATTAGTTTCTTCAAAAAGCCCTGGTTTCAAGAATTATGCAAATCAATGAATGTGAAAGCTCTTTCAGTAAAGGCCGTTTCCACACTACACTCTCATAGCGCGATTATTCTACTTTCAACATCCTGTGGAATCCTGGGGTTTGCAGTTTAGGGAGGGGCTGCCTGACCCGTCCCTAAACTGCAAACCCCAGGATTCCATAGGATGTTGAAAGTGGAATAATCGCACTATAAGAGTGTAGTGCAGAAATGGCCTAAATGACAGTAGAAGACCAGAGTCTTTTTCTCACTACAAAATGACAGTACTTTAATACCACTTTTTAACAGCCATGCTGCATCCTCTGGAATCCTGCAGTTTGTAGTTTGGTGAGGCATTAGAACTCCCTGGTAGAGAAACCTTAACGATGCACAAAACCATAAATCCCAGGATTCCATAGGATGTTGCCATGGTAATTAAAGTGGAATCATAGCATTATAACTGTGTAATGTAAAAGAGAGTCAGAACTGATAGAAAAGAATTTGCTGGAAAAATGTGCCTGATGCTCAAACAGTATCGCTCTTTCTTTCACTGACTTGTCTATACCTAAATTATGCCAGACTGTCATGGCTTCCCAGAAATGCTGAGAACTGTTATTTGGTGCTATCTAATTTATTCCAGACTGTCATGGCTTCCCAGAAGTAACTTTGGGAACTGTAATTTGGTAAAGTTTTTAAAACTCCCTGTTAATGATATCCAGTCTCATTAAAAACTGCTGTTTGCAAGATTCCCTAGAAACAGAGGAAACTTGTTGAAGGCTGGAAGACAAGCTGCTGCATTAGAGGATCCAGTCCTTCTTACAAGATTCTTTTGAAAGTTTTCTTAGCTTCAAAAGAAGTTTGGCCATGTAGCACAGAAGAATACTGTTTAAGAAACATTGGTCCAAAACTCTCTAAAATTAATCATGAAGCTGTTCGGATCAGTATGTGTTGCACCTATTCTGCTGCATTCCAAGTATTTGAGGGTCCATCTGGGCCTTTGTAATGCGTACCAGTTTCCCCATCCCTAGCCAGCCCAGATGAATGTATGTCAATCTGAGGAGGTAACTTGTGCAGCATATGTTTGTCTATGGAAGCAACTCAATCTTTATACCAACTCTTAACAAATTCTTACCACAATGCTGTAAAAAGTGTTGCTTCAGGAGTGATTTTCTTTCCTGTACCTAATAAAGATCATAAGATGATTTGCAAGATGTATCCTTATATGGTTAGGCACAGCAGTCGATCAAGAAGAGAGAATCAGGTTGGCATCCATTTAAGGTTTATTTGTACTGACCTCACAACTTTCCCTCTCAGACTGACATAGACTCCATCAAGGCTGGCTGGGGGTGGGATGAGGGGAACTGGGACAAATAACTGGAATGCAGGCGGACACTCAAACATTTGGCACGCAGCAAAATGGCCTCAAATTACATACCAAATGCTGTGAACATGGCTGGTGTCTTCTCTTTCTCTGAACTCTATGGGCTGAGGTGACTGAGGTGAGTAGCATGAGACAGGCTTTTTACAAAACCTGGCTCAAGTTTCATGAGAGGAGTGCTTCCCGTGAGATTTCCAGGCTCCTGTGAGATTTTGTGTCTGAAGTAACGTGCTATATGTGAGGCTGTCTTTGAAAAATGCTCAGAAACTTTAGTTAGACCGAAGACATGCACTCAGATTGTTAACTGGGTTTGGTTATAGAAAGCATATAACTCCCTTGTTGCAACAGCTCCATATGGTCTGTTTCCAGGCACAGTACAAAATGCTTGTTATGACTGATAAATCCCTACATGATTTGGCTCCTGGCTTTCTGAAACACGATATGTTCTTGTATGAGCTTGCTTGGACCCCAGGATCCACAAGAGATACCTTTTTCTCAACCCACCACCTTCACAGGTATGGTTGGTGGAAACCTATAAGTGGTCCTCTTTTGTGGTTGCCCCAAGGCTGTGGGAGTCTCTCCCTAAGGTAGCCAGGATTGCTCCCCTCTTGCAGTTTTTCTGATGGCAAGTGAAAAAACTCTTTTGTTCTGACATTCTTTAGGAACTGACTGCAATGGGTTTTCAGTGCTATGCCATGTTGTTTATTTTTATCATCTGTTTTTAATGGATTTCTAAATCGTTTTAATTCTATAGACTGTTTAATCGCATTTTATAGTAATTTAAATATATTTTTACTGGTGTTTTGAAAGCTGTCTTGAGTACCAGTATTGGGAAAAAAGGCAGAATATAAATAAATAGGGCCATTTGCTGGCTGAGGCCACAGGAAAACTAGAATCCCTTTCCACTCCTCATATAGAACTTTATTGGACTCACAGTTGCGTTTTACTTTGCTACCTGCAACTGGATAGGATTTCCCACCACACCTGAGGGCAGCAAGCACATTTAGAGGATACATGACAAAGCTGTGTGAGACACAGAACCTACAAGAGAGGGAGATGACTGGGAGACTCAGGAGGAATGGTTGGAGGTTAGCACTGTTGCCCTGAACATATGCTATCTGAGCTACTTTACCTTACACTAGGGCTGGCCTCAAATATGTCTTCACTAAAATTCACCTCTTTTATAGAAGAAAAGCCTGGTACTGGCCAGCTGAAGTAAGAGTGAACTCCACACACACAGAAATATGACAGGAAAAAAAAAAGTCTAGCTGAATAAGCAATGCAATGTATTAGCTGTAACCAAGACATAGTATTGTATAAATGCCTACATTTTATATATTAGCAAATGGTAATACTTTTTAAAGGCTTACAAACATTTTTAGAAATAGAAAATATGCAAACATTTGTAACCTGAGGCTAGCATTAACTTGCACAATGATCATTTATGTTTTATGAGAGCTTTTTTTTATTCACCTGCTGGAATTCATTAAAAAAGCCATATTGATATCAAAGCAATTGAACTGTCACAAAATTCATAAGCTTAACTGGAAAAAACTCCTTCTCTCATTAGTGTGTTATATTCTTCAATCTGTATACATTTGCAGCATTTTCAAGGTGAAAGATAAGTCAGGTTATAAAAATAAGTATTATCGCATCATCTAATGATCTTGAAATATTATAGATTCATTTGCTTTGTAATTTTTGCCATTTCATTGGTTTGTAATTTGCACGACTAAATTTCTTATATCAAAGTTTGGGGGAAAAAAATCACACAAAGATGGGAAAATGGTATGTGAAGCAGTTCTTTGTTCAAGGTTCCTGTTTTACTCATTCTGTTCCATGATTTTGGCCATTGTGATGTCATATGAAGTGGTCTCTGAGGGGCACAGACCTCTTGGAGCTTATTGAGGCAACCAGGAATTCCAAGTTTGTTAACACAGTTTTATAATCCTTAAGGCTGAATTAAGCATTATGCTAAGTACTCTTCAGAAAAGTGCCCCAGACCACCTGCAGTCTTTGTAGCAGTTTATGATTTGTGGTTGTCCGTCCGTCCGTCCGTCCGTCCGTCCGTCCGTCCGTCCATCCATCCATCCATCCATCCATTTTAAAGGTATACCATCCTGCTATCTATCCTGAATGCTTTAAAATGATTATATGATACAGGAATGCATTAATGGAACCAAAGGTAACATTGGCTGCCGGATATCTCAGGCTGTTGGATGGAAACCAGTATAAAGCACCTATAAGACTAACTGGGGGGGGGGGGGGGAGATATTTCTAACGTAAGCTTTCATACATCTGATGAAATGGACTGTAGTCCAAGAGAGCTAATGCTAGAATGTTTTCTCCCAATTTGTCTCAAAGGCACAGCTGGATTCCTTTAAGTTTTTAATGCTAAAAAAGGGCTAAAAGTTGTTATTTCTTTGAATCAGCCTACTGAGTTCTTCTTTTCTCCTGCCACCCATTTGCTAGAAGCCACTGTGGTATAATGGAGTGAATGTCCAAGTCAGACCAAGAAAAAAATTTGACTAGATCACCTAGCAAGATTGTTGCAGGAGGGAAATGATCCTCAACTCTGCCATGTCCTCCAAGTTGCTGGAAGTAAGGGTGGAATACAGATGCAAAAAATAAAAGAATAATGTATAGCCTAACCATAGCCAAGTTACTAGAGACAGACATGAGCTGATTAATAATTTTATTTTAAGTTCTTGGATTTGTTCTAAACTCCTTAGGTTTAGAGATGAAATTACATCAGATGCCTTCAGACAGTTCTCCTTGCAAAATAACCTACGTTGGATGCTAGTAGCATTGCTAGTAGCATTGTAATGCTGTTAGTTGCTGTGTCACACTTGGTCTTTGAACTTCCTTCATAAACATATTTACTTATTTATATGTTTGCTGGTGAAACATGTTATGAAACTGAGGTATATCACTCTCCATCTTTTGAAATTCCTGCTGTTACAAGTTACTATGTGTAGTCCAATTCAGGCCACAAACCTTGGCATGCTGCAAAGATCCATGTAGGGTTTACAGATCATGAAGCTGCACCCTGTGAGTAGCTCTCAGAACATAGGAACTATAATGCCATCATCTGATAGCCTTGCTGTGTTATGGTAGGCACAAGCTGAGTTATGGGCAAAATATATGATGAAGAAATGGAGCAATTGCTTCATTCCATCTTGAACTCCAGGTATGTCTATCCAGATAATGATTTTATAAGTCTCTTTATTTCATGAAGTGACTTCTTGTGTTCAGTGATATCCTTAACCTCAAATACAGGAGGACTTTAGTAGGATTTATTTATTTAATTATATCTTGACTTTCTACTAATATGAGACCCAAGATAGGTGTCAAGTGGGTAACATTATCCAAGGCTTCCTAAAGACATTTTTTTCCTACCCAAGGCAAAAGATAACATGGCTTCTGCTTCCACCTTGCTTTGCATGTACAGAAATTGTCTTAACTGGCAATTAAAATGTTCCTCAACACTAGCAACAGAAGATCACCAGAAATGTTTCTGTTGAGCATTATGGATAAAGAATTGGACAGTAAATATGGGATCAGTTCTTTGATACATGACATCAGCAGCAAGAATTTTGCTGAATTTTTACAGACTGAAGGACTGATGATGGAAGAAGAGATTGTTAAGGCTACTAGTTAGCCCAAATTGCCAAATTAATGTGGGTTCAAAAGGATAAGCCAATTTAAAGACTTTCTGGAAGACTAGACACCGTTTATGGACTTTTTGAGCAATAAGAAATCTAAAAATATAATAATCTGTGGTGGTGGTGGTGGTGGTGGTGGTGGTGGTGGTGGTTGTTATTATTATTGTTATTATTATTATTATTATTGCTGATCTTTTAGCAGTCTACACTGACCACCTCCTGCAACAGTGCCACAAGAAACACTGATTAAAAATTGCTACAGAATTAACAGCATTTATATTACATCCATTGATGACAGCTAAGCACATCTACAAGCAGATTTTTGTAAAATACAAGATTTGCATAATACAACTGTACAGATGCCAAGAGAAAAATTTGAAAAAACAAACCGTCTATCCCCCAAATATATACAGACAACATCCCTATCCCCATCCTACCCCCCAGGTTATGGTTGTTAGTAATTGGTAGGATTATTTAGTTAGACCTATAAGGGTAGAATAATATTTTTTTTAATTTTTTTTAAATTTTCTTTCTAAATTACAGCTAGAATTGTGGGTCAGAGCCCTATTGTGTTTTAGTTGTATGCTTCCCCCTTCTTTTCACTTGTTTTTTTCCCCTTTTTCTGAATGTATATTACTTTATTTGTGAATTAGATTGTTAGTGTTAAAAATCAATCAATCGGTATAAAAAAACCACTAGCAGTGGAAGAACATTGTCTGTTCTATCTGAGGTTAGCAGCTGGCACAGATAATGGAGGAAAGGGTGAATGGCTCACATAACTCTGTTGTCCAGCACTATGCTGCTGCCGCTGCTGCTTCCTGCCTCCCAGCATCCATAGCTTGAGGTAGTCACCCAGTCACCATGACAGCAGGAGGACCAACCCATGCTAGTAAGAACCAGTTGTCTCAGAATTATGAAGACTATGTTCCTGGCTCCAAAGAAAATTGCCATGTAGTTTTCCCTTGACTGAAAAGAGATCTAGAGAGAAGGAATCACGTTCCGGAAACCCTAATTTCCATTGGTTGTGGCCTACAGCCTTGAGACCGCTCATTGTTATAATTGTGCTGACTTGTATACCTTTCATGGCTTGCATATGTTTTCCCCATGTTTTTCGTATTTCTAGTTAGAGTGATAAACCAATCTTAATCTTTTTTCAACTTCTCTCTTTCTCTCTGTATTTTTTTTAAAACAAAGACACAGTGACGGCTTCCCAAGTCTACCAAAAAAGTGAGGAGAAAGAAAAGAATAAAAGAAAAAAGAAATAAGCACAGAAATTGAAGAAAAAAAATGACTACAGCAGAAGGTGCACACGTCAGGCAGCTATCTCTAATCCTAAGTGAGAGAGGGAGGCTTGTTATGGTAGGATTATGATTACAGTGGGATGATGACACAACGGCTGGCTCCACAGATCTTATCTCATGATCTGTATGTCTGTTATAAACATTTCATTTGCCAGAAAGGAACTTTCCGATTGGAGATACAAACTCACATGCACAGACACATGACTATGCATGCACACACACATACACACATAGACACACACAACGCACGCTGTGATGCTTTGATTGGCTTTGCTTCTGTATTCCTGGTCACTGGATCCAGACCATGTAAAATCTCAACAGTTTTGTCTCTTAGATTAATGAATAGTGTTTTGTGTTTTGGTGATACTCTGCTTAGTACAAGATAATTCAGGACTGAGCAGAATGCACAACTGAAATGGGGATCCCTTTGCCATCTAAACCATCCCTTGAACTAAATTATTGTCCTCTTCTCCCACACCCCCACCCCTGCTGTGCCCCTTCCCGATGACAGCAGGTCACTGGAAAGGTTAAAGCAAATGTTAATATTAGAGTGACCTGCTATCTCTGTATCACCCCTTTCGCCAAGCAGGCAGTGTTATGCTTTTAATTCCCTAATGTGCGATCCAGCAGTCCGTATCATCTTACAGGGATTGAATAGAAAAAGCGAAAGGCAGACTGTGTGGTCACTGTTTTCAATATCCCCCCTGCTAGCCATTACATCATCCAGCTACTTTCTAAGAGGATTTTCAGCAGGCTTGGCTTCATTATTAAAATAGTAATTAATTTTTTCCTCTTCACAAAACCAGAGGACCTTCAGATGGAGGCCTTGGGAGCGAGAGGGCAGTTTTCTTTTGAAAAAATGCCCTTTCTTAAAGCCATAATCTGCTCTCCAACCTTACAGTACACATGTTCGCCAGTAAATGTGATTAAAGGGAGACACATATTTAAAAAACAACAATCCCAGAAAAACCCTTGCTGAAAATTAATTCAGTTTCCAGGATTAAAAAAAAAAAGTTTGATAAAGTTGTGCAATGCTCCAATGACAACACATAATAGAAGTGCAAAGTTTTATCCTCTTGAAGGATAAATGAGGGGCCAGAAAAGTCTGGTAGTTCCCAGAGAAAAAACATCTGCTACAGCTAATTCACTTTAGCTTTTGATTGTAAAATTCATTAGCCATATCAGGCAGCTGTAGTTTCAAACATGTTGCTAGGAAGTACAGTTTTAAAGAGTGTGATGCCATTTGTTCTCCTCAGCAGTGGGAAGGAAGGATGAGTGCCCAGCCAAATGCAGACTCCACCGCCTTGAAGCTGTACCAGGGTGTCCTGCAGATCAGGGTGCTGATTGACACAATAGCTCCTTATATTCTTTCCAAACTTAGCAAAGCATTGTAATGAAACTGTCCTTTCTGCCTTCAAAGAAAGAAATTGCCAGTAAAGAGCCATAATGATCCACTTCTCTTGCACTCTGCTGTTTTATCCTTTACAGCTTAATATTTGCCATGAGATGGGGAAAAAAATTTGGTTGCTTCTTCCTTGCATTATTTAAATTATTTCTATAATGCCTGTTCTCTTCCCAAAACATGTGTTGCTAGCTTGAGCATATGCAGCAGAGTTGGAGAAAAGTCTCCCACCTTTTTTTTTTTCTTAGACAACAAGTCCCAGCATCTCCCACCCAGGATGGCCAAGGGACAGGTAGCTGTGGTTTTAAAAAGTAACTTTTCCAAGATCTGATACGGGGAAGGAATAAATAAACAAGCTGATAACAAAAGGAAAGAAACAGCAATTGATTCCGTATGAGCATGGTCCCCAAGTCTAGTCCCTGGCAAGTAGTAGAAATGACCCATATGGGAGGCTTTAGAGAGATGGGCTTGATGGACAAACAGTTCGATGTATTGTAACATAGCTACCTGGTTTTGTGTGAATTTTAATACTGAAACATCCACCAGCACACCTAGCATAATTGGTATTGTTTCAATGATGTCATTTTCCTTTGGCTTGATCCAAGGGCATCCTATACTGAGGTGACAGTACTTAGGAGTAGGCATAGAAAATCCTCAGCTGTAGAGCCTGGAAAAAGTAAATTAGGCAAAGTTTATTCCAACTGCAGAACATTGTGTGAGTAGGGGGGGAATTCTGATCAGAGCACCTGAGGTATTGCAACAGCTAATTGTCAAAGCTATTTTTTAATGAAATACTGGGATGTCACAGAGAGTTGACCAGCTTTGGGCAGTGGAGTAGAGTTCTAAGGGAGGACAGAGATCCTTTCCACACCTTACCTGTATCCCATGACATCTGGGCATCATCCCAGCATTACTTTTGCTGGGAAGGGGGTATGTCCCAAACACTCCCCTCTGCACCTGGCTGGCTGCCAGCAGATGGTAGCCTTCGGGACATGCACTTTCCTTCTGTAGTGCAGATGGACACTTCCTGTGCTGCACTGAGGAAGGAAGTGCCTTGCTAGCACTTCCACCTTTTCTGCATGGCCTCAGCCGATGTGATCATCACGTTGAAGGGGCCTATTACCAGATTTTTTTCTGGTAATAGTATAATGTGCAATCACGACAGCTGGAGTCATGACAGGAGTGGGACTGTGACAATGTTGTGCAGTAGGGTTCTTCATGGACTGGCTTCAATGCATCCCCATGCTGGGATAGGGCTGTAGTGTGGAAATGGCCATTTTAGGCCAGTATAGTAGTGGCTAGGGTTGTATTTGAACTTGGAAGCTTAGGGTCAGATTTTTCTCAGCTGTTAAATTTAGAAAGAACTGTTCTACCCCATGGGATTATTGCAAGGTAGATGTGATCCACATAAATAGAATTTGCATTCTAAGATATGTGGAAAAACTGCAAAACCAAATCAAAGCTCTTGTTTCAAACCTGTATTTGAAAATCCAAAGACTATCTCTAATAGTGAAGGGTAATGAAAGCCCACAGATATTGCAGATGTACATTAAGCGTTCCAACCATAGCTTTGTTGATGTAGGTTCCTTATGACAGTCTTTCAACACTTTGGAGGAAAAAAGCAGACATCCCCTGGTGATTACATGCACGATCAGATCTTATACTGGGTCATAGTGATGATCACTGAAGTCCAGGAGTGGGCGAGAGATGTCACATGGGGCTCTTATCTAGGCGAATATTGTCTATGCTGGTGGTCAGTGTTGTGGAACTTGAGTAATGATCTTCCCCAGTCATGCTACGTGCGAGCGTTTAACTAGGAATCTATGGGAATGAGCCTCATGCATGCAAAGGACATTCTGTACCACTGAACTACACTCTCATGTTGGAAGCACACATGGGTTCTCTCACTATAGGTGAGACATGGTGTTGCACTCCTCGTGAAAACATTTGTTTCTAGCCACTATAGATAAATCCAGGAGATCTGGTGTTTTAAAAGCCTCCAAGGCTTCAGTGCTATATATACTTAGTAGATATCATGCACCATGGTATTCCAAGGGATTTGCTTCTAAAATCACCCTATGTAGAGTTGTGCTACAATACATTCTCTTTTTTTGGCTTTATTTCCACTTATTAGCTTCTGGACTAATACAAAGTAATTGGTCCAACAATCTCTCTCAAATGTTCAGTGATAGCTGATGGCTTCCGTATCAGTGGAAAATTGGATTCATTCCAGTTTTTTTTTTTTTTTAAATAGCTGTAAAAGAGTTTTCCAAAGTAGTGAGCATATTTAGGAGTTCAGCATCATGGAGATGTCCTTTAAAGCCTGGATTAAAATTTGTAATAGATTCACTGCCTCAGTGACATGGGAGCCACCAGCTGTTGCTCTGTGGGTATAGTCCAGTGGTTGCCACATTGAGTCCCAGAGCTGTATATAGCTCCAAAGTTGTTTTTGTATCACTTAATCAGTCCAGATTTTCTGGACTACCCTTTTCTAACTTTTTTTTTAGAAAAGTAAATAGTCTCTTTGCACTGTTTAATACTCTTCTGCCACGGTTTGTCAAAACCAGAGGTGGACTTCCAGATGCTTCCAATTTTTATAGTGGTGATAGCACTGGCATTTTTCGCAATTCATGCAGTCCCTGGATAGTCTCAAGGACAGAATAATGGTGCCGGACTCTACTACAGTTGCCCTCCAAGTGTAGTCCATAAAAATCTCAGACTGGGTGGGGAATTGATTATTTATATCATCTAACCTTGGAAGCAGGAGTTGTCAGCTTCAAATGGAACTGTGATCAATTTATTTTTTGAAAATCTTACATGATTACAAGGATGAACAAATGGCATGCAGGGAGGTAATTCTGTAGTGATCGACAAAAATCCTTGGCAGCCCCCCCCCCAAAAAAAACCCCACTTTGTAAACTCATGTTTTTTTTTAAATTAGGAAATCACTTTTAAAAATATGGCTAAAATATATAAAAAAGATTATATCGGAAAGTAGCATTATACAGAAGAGAAAAACTGTATCTAGATAGATGGATTACTTTTTATGACATATTGAAAATAAATGGAAACAAAGTCCGGTTAAAATTAAGAGAAGGATTAATCACCCATGGATGGCTTTTACAGAGATAATTATCAGAAAAATTTAAGATGGATATGAAATTGGAAGGAATAGAAATTAAGGAAAGAGAATTTGACAAATTATTGAATCCTGAAACTAACCTTACTATTCAGAAAATATATAAGATTCTATTGGAAATGGACTTAGAACAAAAGATTGTCAAAGAGAATATGATTAGATGGGTGCAAATATAAACCACCTGATTCAATTAGGACAATGGGAAAAATCTTGGAATGTCAATTTAAAATTTACAAGAAGTATTTATTTAAAAGAAAGCTGTTATGAAATGTTATTTAAGTAGTATAGAATGCCAAATCAGATATCAGAAATGGTCAAGAATAGGAATAACAAGTGCTGGAAATGTGAACAGAAAGGTACTTTTTACCATGTGTGGTGGCAATGCAGCCAGGCAACGAAATTCTGGAAACAAATTCTTGATATAATATCACATATACAGTACTATAAATAAAATTTCCCATGCAACCAGAAAGGTACTTGTGAAATATGTTAGATAGAAAAGACAACACAATAAGCAGCAAATATTAGAGAATTTTCATGTATATGATCTTGGCTGCTAGATTAACATTTGCCCAGAAATGGAAATATGATAAATATTCCTACAGTGGAAGGTTTTATAATAAAAATTATGAAATGTGAAGGCTAAACAAATTAACACTTTTAGTATTGGAAAATACATTACAATGGTTTAGGGATGATTGGAAGATATTAATCTCACTGTGGGAAACCAGGTGGGAAAAGTTATCAGTAGCAAGCTTTGAGGTCTAAATCTAACAACATTGTCATATTTAGAATACCTCATAATCCTTTTATTTATTTATTTTTCTTGTAAAATTAAACTCATGTTTTAACCTCCATGCAAATATAGTGCAAATGTTTATATTTTCAGTGGCATCCTCTGACTCCTTCATAGATATGTGAAATGTACTTAAATATGACAAAACAATCGAACAGCTGAGTAAACTGAACAATGTAAGAAAAGTGCCAAAAATATGCATGAAAATATGAAGAGTTATAGAAGTTAAATGTCCCCCTTGTTTATTATTTATTTCATCTATATTTCACTTTTCTTCAGAATTTGATCCTCCCCCTCCAAGTCTTCTGATGTTAATACCTTATCCAAAGTGAAGAAGACAGGAAGATGTCTTCTGTGAAAGGAAGGGCATGGAATAAATCTCCATTCACAAACAAAGTTAAGCATCCACTGATAACTGTCATCAGTTTAATTGATGATTGAAGCAAGCCTCAGACACTGAAAAGCAGAGGAGCCATTTTATGACACAGAATCCAAGAATACATTTTCTCAGAGAGAAAGAATAAGTGTAGCAAAAAGCATGCTCAGTTGTCTGAGACCAAGGTAATAATGGAGAAGATCTCCAAGACATGATCAAATTGTAGCAGGCACAACCTTTCTTTTGTACCAAAACCATGACATGTGGAAGTGGTACCACATCTTAATCCTGTTTTATTCCCTATCACTGTGACTTGAACCTACTCAATTGGGAGGTTATGAAAGCTTTCTTTCCTTTGGTTAGGCAAATTCATAAAGGTCAAACCTATGAAGATGGCTATACATATAGCCTGCAGTTATCAGAGGCAGCATACATATATGTTCCCCGTGTTAGGGTGCATGAGCAGGGTGGTATTCTTGAACTCATGTCCTGCTAATGGATTTCCCATAGGTATCTGCTTGGCTCATATCAAAACAGAAATGTGGAATGGATAAGCTTCTGGTATGATTCAATGCAATTTATTTTCTTATTCTTGTGATTCATTTGTAGCATCAAGAAAAGATCCAGACATTGATTATGGACCATTTGCCTGTGCAATAGATTCATAAATCTTTGTGCTAATGCTTAAGCTTGTTTACTTGATTCTCCAGATCATGAACATCTCTAATATGGTTCTTGTGGGTTTTTCAGGGTTTGAGACCGTGTTCTGGTTGTTTTTTCTCCGGACGTTTCACCTGCATCTGTGGCTGGCATCTTCAGAGGAATGGTGAATTGGAAGTGGAGTGGAGAATATATATGCCAGTCTTCTTCTCCAGAGGGGAGGGAGCAATTAACCTAATAGACCTATTGTGTGTATTGAATACTTGTTCCTGGAGGGAGACTTTCTGAGCCCAGGTGGGGCTTGTTAGGGCTCGTTAGTGTCTTTTGTGTTTTGATTTTGGTGTTTTTCAACACTGGCAGCCAAATTTTCTTGACCTTCCGAGTCTCCTCTTTCCTGTTAAAATTATCCAAGTGTGGATTTCAATGGCCTCTCTGTGTAGCCTGACCTGGTAGTTGTTAGAATGGTCCAGAATTTCTGTGCTTTCAAATAACATTCTGTGTTTGGGTTGGTTTATAGTGTGTTCTGCTACTGCTGACTTTTCTGGCTGGATCAGCCTGCAGTATCTTTCGTGTTCTTTGATTTGTGTTTGGATTCTGCGTTTTGTGGTCTCTATGTAGACCTGACCACAGCTGCACAGTATGCAGTAAACTCCTGCAGAGGTTAGGGGATTCCTCTTGTCCTTTATTGAGCAAAGCATTTGCTGAATTTTCCTGGTTGGTCTGTAAATTGTTTGGAGGTTATGTTTCTTCATGAGTTTCCCTGTTCGGAGGAGACTGGCATATATATTCTCCACTCCACTTCCAATTCACCATTCCTCTGAAGATGCCAGCGACAGGCGCAGGCGAAACGTCAGGAGAAAATACAACCAGAACACGGTCTCAGAGCCCGAAAAACCCACAAGAACCAATGGATTCTGGCCATGAAAGCCTTCGACTCTACATCTCTAATATGGTTTCCCTTTTGTTCTTTGCTAGATCAAGAGGAGAACACACTTGGAAGACTCCACAGCTATTTTTAATAATGTGTCTCAATAAGTCAACATGTTAAAATAGGTTTATGTTTATATGAATTTTAAACAAGCCGCTCTGACAGCCACTTCTTGATTATGTGATATATGATGCTTCTGCAGCTTCCAAAGCACCTTCCATCTCATATCATATTAGTTCATTGGAAGCAATGGTTGAATTCCCACTGATGCCTTAAGTTGACATAAACACCATCACAGAAGCAGGTGTGCTTTTTAGAATGTTGCACAAGAGCAGTATCCTAATCAGGGTGGTCCAAGTAGTATGATGCTGGATTAACTGTTGTCCTAAGTGGGATATACAGCAAGGATAGTCTGTAGCTCAAAGAAGTAATCTGCAGCTACTCACAACCCTGCAAAGTAGCTCACAATTTTTGTGCAACAGCATAATCCACCGAAGCTTCAGCACTGGCAATTTTTCATTCCACACAACTTGTGAAAAAGATAATGGCCAAGCTTTGCTTAGGAAACATCTTTGTAGGACAAGAGCAGTTTGCAATTCATCCTCTAAATGGGACAGAATCACCAGCCATTCTTGTAGTTGCTCAGTGCAGCTATACAAAGCTGGGGTGAACCTCCCGAAGCTCCTCTTCTGTTGTCATTTTGATTTCATTGCACAAATCAGCCGTTCCTATTCCATAGCATACTAATAATAAACAAGCCACTGAAATGGACTATTCTTGTGGTCTAAAGCCTTCCTGTTGTTAACCATGTCCCCTAACCACAGGAGACTCCACTTTCTGCTTTGAGAAAAACATTGCGCCCCTTCTCAATGTCTGCTTAATTTTGCTGGACTTCTGACTTCCCTCCCCTCTCCCCTAATTCTTCTGTTTTCTGTTTCTGGACAAGGCAGGGCCTTTCTGTCACTATCTGTGCATAATAACTTAAACGAGGACTGGGTAAAGTGTTCTGCTGGGGCTTTTGTTTTTACACTCCATAACTCCCAACTCCCACAGAATGCCCCTTTTTTTGGCAAAAGGAGGGTGGGATACCTGCTCCTGTAAGCTTTCTCCAAGTACATAAATTCATATTTAAATTAGTAATCAGATTCCATCCTCCCACTACTGTTGGACATCCTCTTCATTGTTGAACACTCCTTTTTCAAAACTAGGTGTGGTCTTTCATCCACTTCTGCTTCTCTCCTTGATCTACCTTCAGCAGTCTGGTCATTCGTAGAAATTTCTAGGATTTTCCTGATTACCAAAGGAGATCCATTTGATCAATTGCTGAATGATAAGTCAATACATATGCAAATTCCACTGTTTCATCTCTAGTTGGGATGTATAACTGGATTTAGACTGTTCTCTCCATCCTATGTTCTGTCAGTTTTCAGCTGTGCTGCATGTTCTATCAATTGTTCAGTGCAGTCTTGATTAGCCCAAGTTGCCATACAGCAAGGAATTTCTCCAATAGAATCTGAGGGCAAAAGAGTTTCAAAGGGATGGAAATAAAGTCTGCCTGGACCTTACGAGTCATTGTTGCTCACTGTTATAGGAAATGCATGGTGTTGTCAAGGGATTCATGTTTGGAGACAGGAACCCTAAAAGCTGGAAGTTGGAACCTAGCCTACTGAACTACTATGAATTGTGTGTTCTCTGTCCTCAGCAACATTGTTAATCACAGACTAGAGCTAGAGCATAAATCAGCAGCCTTGAACTTGGCAGGCGGTATGAAATATCTTGAATGGACAAACCTAATCCAAATGCTACGAACCTGCCCTCTTAGCCTTGCCTGAACCGTGTTTCTCTTTTCTGAACTTCAGCTGTCCCATTGCAAGTGGTCAATCATGGAAACTTTGTGTTGGATCCCAACTTAGTTCTGCTTACAGAGAGCCATTGAAATTAGTGGCACTGAAATTAACCATGGTCGGGTTGTCTCTTTGATTTAAAAGTGTCTACTGTTAAGGTTAAACAGGTCTGGAAACAACCTCCTATCTTGAAAAACATACTTTATAGAGATATGGGTAGAACAACTTATGGCTCTGACATAGTCTGATAGATACCCATATATTGTGGGGAGAGGAAACGGGGAGAGGGAAAGGGAATCTGTTCCAGAGGCAATTCTTTGCTGTACCATCTCCACCTAGGAGACTGTTCAGTGAGTGCACTCTCATTGACCTCAGGTGTTGGAGACATAGTCTTTTAAAATTGTGTTGGTTTTACCAAACATAACCAACCTGGTTGTATCTGTAAAACTTGCATTCAAATGAACTAAATCCAAACCTAACCAGAGCCATCCAGGATTTACACTACCATTATGGAAAGCAGAATCTGGTCCCAGGAATATCATTTTACCCTGCAGACAGAAAGGAGGTACAAAGGAAGGATTTATCAAAACAATAAGCCCTAGTCAGGAATAGCCCTAATCAGAATGTCAAAAATTAGAAGGGACATATCCCCAAGGACCCTGGTAAATACTTTCCCTGTGAAACAAATACTTATCAAATCTTGCTGTTTTCCTGGGAGTCACACTGTGTAATTCTATGAACAGAAACCTCCTGCTAAGAAAAAAATAAGAGGGAAACATGAATCATGGCACATATCCTTTTAAATTGTCATTCAAAAACATATTTGCAAATTGCATTGCATATGAACATAACGATTACAAGATCATCCTGGAGCTTTTTCTCCTTGTCTCCTCTTGACAGACGCAGCATTGTCCTGGGTTATCCGCAAAATAAAATAGTGGCGGGGACAAGAGAATAGCTTAATTTTACTTGTTTGAGAGCAAACAGAATGTCTTGCCTTCCCTTCTGACTGTTTTAAATCTCCTGTGATTTTTAAAGAGAAGCACTTCTTTTTAAGCATAATAAAGAGTCTGTATTATTTACTGTGGAACTTTCCACTATTGAAATAATGATTGCTAATATAACTGAGTGAGAACATTCTGTTTCCTAGTAGACTGAGGTTCTGTGCAACCTTGCACATTTAAACAAAATGATTACCAACAATCACCTACTTGAAATTCCTCCAAGGGCTTTTGCGTACAGCGTATGAGCACACAGGAACAAAGACAAAATACACATTTTGTTCTATTTTAGTAGTTCTACTTAAGTTTTCATCCAGGAAGCAACAGAATTGGGAACAATCATTTTGTTCTGTTTTTCTGAGTTTGCTTAAATCAGTTAATTGCCCTTAGATGGGGATCTGGGGATTTACTTGTAGAAATGTGGCCGCATAGGACATGAATTGCATACAGAAATAACTGAAAAATTGAAAATTAAATCTGTTGCATGAAGCACAAACAAAATGGATTATGTATAATGCAAACAAGGCAAAATAATGACAGTTCTGTACTTCTAAAGTTGTCATTTCACACAGAGGAATACATTCTGTTGATTAAGGTTTTCTTCACCAAAGACAATAGATTCTGCACATCAACAAATTTGATCATTGGATGTTCATGTGGATTATGTGATGTGTGAACTAATTGATTGTAGATAACAACTGGAATTCCATAAAACAATAAGTAGGTGCCCTTAGTAATAAAAACACAACAGTCTAGTTAAAACAATATTAAATCATAATCCTCTGATGAAATAAAAAAATGCAGTGGAAATATCTTTCAATGTGAAAATTGTAAGTTGATCAAAACTGAGAGCTATTGGAAAATAAACCCTTTACTCATTTTGTAAAGGTTGCAATAAACGAAGCCCAGTGGGTATTACTTGGAGGAAAGTCCTTGCCCCAATGTCTACGAGGAAAGTCCTTGCCCCAGTGATCATCTACATAACAGTCCAAGATCAGCATCTGACCTACTTGACCAGCTGCTAGAGTGTTAGCAACAGTACCCCAGGATGCTTAAACATTTGATACTGAGCTGTCATTTAAATTTCCCACAATATTTCTGATGTAGTATTATTCTGGGGCATTGTGGGAAATGAATATGGTGGTCTTTCAGTTCTCTAGTTGTGGTTGAACTGCTGCTAGCTGTTATTGCCAGTCAAGTTATTGCCAGTCTGGGATTCTAGGCAGCTTACAAAGGTTAACTAAGAAATTATCATCGTACAAAAGTTAAAAATATAACTAAGTTATCGGTAAAATTAAACGGCAGCTAAAATTAAAGGATGGAGGAGGAGGAGGAGGGGAAGAAGAGGAAGAAGAGGAAGAAGAAGAAGAAGAAGAAATGTAAACAATATATGACTGGATCTTTCCCCTTCAGGCCTGCTGAAACAAGAAGGTCTTTACCTGCTTAAGAAAAAATAGCAAGGAGAGAGCCAGGGATGGCCTTCAAGAGCTGGGGAGCAACCACCAAGAAGTCCCTCTCCTGCTTTCTCACCAGACGTACCCATGAGGGTGGCAGGACAAAGAGAAGGGACCCCTCAGAAGATCTGAAAACATGGACAGTCTTATGTAGGGAGGTACAGTTCTTCAGATAACCTGGACCTGAACTGGATAGGGCTTTGTAGGTCAAAGCCAGCACTTTGAATTGTGCTGGTAATAAATTAATCTATATCCTGCCTTTCTTCCAATATGGGACCCAAGGAATCTCACATTAGAAGTTAAAATAAAATACAGTTAAAAGAACGGATAATGCAAAAGTTTTTAAAAAGCAATTAATTAAACAATTGCATTAAAAACATTAAAACCATTAAAAAGCAGTTAAAACATAGGAATCACAAGACATTTTGCAACAGACAGATAATGGTTTACAAAAAGAAAAAAAACCTTCACCTGGTGGCAGAAAAGGAGCAGACGGGGGTAGCAATTCTTCTCAGTTTCTCCATTGCAGAAGAGACTTTCGGAGTGGTCTTCTACACAAGTAGACAAGTCTCCTCACCTGTCAAGAATGTGTAGAGTAAGTTTTGTGTAAAACAGAACTCATTCCTTGATTTTTCCAATAAGATGTGATTGTAGATTAAAGAATGTGGGTTGGATACCAAATTACCTCATGGTGGATGGAAGGGCTTCTTCCACTGGCAGATGGAATCATAATTGAGTAGAGATACTGAAGGGAAGAAATGTTAATAAATTCTCTTTTCCTCCAGAAGGAAACAGAAAACTGTTCTGAAGCATCTGCAGATATTCCAGATTAGATTGAAACATAAGAGACACTGGGAACAAAAGAAGAGGGAATTGGGTCATCAGTAGGATCTTGGATCTTAGTATTGGGAAAATGAGGAATTTAAGTGAAGAAATAACAACAACAACAACAACAACAACAACAACAACAACAACAATAATATAATTTGGAATCCTATATTCACAGTCTAACAGCAACTCAATAAGAGTAAGTATTCTAGATGTTATGATCGCTGGTCTATGACCTATCACTCTGGAGACCAGAGTTTGAATCCCTGCTTGGCCATGGAAACCCATTGGGTGACCTTGGGCAAATTACACTCTCTCAGCCTCAGAGGAAGGCAGAAGTTCCTCTTTGAACAATTCCTGTCAAGAAAACATGGGAATAGGTTTTCCTTAGGATTGTGGACCAGATGGTGTGTCCAAAGGCCTGAAATGCAGTTCCCATGGGTAGCTTATTTTGTGATGCTGAAACCCAACCTGCCATTATTCCCAACAGTTTCATACACATGTTTTTTTTCCCTTCACTGCTGTGTATGGCAATCTCTGCCAGTGGGAGAGAGGGCCTTCTCTTAATCTCAGTCTTCCCCCATGATCCTCAGACAGATTGCTTAGGTTGAAAAAGGGTAGAGCCTCTGTATTTCTTCCCATTGAAAAACATAGGTCACAAGGGTGTATGTGTGTTTTTACACATTAAAAAATGTAGAGGGGTTTACACAAAGAGTACACAAAGTGAACAGCGTATGGCTAGGGGTGAATGTGCAGAGGGCATGTGGCCTTTAGGTGAGAAAGGATGTGCCAAGAATACCCTGTGATATATTTGGGAAAAAACTGTAAAACTATGGTCTAACATATTTTCCATACAATGATGCTCAAGACAAATGCTTCTCTGACTTTTCAAATGTGTCAAATCAACACAGGCCTTCACGTAACACTCAATGCGTACCTCAGCATGTGTTTCAGTGTACTGTGGATAGATTGTCTTCAGTGCTGTTGGGTTGACTTGGGCTACAGCAGTGCCTTTTATTCTTAGTTCTTGAAGTATACAGTAGGGATAATAATGACCCACCTTAGAAGGATAAATCTGATAAGGGCACTATAACACTTGGAATGCTCAACGTGCTATATAAATGAATAATAATGATAAGACCTAGCATTTAAGCAGCTCCAGTTAATTTCAAATGAGCTACTCTAATGCTTCTGATTTAATTACATGGTTAAGTGCTTTGTTGGAATATGCTGCAATACGTGGCAGCTCCATAGAAGGAATGCCACAAATGCTTTTGAATTTCACTCATTTCAGACCCAGTTTAGAAAAAAAAATCCATTACACAAACGATGAGGTTCCTCTCATGTCCCCAAGAACTTAAGATCATTTTTAAGGCACTTCTGTATTTAAGAAAAGTCTTGGCATTTGTCTTTTTTCTGACTTAGATTTTTGACGGCTTTTTTTGGGCTTCTTTCTTTCCTTGTTATTGGCAGCACTTTTTTTGTTTTGTTTTTTAAATGGTGTGATATTTTTCTCCCTAAGGCCTAGCAGACGCAACTTTAATTTCATTGCCTCCTTTATTCCTACATGTGGCGTATGCTGTTTAGCTCTTTGGTTCTCCCATAAGTAGCTAATATTCATTCTATCACAGGTACAGGAGGCTAATAGTTCAATCACTAGGGGGAAAAAAGATGAAAGGGCAGGAAATGGCTGTCATGGCCCCAAAGGAAATATTTGGAAGAAAAGGAGCACAACAGCAAATAAAGTGCTAATTAATGTCCAATTTCAGCACTGATATACGGACCACAGCAGTAGGCAAAACCAAGCCTTCTGTTCCAGTTACTGCTCAAGTGCTTTTATTCTCAGTTCTATGCAAGAATGCTTCTGTGCTTTCTAAATCTTCCAACTCTCTCTTGAAACTGGATTCTTTGTTCTGTATTCTTTTTATCCTTTGGCTGTTTTAATTGCCCTCCCTTTAAAAAACTTCTTAAAAATAATTTCCGTTGGAACTATTTTTGTCAAAAAAAAAATCTCCTAATTTGTTTATTAAATCTTGACCGCTCCCTTCCTTGGAAGTCTATTTTGCCTGATTAGGGGAAACAGTAAAATTGCTATGAGAAATGAAGGAAAGGAAACACAGCCACTGCTCAAACCATGCTAAAATTCTAACAGGCTTCTACAATGGGACACATTTCATCTTGCAGCCCAAATCAGAAGCCAGGGAGGGTTAAAAAAAAAAAAAAAACAGCATTAGAAGTTCTAATTCACTGGCTTTGTCCTGGAAAGGGCATTGAGAGTAAATCTTCTATTGAAGAACACAATAGCGAGAACAACCCTGTTTTTATGTACCATAGTAATTGGTACATGTAACTGACTAAATGTGTTGTTCGGAGAAGAAAATGAAAGTTGAAATTCACAAAGGAATGTCATGATGATCAATTATTTCTGGTGTTTAGTATCTGAGAATCACATCTTAAGGTAAAATGTTATTTGCTGATGACTGAATGCCAGAAATAATAATCTGACATTAAAGCTTTTGTGATTCTGACCAAATGAAAGCCTAAAAAGGTGCAGTCAAGGGTGTGCTTGTTACACAAACGTGAAGCTCTTAGAATATAAATGACTGAAATATTACTCATTATTACCCAGTAATCATAAGGAGTGCATAATAGTTATTAAATACATAAAAGACACTGTACTGAAGTAACACTAAATATATGGCTGCAATCAACATAAGACAGGAAATTTAAATCTGATCTGAAAACTCCCTCCCTTTAATGCTCCAGGAGTTTATGGGCTATAGAAACAGTATGGCTAAGGTTCTCTGTGCTTGAGGTTTCATGTGTTTGTACAAGCTCAGTCTTTGACAGCATGATCACTGGAGTGGAGATGCAAGAGGTACAAGAAATAAAATTAGAAGTATGAATTTCCGAAGCCATGTGTTCTTTACACTAACAACCACACACACACACACACACATGCACACACACACACAAAGATAACAGAGTCTTGTGCCAACTTAAAGTCTAACAAATGTTATTATAGCAGGGATGGGAATCATGCAAATCCCTAGATGTTGTCGGACTGCAATCCCTACCAGCTGTAGCCAGTGATGAGGAATGCTGGGAGATGCAGTGCAGACACATCAGAAAAGCCACATGATTCTCACCCCTTCATAAGATTTATGTGGAAAATGGCCCACTTTATCAGATGTGGGAAGTGTTACCTTACATGGCAGATTGTTAATACAGTTGCTAGGGTGGATAAATAAGGCGGGGGGGGGGGATAATCAGTGTGGGCCAAGGGAGTTGAAACATTAAAAAGTACAAACATCAAAGATTACCTTAACAGTACTAATTAACAAACACACAAACAAAGGTTGGGTGGTAATATAGGCATCTGTGCTCCAACAGTGCTATACAACACATTACTAGAAAGCCTTATTCCTGTTCAAGCCAGAAGAAATAGACCTGAATTTCTTAAAGAATTGTTTCACAGTGAAATTGCCTTTGAAATTCTTTTGTTACTTGTTCACCATCGTGAGGTTTGAGGCAGTGTGCTGAAAGACTGTGGTGTTTTCCCATTGCTTTCTGAATGTCTTGCTTTATTCTTTTTGCATGCAGGCTGGCCCGTTTGCCCTATGCAGTACGCAGAAAGGCATTGCTGGTAAATGATGGCATATATTAAATTGTCTGCAAGCAAGTACAAGCCTAATATCTCTGAGAAGGAAGTGTAATTGTCCAGGATGAGCTGAAAAGCACTGGTGAGTAGTGGTTTCAGCTGGGAACTGGAGAGGTTTTGTGATGTTTTCTCCATTAATCTATTTTTTCATTTTGTTGAATCTCTGAAGAGAGGGAAGAAGGTGAGCTTGTGTTTTGGGAGTCAGTGTTGATGGTTTGGCTGTACTATTTGGAGGTTTTTGTGGATATTATTCTTTGTTTGTTTGTTTGTTTTTTGGCCTTGTTCTCTCTTTGAGCACATGGCCTAAGAGGGCAGGACTTCTGCTGAGTCACTGACTTGTTGGGGGTAAAACTAGCAGCTGCTAGCTCTATAGAGCTAACATATCAGTCGCTGGAGCTCAGCAAATAGTAAGGCCATTTCTACACTAGACAGTTATAGTGCTATTATTCCACTTTCAACTTCTTATGGAATCCTGGGGTTTCCAGTTTAGAGAGGGGCCTTTGAGGATTCCATAGGATGTTGAAAGTGGAATAATAGCACTATAACAGTCTAGTGCAGAAACGGCTTAAGAGAAAAGAGGCATGTTTGTGGACGTTTTGTGTGGGACTTTGCAGGTAAAGCCTGGACAGCTGTGCTGCTACATATATAGGATGATGAACATCGATGGTGATGGAGTTTTTCTAGTGACTTGCAACATCTGTGCCATGTTTGTTTTCTTGCCAATCTGGCATACTATACCTGAAGCAGTTATTGGCAGAGAAGGTATAGAAGCTTAAGGCCCAGGAATCTACACTTCAGCTTATCAGATAGGATGAAGCTTTCTTGGAAAGAGTGGAACAGACTCTCCTGGAAGGGCAAGAAATGAGGGATGCCTCTAGTGAGGATGATAATTCTCAAACACAAAAGAATGATATTTGGAAGCATGTGAGACAGAGGAGCAGAACTATCAAGAACCATGTTTCAAGCTTGGAGCTACACAATCAAACTTACATTTATCCCTCTTGACATTGACTTTGTTAGTTTTGACCCAACTCTTCAGGCTGTCAAGGTCATTCATCTTGAATTCTCATCCTTTCATCTGGAGTATTTGCTACTCCCAATTCTAATTTGGTCAAAAATCTAGAAAAGTCCATGTGGACTCGGGAAGCTGGGTATGCTCATCTTGGAGAAGAGAAGGCTGACAGGTGGCACAATAGTTGTTTTAAATATCTGAAGGCATGTCATGTAGAAAATGGAACAAATTTCATTTCTGGAGCTCTAGTGGAAACTAGAACACGAACCAATAGATTCGAATTACAAGAAAAGATATTTCATCTAAATATTAGGAAGAACTTTTTTAACTGTAACAGCTGTTTGATAGTGGAATAGATTGCTTCAGAGAGTGGTAGGAACTCTATTTTTGGGGGTCTTTAAACAGAGGTTGGATGGGCAATGTTCACCACAATACAGTGCAAACACTGCAACCCAGGAAGTTATTGGATTAAAATCTGAACTGGAGAGGAATTTGGTCCTTCCTCTATCCCAGGGGTAGGCAAATAGAGCTTGAGGGGGAAAAATGCCCCCCCCCCCGATTTTGGAGGGTCACACTACCACTGCTGCCTGATTTTGAAAACTTTATCCTTGTCACCTTGGGGTATGTGGCGAACATATGGAGGAAATTAATTTTTTTTAAAAAAAAAATGGAAATTTTTGGGAGGTACTGGAGCCTCAGAGTGGCTTTAGGGAGCTGCATGAACCCTGTGCACCATGTTTTCCACTCTGTTCTGTTGCTTTTTCTTGCTCCCATCTTCTCAAGCACTTACTCCTTCCTTCTAAAACTTCCCTATCCTTCTACCATCTTTTGGGAACTGTACTGGCATGGATTTGGGGCTGACTGGCAGTTATTATGTATTGCCAAAAGGACAAATAACTGGGTCCTAGAGCAAGTTGAGCTTGAACTTTCTCTAAAAGGCCAAATGACTCAGCTGGGGCTACTGTACTTTGGAACTATCATGAGATAACATGACTCACTGGAAAAAGTGGAAGGCAGTAGGAGAAGAGGAAGGCCAACCGTACAGATGGATTGATTCAACCAAGAAGGCCATGGCTCCACATTTTCAGGATCTGAGCAGTGCTGTTGGGGCTCTTGGAAATCTCTCATGCATGGGGCTGCCATGAGTGACCAACAAGAACAACAACAGACAGCAAAGAAAGGAGAGTGATTGCTTTCCTTTTCTTCTTTCTCTAATGTCTGCTAAGTTGTTAGGGTTTTGTGCCAGACACAGAAACTTTGGGCAAATGAGTCAATTACATTGCTATCAATCTGGGTTCACAAGCACTGAGAAAAGGAGCTTACCTAGTACTCTTTCAGTGCTTGATGTCACAACAGTGTTCTGGGCATCAGAGAGGAGAGAAGGGAGTGGACCTTTCTTCCTTCCCCAGTCACCAACTCTGCCACTGGGGCAGCACCAACAATAAGGGCAGGGGTAGGAAATTGGGGAGAGGTAAGTGGGTCAGTGAGTTGGGGATGGATGCTTATCTGGAGGTTAGGAGAGGCTGCACTCACAACACCTCTGTTAGCATATATGGAACTTGGTATTTTGGAATCATCAAGAAAAAAATGGCCTTCAGTGAAGGCAAAATTTATTAGACTGAAGTACCTATGTGGGTGAAAGGAAAGATAGGATATGCTGCCATAGGACAGCAAGAAGGGCAACTATATGACTAAGAAGGAATGAAGAGGGGAGAAAGAACAAAAGAGAGATAACTTTTTGGTGAATGTGAAATTAAGACTGAGCATATTAATTTATAGGCAACATTTCAGGGACAGTTGCATTGGCTATAAAACAAAACAAACAACAAAATTCCAAATCCATCTTGTGGTGAAAGCATTACTGGTTCAACTAAGAGACACAAAATAAATGACACTAGCTTTCATAGCTTCACAGGTTTCTTCATCAGGTAAAGATATCACAACAGCATATGGAAAAAGAAAGGAAGCAACAAAAAAGAAGTCAACTCAGTCCAGCAGAAAACCCTAACTATCTGGCCCTACCTCTGTTGCCCCCTAGAGGTACGTAGTCCTTTGTGCATATTTCCCATTCTATTATTCAAAGGCACAACAAGTTCAGAAATTGGCTTGGAATAAGGTTCTAAAGAAGCACACAGTTTTCTGAATGGCAGTGGGGAGAAAGAGGGCAATTTATTTTTAGAGTCTAATTCTGAATTTGACTGGGGAAGTTCGTTCATCACTGGTGCCAAGTTCTTGGTCCTGGAATATTTAGGGAGAATGTAATTCAGATAGAAACTAAAAGAGCATATAAAATACTAATTTTGGAAACAAATCAAACACTGGCCAATGGATATGCAAATACTATGTTGTGGCTGCTGCTTCCTCTTGCTCCTGCCATCTGCTGTATGCACCTGTTGTTTTCTATACAGTGCCACAGCAACAGCAAGAAGGGCAGTTTCTTTGGTAATATTTATGTCTGTATAGGTGGAAGTTCTACCAGGTAACGCTTTCCAACTTTTCTCTGCAAACAGTGAAAACTGTTGTCATAAAACAATCTTTGTTGAATTGTGTAAAAGGCGTTGTCCTCAAGTTGACCAGCATATAATCTCAGCCTCTTTTGAAATACACTGATGGTAGAAGCAGATATGATGAAAGAGAAGCTTATGGGCTGAAAAAGTAGCAAGCATTTATTACCTTCAACATAGACTGTTCTTTAGGCCTTGAGAAGAACTATGCTTATAGAAGTTTATTGTGGTTTAATGATAGTGCCTAGTCCTCATGGGGTGTCACAGAGTACCAACAGTTCACCAGGCAGTCCTAGTGCCAACATGGAGAAGTTTAAAACAGACTGCAAAAGACAGCTGTGATGTAGAGACAGACCCTGAATCAATGTCTAATTTACTGCTCACAAGCTTTTAGAAGAGTATGAAGGAAAATAGGTGGCATGCACAGATTGGATTTAGCTTTTTCAGAGCTTGTGGCTCTGTAGATGACCTTGTAACACTAAGTACATTTACAAACTTCTATTTTGTTTTGATCACCTAGACTAGACTACTTTAATTTGCTATAATATGAACCCTCTTGATCACTATATAAAATAACCTGTTGCAGCCTGCTTTCATATCTTGTGGAAGGCATTGCAGTGGCCATTTGACAAAATGGCATGGTATTTTGCTCATTGGATTCTGATATTGTTCCAGACAACTCAGTGCTCATCATGGGATAGATTAACCTGCTTGGGATGACTATCATGTGGAAACAGAACAATTATAGAGCTTTTTTACTTGTTCAATTAAAAGGATACCCTGTCTCAAAAACATATTTTGGGTCATGCCCACTGGAGTGCTGCTGGCATTAGAGAAGAGATGCAGGGTTATAATCTTCATGGTCTTTGTGATTCTACCTTCCCCCTCCTAAAGCCTCAAATACCTCTGTAGGGCCAGGGGACTTACAGGAACATGTAAAATGACACAAACTGCTGCAAAGGAAAAGGAGAATCCATGAAGATTGTCTTCCTGCCCTCCTTGTTTCAAGAGGAAACTTCTGCCCAAACCTGGTGTTTTCCTCAAATAGAAGGACTTCTGTGGATCTAATCCATGGTTCTTTGTGTGCACATGAGATCCACTCCTTTTCCTGTGTTGTTTCCCCACCCTTTTTATTTCTGTGGATCTGTAATGCTCACAGAGCTTTGGCCTTCTATACTTAAAAAACAATCTGTGCTCCTTGGCAGTTTGTACTCTTGATCTACGCCAGTGTGGCACAGCAGTAGAAAACAATAATATTTTCAGTCACTTGCTCTTCGAGGCTCTCCAGAATGTAAGCTTCAATGCCTACCAGAGTGATGTAGAGCTAATTTTCAGTGACTAGAGTTTGGCTGGTTTTAACTGCTCATATTCTATACCTGGGGGGGGGGGGGATATTGACACTTCAGATTGTTTGGACTACAGTTCCTAGAATCCCTTACCTCTGGGTATGCTGGCTGGAGCTTCTAGGAGGATGTCTGAAGTATTTGGAGAGCCAAAGTTTCCCCATTCTGTTCTACGTATAACTGTGCTGTGTATATCAGGGATGAGGACATCATGCATTAGGAGGGAATCCTTTCCCACGGGTGTAGAACATGGGCTAGATGTGAAGAACTGGATGGAAAGTGAGGAGCTTTGAGCACGACCTGTTCATTCATGTGTGCATGTGCTGGAGGTCATTCCAGAATCTTTGATCTTTCTTTTGTTATTACACATTAAACAGTATTCTTTTGTTATTTTAATCTATCAAAACAGGTATTATCTGATGAATACTTCTGAAAAGCAGATTAATATTTTCTCCCTTTCCAAGAACAATCAGTGTATGAAAGAGAAAGCTCTTTTGAAACACTCTCTGAATTCTTCTTTTAAGACTAGGGGTGTCATTTCAAGGGAAGACTATAAAGGGTCAATGAAATTCATTTCCTGGTGTCAAACATATTGATAGAACAGAAGCGGAAAGCATGCAAGAGATGAAGTTTCTATCCCAGGCTACTGGATGTGCATCTTACTGTTATGACGGCTGCTCTTCTGACAGGAATTCCCACAAGTAGGATAAACAGGGGCATTCTGAGCTTAAAGTGAGTGATAAAAGATCCTGCTTCAGTCTATATTCTTATATCATGCAACGCACTGGCAAGCGCTAGAGATAAACATATCACTATCGCTAGAGAGTCACTGTAGAAATATATACATTTTCTTTAAAAATAGATTAAGCACAATGCCTATGCCTGAAAAATACTATCTTGAGCAAAAACACCACACTTGGATGATAAAGATTTGCTGAATAGAGAATACATGGCACAAGCCACTGGGGCATCTCCATTGCAAATTTTGCTTACATTCTTTTGCATGTGCAGTTTGTGTGTGAGTGTATGTCATAAAAGTGCAGTGTGTGTGAGTGTGTGTCTAAAATTATTTCCATTGCATCAGACAGTGGTTAATTATAACCAAAGAATTAAGATGCACCATTCCACAGACCTCTTACATGACAATGTGTAATTGGGCATGCATTCCTAATGGTATATCTCTGTGCAGGGCTGGGCTGCACTTTACTTTGTGTTTGTCAAATGGTACTTAAGACACAACCAGCTCTATTCAGGCATTATCTAATTCAGGATTCCTGACTGTGTGGAGAATCTCCATTAATAGGGGAGAGCCTCCTCTCTAGTCTCTTGCTCTCCAAACATGGAGCACAATAACTGGTATATGTATGTAGTGACTGTGTTCTATCTTGTGAGTATATCTAAATTCAGTTACATAACTGGATTACCTAACTCATGTCTCTGTTATGCAGTCATGTTTTGTCAAGTCCCAGTCTAAAACTCTCCATGGTTTCAGAGAGGGGTAATTTCAGCACTACCTGGAGCTGACTGAATTTAACCTGGAGCCTTCAGGGGGCAAAACATATCCTCTACCACTAAGCTATAGTCTGTTCATCAAAATAAGATTGGCCCTACAATGAGTAAGTACAGTTGATTAATATGAACTGAGGACTCAGAAAGGGGGATTTTAATGTCAGTAATCTTTATGTGAGGGGGACAAAAAGGAGTTTAACTCAAGATGTTAAAGCAAATTTGATTCCAGAATCATTTGTTCTTCTCTTTCACTTCTTTAAAAATAATAATTGGGATGATGTATGTTATTTCTTGAACTGTACTCAGCTTGTTTGAATAACCTGCCAAAGCTCAGGAGGAAAAAGAAGGAATAATATTATAGTATTTACTCAAAGGCAATACGTAATCATTGTTGGGCCAGGGAAGTCATACTATGTTTACCTTCATGGATTTAGTCAGCTGGGAGACTCATAAGAGTCTAACATGAACAAGCAAACATTTGCCTTCTTTTCCACCACTGAAGTTATTTCACATTACATCGCTGAAGAGATAAATCTTTCTCAAGTGGCAAGTAAATGGCTTTGGATACATGGCACCAGCTAAGATTCACAAGACCTCAGCAGCACGTCTGTGACCTTGAATGCCCAAGAAAATAACCACAATACCACTTCAAACGAGAAATGGCAGCCGCCTTATTGTACGTCAGTGACAAACAATAAAAAGTTGCAATTCCTCCTGTGAAATGGCCTCAGAATAAACATCAGCTGTAAAAATGGCAGTCTAGCAAATTGTTTCACTCAGGGATGGGAGGAAGGATTGTAGTAGATGCTCATTGTGCAAGCTCAGAACCAAAGTCTAAGAATGAAAACTTAAGTTTTGAGAATGCTTTACCAGAGAGTATATATTAGGAAGGAGAGGCTACTTTCCCTGCCATACCAGTTCTCCGAGGCCCTGTTTGGATCGTGTTCGCAGACATCTCTACTATTCCTCCATCTAAAGCTCTTTGACTTTGATTTCTGTGTTATAAGAAATGTATCAATACAAAGAGTGAGGATGGAATGAAAATCGGCTATAGGACTGAATATATTGAAGGAATTCTAGAGCTTTTTTTGCATCATACAGTTATAGAGCTATGATTCCACTTTAATATCCATGACAACATCCTGTGGAATCCTGGTATTTGCAGTTTAGGGAAGGGCAGTTAGAATTTTCAGCCCAAAAACTCAAGTGCATCACCGGACTACAAACCCTGAGATTTCACAGGATTCAGCCATGGCAGTTAAAGTGCCATCTTTGTGCCATAATTGTGTAGTGTGAAAAGTCTCCTAGCAGTGCTCTCCTATGTATTTATAACAGAGGTAGGCAATTGTGGTTGGTCAATTGTCTGCCCTTGGTACCCTTCACGGTCTAGATGGAATCCCAAAACTGAAAAAACAAAACAAAACAAACAGTCCCCCAGTTGAAATCAAATTAGAATTGCCCAGATGTCTACTTTTGCTTTTGGAGAAAAGGGCATTTTTAAACATTTAAATTGTGTGTGTATGCAAGTCTTAAAACTCATTTCAAACATGGATTCCCAGAGGGTTTCTAGAGAGGCAATTCACTTATTCTTTTAGCCAGAAAAAAGAGTTTGGCGATGTCAAGGATTGCAAAAATAAACCAGGGATGGAGGTTATGTAGGCCAAGACTATGTTTGCCCACCCTTAGTTTAAAGATTCCTGTCATTCTGGCTGGTTGCTTGCAATGTAAGTGTGAGTGCAGAGTTGGCCAGTGGTTCCACTATGTCAGTGCATTGAATCTACATGTTTTTTTGGGGGGAGGGGCAGAGCTACATTAATTTAAGAGAGCCATCATGCTGTAGTGGTTTGGGTGTTGGAGTAGGGCCCTGAAGACTAAGTTTTGAATCCCTACTTGGTCATGGAAACTTACCGGGTGACCTTGGACAAATCACACTATCTCAGCCTCAAAGGAAGGTAGTGGCAAACCCTCTCTGAACAAACCTTGCAAAGCAAACCCTGTGATATATTTATCTTAGAGTTGCCATAAGTCAGAAACAACGTGAAGGGACACATCATCAACAACACTGGGTTTAATGTAGAATTTTAAGGGGATTTTCCAAGGTGCCGAACCTGTACTAGGAATATTGTTCAGCACCTTGACTAGCTCTCATAAAATGCTTCATTAAAACTGGTGAGTAGCTGTTGTACTACCCAGTGTAGATTCATGGCCCCAGCTCATGGAGCCACCTCTGGTTGGCATGGTCACATATCAGGTGAAATATGAGACTTGGTGGTTTTTTAACTTTATCATTTGAATGGTTATTTATTCAAGCTCATTTTGGAAATGTCATATGTGATCTGATAGCTTGCATGTACATGGTGCCATATTTTAACAATATGGCATAGGAGTCAAATGAGATACACCCAGATCCATGTGCATCTGTTTTAGTTTCACTCACTTTCACTGCTTCCCTCTCATTTTGGTTCAGGTAAGAGAAATGTGTAGCTCATGCATATAGTGGCAGATAGAGTACATGCAATCATGCAAAGGTACCACGTAGTCCTTCATCCCATGTACTCACTAGAAATGACAGTGGTTTCAGGAAATCAGAGAAGAAGACTAGGCACTTCATCTTACATGGGATATACAGGGGAGCTTAGCTGTCCTAGTTCTAATAGATGAACTGGGCGTGCACAGTGCTTCCAGTTTTCCCAGTGTTTTTTCCCAGCAACCTATTGAGTCAAAATAAGCGGAATATAACTGGGCACCCACAATGTACTGATGTAATTCAGTGTTGGGCTGTAAACAAGAAGACTCAAATTCAGAACCATGAAACTCAATGGATGATGTTGCCCCATTTCTGCTCTCTTAGCCTTGCATTCTAGATGAAAGAATAGGGGCCATGAGCACTGTTCTGAATGCCTTGGAGGAAGTAAGATTCAAGTTTTCATGATAATAAGTTGTGGAGACCTGTGTTCAAAAATTTTCTTCTAGTGGTCTCTGCTGTTTTTTATGCCCATGGGGATAAAATCTAGGATTCACCCCAAAATAGGTTCAGCATTTTGGATAATGCCTTTAAAATTTAGACTAAAACTTAGAGGAAATTTACTGTCTCCCTGAGATGGGAACCACTAGCCACCATTGATTGCTGCTAGCATTTCAACCACCATGCCACACTGGTTTACAGAACGATAAAGAATAACTTTCTTCAGTCTGGCCAAACCTTGTTCAAGCAAACATTTGTCTTTTATAAATTTTCATTCTGTTTATATTTGCCATTGCTAGCAAAAGAAGATATCATGGTGGCCAATCCACTAGTAAATCCTGCGTGAATGGGACCTGGGAATAGGACACCTAGTGGAGGGTGTCCTTTGTATGAATCAATTTTGTAGCCCTTTAAGTGTGAAAGGGGGCTTTACAAGCCATCAGTCAGTCAATGAATGAAGTTCTTTCTGACCTTCCTGCAACTAATTTTTAGACAGAAAGCTCCTGGTAACCAGATCTTCTTGCTTCTTGTGGTCACTTGTCTGCCAAAATGCTTTTCATTTAGGAAGTAAATGGGGTTCTTTTATGCTGACAATGATTTTTATGCACAAGTGCATGCAAATTTCCCACATCTTCCTTTTACAAAACCATGCACAACCTCTCAAGTTACAGCAGAAAACTCAGGCATATACAGGATGTAGTAAAGAAACAGAGTTAATGGGAGGGAGGTATTCCTGGTAATTTAAAGAGAGCACTTTGCTTCTGCCATTTTGAGAAAGGCAGTGTAAGGCAATCACATCAATATATCTTTGCTTAGTCTGTTTATTTTAATGGTCGTTAAGATGTTTTACAAAGAAATACAATTAAAAAAAACACTCTTTTTCCATTTCAGACCTACCAAACATAAAAAGAAGGTAGGCAAGGCTGTCAGAACTATCTTGTTAGCTCACAAAAATGTACATTGATAAGGAAGACTCCATTGCCATTTGATATTGAAGAATATGGAAGAGAATTTAGCCAAACACATGGGCACAAAAGGAAGGAAAGCTATAACATTGCTTTGCTTTGTCTGTGAAGAGGTATATTAAAAATATTAATGTCTTATGAATGAAAAATGTTGACCCCCCCCCCACATCAAGATAGGATCTCCACAGCTCTTCATATCCACACTAAATCCAATTCTCTTGCCTTTTAAAAAATAAAAATCTTCCTTACTGTGATTTCCGCAATGGCTAAAGAAATATATGAGACACTTCAAATTAACAATCTCTTCCAGTCAGTGATTTATGCAATTGATTACTCATTGTCATGTAATGGGAAGAAGCAAACAATTTAAACTACACACCAATGGCAGTAATGAGGTGGATATGAGACTGTTGGTCCAATGCCATATACGCTTGATCTAATACATTGTAATTCTACGCAAGTTTTATATGGAGCATTTTTGGACAGTGGTCAATACATTATTATGTTAACTTTTTCCAGAGACAGGTGCAATGGTATTTATTAGTACAGTAATGGATCACAAAGTGGTTTTGATTAGCAACATATTTTCTTCCAAATATGTTTGCTCTTTGTGAAAGATTTTAAAATAAAACAAAAAAGAAAAGAAAAAGAGATGAAGAATACTGGTTTTGGAATGAATGGCTATTCCATTGAAGTTAGTTGTTATATTCAAGGAACAAATGATCTGTTGGTCCAAGAGTGGACACAAATGAGGCAGGAATCATTGGACACTTCAATAGGTGAGAATGTTTAGGTATTAGGCAGCTATTTCCTAAATCCATGTTCTGTTATGGAGCATGTCGACAACCAATTTTAGAATCACAAAAGGTCCCCTGTGATGATATAGTGATTGATACGATGTCTCACCAAAATCCCCCTGTGAAGAATTTATCTACAGAGTTTCATAAAATTCTCCACTTTCTTGCACAGATTTTCCCAGGGACTGTTTTTTGATTTTTTTTAATTCGTGGAGCATAAATGGGAATATTTGGGACATTCCTCATAATGCAGAGCAATAGATGAGGGTTTTTGTTGGGTCATGCATTTTAAGAACCTAAGAACTGCCCTAGGGGATGAAATAAACAGCCTTAGAAGTAACCTAAACATAATTTTAAACAAATAAGTAAAAAGACCAGCATCCTGTTCTCAAAGTGTAGTCAGCCTAAAGCCCATGGGAAGTTCATATGCATGACATGAACACAATAATACTCCCCCACTTACGGACTCCAGCAGCTGATCCTGGCTCTGACATGGAAAGTAACATACAGTGGAGCAATTATGACTAGGTATACCTTGAAACCCTTATGATCTCTATTTTATAACACACAAGGCTCTAAAATAGCTTCTTAAAATTATGCCATGTTTTATATTATTTTAAAAATCATAATTCCAATCTAGCTTCCCAATCATGATTCACTTTAGTGTGGTAGCATATTTATCTATACACCACGTCCCACAGATTCTGTGCAGGGGCTCCTGGTTGTACTGGGTCAGATCTCACTGTTTCCATGCATCTTGCATCCCTAGGGACATTACTCAATGTTTTGGTCTTTCTGAACTAAGCTGTTGCTTCAAATAAATACTGTACAGCTTATTTTTTAATTTGTACTATTTCACAGTGTGTATGTAAGGGAGGAGCAGCAGAACATAATTTCTTGTGTTGGAAGATTCAGATTCCTGGCATAGGTTACTGTAGTGTATTCCAACATATTAAAAGGGGGAAAAACGAGCAATTATTCATTTAACAACAAAAACATCAAAATCCTATTCAAATTGAAAAGTGGTCTTCACGAGTAAAGAAAGCATCATCCAACCCAAAAGTAAAGGAAGGTAAATCTCCTCGTCCTAAAGGCCTATAAATTCAGAAGTGGACGGGAGACCTGAGTAAAGAATACCGACGTTTTAAGTGAAACATTTGCTGGCAAAGTGGCCGTCGAAACTGGTTATTGAACATCTTGCCAGAAAGCAAATTGTGGAGTAGAGGTCTTTCTTATATTTTGTAGCAAAGCCAACTTCCATTGATACCACCGTCTTGTCAGCCCCTTTCTGCAGCCATTTGTAAAAAGGCTCGTGATGTGAGATTGACGACTTAAATACTTCATCAATCAATGCTTTAGCCAATGTGTTATTCAGTGATTGGTGGAAAATTCAAGTAATCCATCTTACCCCATCACCCTGTTCTCTCTTTTTTCCCAGGTATTTTCAATTTTTTGCCCTTCTTTATTCGTTCTGTTTTGCTACAATCTGAGGGAGCAGTTGAGTTAGGAGGGAACCTTCTATAGCTATTTTTTTAAAAAATGAAATCACTATAAACCATAAAATGTTACTGAATTAGCTGCACTTCTAATTATCTGAGAGCTGATTTCTAGTGCATTCAAAAGAAGAACATAGGAAAAAAGGCCATAAGCCTTTGAAAGTATACAGTTCTGAAGATTCATCTGAAAAACCTGTGAAAGGCAATGAAGTGCAATATCTTCATTAAATACATTTTCATACCATGCTTCCTCCATAAAAATTAGGCTGACATATATGATTCTTCATTCTCATTTTGTCTTTATGTAGTTGTTTTTTTAAAAAAATAATCTTCCATCATTAAGAAAAATCCAGAATAGTCACAATATAAAATACATCAACATTAAAATGCAAGTAAAACAACACAACACTCAGTGTCAGAATATACATTGCCCTTCAGCTTTCCACACTCCCAGGTCCAACTGTTGGCCATAATAGTAATAATAATAACAACAGCAGCAACAACAATAATGTTGTTACTTGCCTCTCCTCAAGGCTCCAGGTGGGGTACAGAATAGATAGAGCTAAAATTCATAGTTAAAATATACACAGAACAATTAATTACAAATATACTATAATTAAAATATATCATAATTAAAAGTACAATTAAAGTAGAGTTAAAAGTACAATTAAAATACAGTTAAAAGCACATTTAAAACTAGACTGGTTAGGTCTTCTGGAAGAGATAAGTCTTTAGTACCTTTTAAAATTCAGCCAGCATATTTTTCTGTCGAATCTCTTCCTGTAAGTCATTCCACAGTCTAGGGGTAGCCAATAAGAAGGTCCTCTGAATAACTGTTGCCAGTCTAGTCGTGGCTGGTTTAAGTAAATGGCCGGCAGAGGACCTGAGTGTATGGGGTGGATTGTATGGGAGGAGGCAATCCTGCAGATAACTTGTGGGTCTGTGGGTTGTACTTTCACATGGTGTCATCACAGTCTCGCTGCCATCTCGCCCCCCCACCTGTTGTGATTTTGGGATATTTGCTTAATGGAATAAATCCATTAAGCATCTGTGAATCCATTAAGCATCTCCTTCCCAGCCATGCAGAAGGGCGGGAAGCATGATGGAGGTGCCTCCTTCCCCAGCTCAGCATAGGAAAGATTCTGGCTGTGCTGCGGAAGGTAGGGATGTGTTGCTTGTGCTTCCTTCCACAGGGAGCCTGTTGGGTGCAGAAGGGAGAATTCCTGTCACGCTCGCTTCTTGGCAAAGGTGCTGCTGGGATCATGACAGAAGGACAACAGGATCAGGTAACATGCAGGATGGCCTTATATTAAAAATGTAAAGTACGAAGTTTACATCAGTGTCAGATTATTCACCCTAAATGCTAGCGTCTGGACCAGCATTATGTCATTACTGGAGTCTTCATTTCAGTAATCCCTCAGTTCTTGGACCCTGAAAAGAATAAATTTCCCTTATACAATCCTATGCAGTTCTGTTCCAAACTAAGTTGAGTTATGCTTACCCCCAGCTTCATATGTATAGTACTATAGTCCAAATACACCCCTGTTTTGAGCTAGCTCTCTGTTTTCTATTTTTAACAGGTAGGAAACAAATTCTTTTTAAAATTTACAACCTGAATGCCAACATGTTTAATTGTAAGAAAATTAAGTAAGACTCTGTGAATGAGTAAATAGGCAGAGTTTCAGCATTCCTATTCAGTTGAATTTTGAGTTAGCAACCTGTATCCTAAAAGGAAGTGGTAGAGTTCAATTATCAAATGTTTTTAGAAATACTATAAGTATAGCAAATATCTACTTGTAATTATTTGGAAAAACATAGTTTTTGTCAAGATCAAAAGGGCTACCAAGGACTTACACATGCCCAGTAGGGTGCTTAATATTCTTTTCCCCAGTAAACAGCTATGCAATTATTACAAGCTGTTTTTAGAGTCCCCTCAGCTTCTAATATGTTTTATCTTGTGGCACTGAGAACAGACAATATTGTTCAAGAAAGGCAAGCTTGAAGTGGACTTGGATATCCAGAGTTAGTTTTAGGGTCCTTGGGATATTGATCCTTGCCCATTATCCCAAATTTTGAAGACTGCCCCACTACACACATGGAAGCAAATGCCTCAAGGTGATAATGCAACTCAGTACCAAACCAGTGGTTGACATTCTGAAACAGGTATTGCAAGGAGGCTAGAAAGAGGCCTGGAGAATTGAGACAACCAAAGATGCTTGAGATAGGGCTTTCAAGTTAGCATTATAGGTATTATACAACTTCATATTTAAGATTTTTCATATGTCCTACAAGAAGATCACAGTTTGGTCAGGTAGACTGAGCTGTGTAAAGCCGGCCTTATTTTATATCACTCAATGAAATCCTTGTCTAAGTTCAAGGCTTTAGCCACTACATAACACTGTATTTCAGTACTGGAATCCAATCATAGCCAAACACATAAACTTATTTACAATTAATTGTGCATGCATGCATATGTGTGTGGTGGACATAAGAGTACATTATGGAGTATCATGATTCAGTTTCCTATCCTTAATCTGAACAAAGTACAATTAGAAAGAATGAAAATGAAAATTCAGCAAGTAGCATATCATAGACTTTAAAACTGTCAAACAGACAAGGAAGCAGCACTTAATTTACTTTAAAATGAGATTTAATCAATTAACAAGTATCAAACTTTGTAATAAGTTCAAGGTAATCTGGGATTAGTGTTACGTATTTCCCTGTTTCTAAACTGCTTTCTTTCTATGCTTACCTTTCTCACAAAATTGATGATAAATGGAATAATCAATATTGACTGTAAATATGCATGGTAAGACATGGGCATCAGAAGGTTACTTGCAGTGATTCACACCTTGTTGGCTTGTAGAAGAACCAACTCTGAAAGAGTGTTCAAGAGCATACAACTGGTACAGTGAAACCTCTGTATGCCGTGTGTAAATGATATTATAAACATCAGTTCATGAAAGTGAAAGATGCATTGTCTGAGGGCTGGATAGCTAACCTTACACAAAATCTCACTGCTTACAATATGTGCCTGCAATGTTGGAACGAGAGAGAGAGGTTTATATATACCCTAAAAGTGTAACACATTAGAAGCAAGCAAAAGCAGAAATTTTGCTTTTTAAAGACTCGAATCCCAGAATCCTCCAGCTAGCATGTACATTTTCCAAATAGTAATTTTTCCAAGAAAAACACAATGGTTGGCATTCTGTTGGTGACATATACATACATCAGTTGTGTTACACTTCTAGGGTGAATTATTCACCGTAATGTAATAAATGTATTCTGCTGGCAATGGTGGAAGCAGAGTTGCATATACAGCAATGTGCATTCAGTTTCACACTGCATATTTGGGTTGCACAATCCACATTGCACATTGAAGTTATACGTTGCCCATTGCACATAGCACAATGGCACCCGGTGACTGATATGTGCTGTGCAGTGTTGTTATTCTGCATGAGAGGTGCTGGTACAATGTATCTCCTCACGTAGATATTTGTGCTATGCTGAAGGGACACTGGATTGCAGCTAGAAAGAGTCCATAGAAATGTACCATAGAAATATCTCCTTTTGTTGTATTTGCCTTGCTTCTAATGTGTTATATTTTTTAAAAAGAAGATTCCTACCCTCAAGTGAAGCCAATGTATAGAGATATCTACATGTATAGGAGCTGCCTCCCTGCACAAACCTGTGCCCAGTGCATGTATAAGACCAACATGTATAAACATGTTTCTGTGTCCACAGCTAGTGCAGGAATGCTGGTGGAAGCTGAACAATATCAGGAGCAATATCAGGAGCTGAACAATGTGACCAACCAGATCTCTTTTGTATGGACAGAAGTGATGTATTTAAGTCTTTTACTCCAAGTCTCAAGTCAAGTCTTAAATCTCTACCTTCAAGTCTCAAGTCCTTGAAGATACTTTCAAGTCAAGTCTCAAGTCAAGTCTCAAGTCTGGAAGCCAACTTTATACTCCAACCAAAATTCCAGAATTATTGAATAGAGTGAAATAAATTCAATTTTAACAATTTAAATGGAGCCGGCTCTCCACATCTGCAATTTTGACATCTGCAGCTTTGGAAGTGGGGAATAGGATCCTATCTTATTCCTCATTACTGAAAATTCAAAAGATTTAGAAGGAAGGATCCTTCCTCCTCAAGGCCGTTGCCTAACACATTTGCTGTTCCCCTCTGAGAAATGCACCCTGCAGAAGTCTTGTCTTTTGCTCTTAGGAAACATTTAAGAAGGCTCCTTTGATATGCAGCAGGGACAGGCTGCTAAGCAGACCTCAAGCCTGCCGCAAGCCCATTGCCTAACCTGTTTGCTGTCCCCTCTGGGAAATGCACCCACACTTTGGGCTTGAGACAGATTGTCATGTGACTAGTAGGCAAAAAGAGATGGAGGCATTGTTCAAAGTCATAAGGTTTCTGGATGAATGTGTTATGTTACTGGACCAAGGGCGGCAAGTCAGTCATTAAAAATATACAAGTCTCGAGTTGAGTTGAGTCAGTGCATCATTTATGGCCGAGTCGAGTCCAATTCGAGTCACTGAAGCGACTTAAGTCTGACTTGAGTCTGAGTATATCAACTCAAGTCTACATCACTGATGGATAGACCCCTTACATGTGTACAATGTGTGAAGAGAGGTTAGTCTCTTTGGGATCATACTATGTTTTCCTTAAAATCTTATCTTATGTACGTATAGCACTATTTCTCAGACCTCTTCAGATCCACTTTGAAAGTCAGATGAATGCTATGGACACTGTCTCCAGAAAAATGCACTGAAACAGTGTTAAAAAGAACAGGAAGAAATTTATGGGGTGGGGGGGGGCGTGGATTTCCATGGATGACAAGTTAAGAACCCCTGATATACAAAGCTGTAGTTTTCACTAAATCCATAGCTATATATACATGAACCCTTCTGAATGTTTGCCTTGAGTCCTAGTTTTGAAAAAAAAGGAGGATTATACATAAAGATGACGATGAGGAGGAGGATGAAGATTTTTAATAGGACCTAGCTACAGTTTGTATTAAGCCCCATTCTTTCCTCAACAGAATGGGTAGGAATCAGTTAGAGGACTGCTACAAGAGCAGTTAATTCAGTAGAAGAATATGCTTCTTCTAGGAAGTGAAACATGATACTGCAGCATTTATCACAAAATGGCATTTGAAAAAGGGAACGTTTAAAGTATCCACATTTGCTTTACTATTATCTTTGTAGACACACCTGGGATTAAGAAGGTCAATGGATACAAGCAGAAGAAATATTGGAAACTGTAGCTAACGTCTACGTAAAAGAGAAAAATCAAGAGCCCAATTCCTTCTGTGTACGTGTGTTCATAAAAGAGCTGTGTGTTCATGAATCTGTCCCTTCATTAGACGGTAGATAAACTGCAGGGAGGAAACACAGTCATCATTTCTAGCTTTGTGAAAATGATGGGGAGGTTTTAATTATTAAAATGCAATTATTTCCATTATTGATGAGTGTGATGCACAGGACAGCATCAATACAAACTGTCCAATACACGCACACGCACACACACACACACACACACACACACACACACACACATTGAGAGAGAGAGAGATCACAGGCTAGCTGAAACAGAATATTGATGCCAGTTGCTTGTTTCACTTCTAATTCACATAACAGAAGAAGACCTAAATACTCTTCATGGCAAATTTGTACCTAGGAGATTACATACATTTATTTATTTTTGACCACACATCATTTTATAACATCAATGTGTGCTCCGCTATGTTAAATCAGTTAAGAGTGCAATTCTTGATTTTTTTCTTTGTATGTAATCAATGAAATTTACTTTATAGTGGATAAATGCAGATTGCATTGTAAAGAGCATTAAATAAAAAATACAAGATTTTATATTCAGAAAGAGCTAGTGTTGACTATTTAAAATCTATTCAAACTGATTTTAAAAACAGAATTAATGATGGTTTTACTGACAGGTAAGTGTATTTAATTTATATTTAGAGGATAAAAGTAGTTGCATAGGGACATGGGGATAGGGGGGCGATTTGCCCTGGGCTGCAATGTTTTTGGGGCATCCTGGCCTGTGCCCCAGCCACGTCCCCATTCACTACAGCCATGTCCCCTTGCGCAGTGGCCACGCCCCTCATGCCGTGGTGCCTCTGCCCCCCCCTCCACACACTCCAAGCTCTGCCACTGGATGAAAATGGGGAATGGAATTTCTGATTTCCAAAAAGCACACCTTGATTAACAGTACAGATTAATTTTTCCAGTGAGAAAATACAGCTGCCTGAAATTCTGGGAAAAATAATCAGGGGTTGTACATGCTTTAGTTGGAGAGAATGGAGTATGATAAATTTTTCCTGATGTGAGAAATTGTAAGAAAAAATAATTTTCTTTTTTGCTAGGGGAAACCTATCAACATACACCTTCTAGGATGGCAACAACTGAGCAGATTGTCAACATGTCTGTTAATATCTGGTCATTTTTTTTTTCAAAACCAAAACCAAACAGTAATGATATTTAAAGAGATCTTACAATAAAACTAAGAAACAAGGAAAAAGCCCCTATGATGTATATTTGTTTAATTCTACCGTTTCAACAGAGTCTGAAAATCCCTCTTTGGAAGACTTCAGCTTCCAGAATTTCCCAGCCGCCATGGCCACATGGTCACTGACAAACCTGCCCATAGTAAGTAACTTTTTTGAGGTTCTGTAATTAAAGCTGTAGCTGGTGTGTTTGTGGTGTCACTGTTTTCAATGCTCATCCATACAAAAGACCTCACCCAAATTTGTCTGTTAGTAAGAAGCTTCTATGTTAACTTTCCCTTAGTAGTAATACTAGCAGCAGTATTTCTATTGTAGTATGTACTCCCAATTCTGCATGTAGAAGAATGATAACTGCCTTATACCAAGTCACCAAATTTATGTATAGTGTCATCATACACTATTATATAAGACCTTTCCCTCTCCTATCTGGAGATGCTGTCAAATGAAGCATGGCCTCTGCCACTGAATTTCATCCTTCCTTGGGACATCATGTTGGTAGTGCAAACTACAGTTTAGGGCCTTAGATTTTTTTTTTTTAAAGAAATCTCTTAAAACACACACACAGACATTAGAATAACACACATTTCTTTGGGGTTATTATATGGGACAACCTGAATTTGACACAGCTTAGCAGAGCAGCATAGCTTAATCTGGCCTCCATATTGGCCTTACGCACCAAAACATACACTTTGAAACTACTGAAATGAAAACTAGATCCCTATGTGGGCCTTCAGCGTGATCATATGAGGGCTATAGAGGTGGTCTGGGCATCCAGGCTTCATCCCCTGTACCTCGCCTCTCCCTGCTCAGTCCTCAACCTTTCTGTTTCAGCAGTAAAGTCCTGAATGGGGCTCTACCAATGTTCACATGAATATGAGTAAAAACCTCCACATAATCAAAAATCCTACTATTTTTACAGTTCCTGATTTCATGGAGAGTTCAACTTGGATTTAAGTGCCCCTTTCCAGTCTCCCTCCTCAGCACAGGAAGAATGGGAACTGACTAGGCATGGGAATACATGTACCCTTGTCCCTCTCTTGTCCAGGCTGAATGTATCGAGCTTTAGTGGCAGTCATTATATGTTGCCCATCTAACCATCCATACACTTAATGGAACAACTTTTTTTTTAATTTACAGCAGATAGCTATTGAAATTATCCTGTGCAGAAAAACAATAGCAGAGAATGTTTTTGGCTGAAAACTTGAGTTAAGCTAGTTTGGATTCAGATAGGAATACTACCTATGCCTATTGAAAGCTATTTTTGGAATAAAAGAACTAACAGAATAATGCATATTAAGGGTAATTAGAAGCCTTCCTTTAAAATGTGATCTTCAAATCATTTTATATTAACAGAGAAGCATTTATTGACTTCTTGAATATAATGGAGAAACAGAAAGCCAATGTACTTATAATTGCAATTTCAACACTGATGAACACCATGGCCCCCAGTCTGCTGGTGTTAACAGAAAGAAGTGAATGGATATATTCTGTGTATATGTTGGTAGGATGCTATTATAGTGCATATATAATATAACCCATGAGAAAACATACAAATGGATAAATAATGATCATCCAATGATAAATGCATATGAAAAGTCATTGAAAAAAGTCTAGTATAATGTCCACACACGTTCATCATTGCCATTCAAACCATTATTTTCCTTGTGTCAAGATGGCATGTACCATCTTGTTTAATACTTTTTATGTGACTGCTAAAGAACATGTGACAAAAAATAAGGCCAGTTTTTTTTTTGTTATCTTCATTAGAACTGAGATGAAACACTGGAGTTGTGCAACCTAGGCTTCAGCAATCTCTGCAAACAGAGATCCTAGACAAGCAGAATGCAAATAGCAAGTTGTGACCCAGTTGTTACATCTAGCAACTCTTGCTAGTCCATTTTCTTAGTGCAACTTTGCATTAGTGCTATCATTGGAAATGTTTTCTGAAGGACTGGCAAAATGCTACAAGAATCATTCTACACAATCAGAGCTTAGAACAGTTACAGTTTTGGATGAAAAATCCCAGAATTCCCCAGCTAGCATGGTGAATAGGCAGGCTGGATGGGGATTCTGGCAGTTTTTGGTCACATTTTTTCTCAGCTCTGTTTCTTTTAATGTGAGATCAGCCAGCCACACACACAACAAATAAGAACCTTCACACTTACCTTGAGGTCATACTTGCAACTTGCCAAGCGATGTGGGGCCACAATGGGCCACCATTTTTTGTGATATGCTGGTATCATTCCTGTCATGGGCCAGGACTCCCCAGGTGAATAGAAGCTTTGAATGAGGACACACACAGAAGCAAGCACACCAGGAGCTAATCAGGCTGGGATGAAAGCCAGCTGACTCCAGCCTTTTTAAGGAAGGCATGAGGCAGTAGCTGGACACCAGAAACAGATCATGTGTTGCTGATTTTTGCCTTGTGTTCTCTGGACTCCCTGCTCATTGGCTGCCTGGATTTTCTGACTCTGTGCTGTCTGGCTGTGTTGCCTGCTGGATTTTAAGACCTTTGAATTGTTTCAGGACCATCAACAGGCAAGAGGTACTGACTGTTAGTGTCTCTGCTGACTGTGAATGGCCTCTTCCTGTGTCAATTTGTAGAGGCCTGTGTAGCTATTTATGAACCTCCTGTATCACTAGCCAATCTGAGGTCCAAATCTGGTTGTTAGGGAATAGGATTTCTTGAGCAAATGTTGACACAGAGGTTTTCAGTCCAGCCCACCCAGATAATATAAAGCATTCACCTGACATGCTTCCCATATCATTCAGGCTTTTGCTGCCTTCCCACTGCCTTGGTGCTTGGGTTTGCTGAGATTCTGATGGCTGCTGACTTATAGTTTTATGCTGTTTTTTCCCTTCTTATCATAACTCTAGATGGCTTGGCATGAAGTTGGATCTAGTTTGGTGAAGTCTGGGCCTGCATTCCCATCATCCCCTTAAAGCAGGAGGGTTAAACTGAATTTCATCTTGGGGCACATCAGCATTGTGGTTGCCCTCAAAGGGCTGGTTATATCTATAAGACTATATAAATGTATCTACTCTTTTATCATATTAAATAATTGCCTCTGCATTTGATTATTACTGATTTTAGTAATAACTAGCTTTGGCAAGCAGATATTCAAGTATACAACTATTGTATAATTTATTGAAAAGAGTTTTGAAAACAGAAGGTTATTTTTTCAATCATCAGACAAATATTATGTGTGCCTCTTTCAGCTCCCCCTTCCCTGTGGCTCTTTCTGCCCTCCTGCCCCTCTCTGTACCTGGTGAGCCTGATCCCTGTATTGCAGGCCCTCAGCTGCTGGTATCCTGAAGAGGGGCCCAGCAGCCAGCACTTGCAATCTACTTCTTCTTCTGGCTGCTCCTCTGTCCAACTCTCATGAGCCATGTAGAACATTGCCATGGAAACCTGTGGCAATGCTCTGATGGTGAGACTTGGACATTGGAGCAGTCAGAAGTAGAAGTAAATAGCAAGTGCTGGCTGCTGGGCCCCTCTTAAGAATACTAGCACCTGGAGGCCCACAATGTAGGTAGGGTAGGAGCACTGCAGCTGCAGGAGAGGTGCGAGGGCCACATGAAATGGCCTTGTGTTTGACACATGTGCCTTAAAGGATCTTGGGTGCAGGTTCCAAGGTCATGCCTAGCTTGAGGATTGTTGGGCCTGCTTCAGTCTCAGGTTACAGGAAAACTACCCAGTAGATCATGCCCAAGAAGATGTATGTATGTCACTTCTTGGTGAGGGTGGGGATGATATTCACAAATATTTGAAAGATGATAGAAGAATTGATTTCTCAAGTGCTGGGAAATCTAGATGAGAACAGCCCTAGATAAGCAAGAAACTTTGTAGTTCAGGATTAAAAAGTACCTCTTTTATTGCACAGAGAAAAAGGCACTTTCTTCACAGAAAACATATAAAACATAAAATGGACAAAATAGCATTTTCTATACAGAAAAGAACATTTCTGTGTCGAAAACAGAAAACTGCATTATTTGCACAGTTTCTGTGCAGGAAACTTTTTTTCTGTGCCAGATATAGATTTCCTCTTCAAAAAGCAGGCCCTATTTCTACAAAGAATAAGTCCTGAATTGCAAATTTGGCCCACTGTTCAATGCTAGCCCAAGTCTCCGAAGCTGTAAAGCAACAAGTTGTGGGCTTTTGTACTCCAATCATATGCATGTATGTTGTTTTTTAGCCACCCTGCTACCTGCCACTAGGCCTGCAAAGTTGTTGCTGTTTTTTTAAATAGAATCACTGATGAAATATAAAACTGTTGTGTATGAGATCCTCATGGGGAAAGTTTTTGTTCTCATTTAATGCATCAGACTTCTAAAAAGTATTTGTTTTGAATTTCTAATATTACTATTTTTTTTTAAAATTGAATCTGTAAGTTTGAAAAAAATAGCAATTCTGCAAATTCAAAACCCTTTTCTACTTGTACCTGTTTCTTTTTTACCAGCAACATGTTAACTGCTGCCAGCATTGCTGCTAATTTTAACAGTTACATTTACAGTTTAAGCAGTTTTTATGATAACCAGCTAAAATAAGGGGTTGGCCTTTCTCTTTAAAAAATAAGTCTCTTTGAAGTCTAAAGAATTCTTCTCATTCCTGGTTTAGCAAATTTCTGTGGTACTTTACTGTTAATGTCTTTTTCTTTAAAAAGCAGGCAGAGAGAATGTAACAGTGTTTAAAAACTGCTCTTCAGCTGTTTTGTTTGTGAATTGAAATATTATTTTATAAAACTTTACTTAGCATTAACAAGAAAAAAGTAATACCCAATTACATTTACAGTATAAGCAATTAAACTGATTTATAGTAGGTCAGTTAATTTACTGCATCTGACATTGCATCCAGCTGCCTGTAATTTAACTTTTATTGTCACAGTTCCTATATTCTTTTTTTCCTGAGTTTTTTTATTTCAATGTGCTAACAAATGTTGCATATTCTAGAACAAATGACATGGTTATTATTGATACTGTTTTTAAAAATGTTTTATCATAGATTTTGTTGAAAATCGCCCAGTGGCAGTAGTCCCCCCCCCCCCCCTTTGACATTAATAGACTAGTCCTATGCTTTGGCCTGCCTAACACTGCTTTGAATCTGGTGACTGTTTAAATGTATTACATCAGTTCTTCACTTTCTTTTCTTCAATGTTCATAAAATTCATACAGATGCATTCTGGGAATGCTAAAAATATTGGGTTGGATCTAGACTTGGACATACTTAGCCTAGAGCCATTGGAAAAAGTGGGCCTAAAGTAAACCAAAATCTGAACTCAACCCTATGTATACACATGGATCTATAAGTGGATAAAATACGACACTGAATGAATGTGAACCTTTGCTCATGAAAATAGGACTCTTTCCTTCTCTTCTCCTTTCCAGTAGACTTTTACATCCTAGTCCTCCCCAAGATCTGTTCCACAGTGTCCCACAATGCTCCAAATCAAATTTTGGTAGCACATGGGGGACACCTGTGCAGAGGAAGGGGGATCCACCTTTCAGATCTCCTGATGAAAGCCATTCCTTCAGCAGCTGGGATTAGTTGGATATTGTGTGTGTCTATGTGCCTTCAAGGGCCTTTCCCCACTACACTGTTACAATGCTATCATTCCACTTTCAACATCCTGTGGAATTCTGGGGTTTGGAGTTTACTGAGGCCGAAACGCTCTCTGGCTGAGAATTCTAAAGGCCTGTCTTTAAACTGCGAACCCCAGAATTCCACAAGATGTTGAAAGTGGAATGATAGCACCGTTACAGCATAATGTGGAAAGGCCCCAAGTCATCTGTCCACTTATGACAACCCATCAATTTCATAGGGTTTGCTTAGGCAAGGAATACTCAGAAGTGGTTTTGCAAGTTCCTTCCTCTGAAATATAACCTACAGCACCTGGCATTCTTTGGTGGTCTCCCATCCAATTGCTAACAAGGGCTGACCCTGCTTAGCGTCCAAGCTCAGATGAGATCTTGTGCCTTTAGGGTATTTGCCAGATTTATATTGGAGAGAAGAGGAAGCCTTGCAAATGAAATATGATAACCGAGCCATTCTGCATGTATTGGAACTTGCACTTTCCCCATTTTTAAGAAAAAAACTTTGATTTAAATGACAGAATAATAGGGAGAAGGAAGAGGAGGATGGATGACAATAACTTAACTGGTTTCAAAATTATGGTTTACATTTCACACCTCTCACAACTGTTGCATGATACCTTGCCTCAGAAGTTTCTAAATTTGCAAGACTTGTAATTGTGAAATTATACTTCTAAAAATAAACCTGTGAATGCATAAAATGTGTGCAGTTGAAAAATGCTCATTAATACCATTCAGTCAATGGAGAAAATACGTACAAAATAAAAAAAGGAAAAAGGCATAAATGAACATGTACAATATTGAAAATGCAACCTGATATAAAGAAAGAGTAGAGCCAGCAGGATGCAGTAGTTTGAACACTGGACTATGACCCTGGAGACCAGGATTCAGTTTCTCTTTCACTCGTGGAAACCCACTGGGTGACCTTGGGCACATCACACACTCTTAGCCGCCAGAAAACCCTGTCATACATTCATCTTAAGGTCACCATAAGTCAGAAATGACTAGAAGGTCAACAGCAACAAGAATGCAGGTAGGATACAATGAAATGCATCAAAATTGTGCCTGGTTATTTCACATCCCTGACATTAAGTGGTGTCTCCAGAAGAATAAACCCAATTCTGTGGTTCTCTACAGTAGATAACGGTGAAACAGCAGATCTGCAGCAGAGCATTCAAAGTAAACAACCATATTACTAGGAATTATTCTTGTAAATTCAAATGGTTAATTTCTCATGGTGATTAACCATTTTGTAAAGTGCATTTTTTTTTAGGCAAAAATGTCACCTCAGCATAATCTGTGAAAGTGACCATTTTGTCCCCAGTATTCAGAATGAGCTGTGTATGGCTTTAGTGTAATTCCCTTAATTTTGTTCAGCAGTGATCAAGGAGTACAAGCATTTTTATATTTGGTTTCACCACGATTTTAAAGACGTCTTTGCACTTTGACAAACCCTGCATTGCTAACTGCATCACAGACAACACTGCTTAATATTATCAGACTGGGAAATGAAAACCTAAGCAAAGGATAGAAAAATGGCCTGTTTTGCTCCGATCTTCTTCATCAGAGCTGCATACTATTGTTCCTGTTTAACAATAGCTTCTAGTTAATAAAATCCAATTAAAGACCAGAAGAAACAGATTGTAATGGTTCACATACAATGTCTATTTGTGAATGATTAGCATAAAGGACATTAATGTGCAGGAAGGATTTCCAAAGAATGTGTCCTAGGTTGCTAATATACATAATGAACAATCAAACCTAACTCATAGACATCTTGAAGGTTATTATCTCTTTTTAGATTGTTACGGCATAGCTTGTCCATTATATGAGAATGCTGGCTGCTGTCCCGTGGAAATCTGAAATAAAAACAAGTGCTTTGTTTGAAATATAGGCATTTACCAAAATCACTCTGACCCTTTGAATGAAGAGGCATCATTACTCTTGACTACTTGGCAGTTGTTGGCCCACTGTGCAGATTTGGCTCTTAATATCCATGGTATTTTTTTTGGGGGGGGGGGCAGGACAGCTGCTAGTTGTTAACCAGTGTGACTTTGCTTAAGCCTGTTGCTGAAGAGCAAGTCTCCCTGTTTGATTAGCATAAGCAGGATGTGGTGAGGGCCTGACAATATGGCATGGCATAGCACAGCACAATAGGAGGAAGGAACAGGCACAAGAAAAAGCTAGCTGATTAATATTGGAATGTGGGGTGACTCTTAAGAGCATCATGTGCCTTCTGGGCTGATAATACCTTGCAGTTGCATTTCTGATAACTGCATTATATTATGAGATTTTTGGGCTGTAGTCCTGGGTGGGCAAACTGTGATCTATAGGCCACCTCCCCCATGTTCCAAGACCCCAAAACCAGATTCACCAAAGACCTCTCAAACCTGGCAGTCTCAAATTTCTGTGTGTATTTGTGTGTGTGTATGTGTGTGTGTGTCTGTAAAAATCATCCTAAGTCAATCCTTAATCACTGCTGCAATTATGAATACCTTTGGAACATCCCACAAGCTGTCTACTCATTGTCCAATTTAAACTCAGTTGGCCATGAGTAGGCAGGTATGGAATTATGCTTGTATTGGTACATTAATATTTGAAAGAAGAATTTGTGATTAGATGCCTATGTTATTCCAGACTTTATCCTTGTAGGTAGTTACATCTCAGTATAGGATGGTCATCTAATATGTTTGCCAAGATACAATAGTATTATGGAATTGCCATTTTAGAATTCACATGAGTTTAGAGACATGTATCCAAGCTTTGCCCACTGGCCAAACAGTGAGTTTAGATTTTGTGAATTGGACCTTGTGTGTTCTACAAAGTGCTGTTGTGTGTCCTATAAAGTGATAGGGAACAAGTCATGCAGATCAAAGATTCATTTTTAAAACTTAAACATGATTTAGTTTTTCAGTAGTAAAGAACTGAAATAATAAATTCATCATATTTGAACTTAAGGACACTGACATAGTAATTGTTTAATGAATTCAAGTGATGTAATCTTAACAATTTGTTTTTGCATAAGTTCCACCTTTTGCATAAGTTCCTTGTTCCAGCATTTTCCAGATACAGATTTCATACTGTCAAGAGTCTCCAACAATACAAATTGATGTTATATTCTAAGGTTTAGCAGCATCTGACTGTTTTTGTAAATTATTCTGTGGATTCATGATAGTTCCTTACAGCTTGGTAAAACCTACAATGTGTTTATGTGCATAGACAAGGAATAGTTTAAAGGTTTGAAATCTGACTCAAATAAATATGAAATCACACTAATTAGGGTATCTAAACCTTTCTTCTATTTCCTTAAAGCTTAGAATCAGAGTTTGTGATGGCAATTTAATGACCTTGAGCTTAAACATTCAACAAGGATACTCTTTAGGTCACAGCATGAATGAAAACAAATGAAGCCATTGATATACTTCCTCCATTGTGGTGCATACAGGCTTCCCCATTCTGTGGCTCTGTGGGTGTTTGCTGGTCCTTGGCAGTGGAAGACACTTCTTTGCATTCTCAGACTCATTGGTTGTCACCTATAGTGAAGTGAATGGCTAATAAAGTGGGACAGCATTGAGATCTTAACTAGTTTCTCCATCTTTGTTTATATGTAGGACTTGCCGACTTGTTAGATTCAAAAGCAAAGCAGTGTGCAAAGAATAATTGCCTCATTTCAAACAGCAGCAGATCAGAGAAGCACTAGGTGCCCTGTACCTTTAGTGACTGGAAAGTCAAAACAATCTTGACTGGCTTTTGGTTCGATGCTTTGGATGTGTTGTGTTCTGCAAAAATCCACTTACCCCGCTCCCCTTATTGGGTAGTACAATAAATGCATTCGTTGTAATGGGAGCATCTTTAAATTAAATAATATTAAGCAACCCTTCAGCAATACTATTTATTGGGCTTTTCTAATAGACAAAGCTAAATTTTGGGCTAATTCATCATCTGAAAATGAATCTACTTTGGGTATGATATAATACCCTTGGGGGGATCAATTTATTTGTCTGTGACTGTATGCAGTTATGTATTTCTATTCATATTCATGACTGTTATAAAAAATCCCAGGGAAGATAGCAATATCAAGTACAACCAACCATAAGATGGAATAAATTAACATCCAAGGACACTAAGAAATAGAAGTGAGAGCAAATAATCCAACGTAGAAATAGCTAAATTAGTAACAGTGGCAATTAACTCTTCATACATGTCCATAGAACAGGTAGATCTTGCCCTGGCACCCCATATCAGTAAAGCTGGCATCTGATGTAACTCCTGAGGACAGTCATTCTAAAGATGGAGCCCTCCAACAAAGAAGGGCCTGTTTGGTGTTGAGATCTGATGTACTTTCCTCTCTGGGAAGACAAGAAGATGAGCTTCACCACTGATGGATGAGTGCTTTGGTGGAAGATAGGTACATTTCACAAATTCAGTATCTAAGAAGGACAATTGAGAGAGTAATATAATTCAAGTGTGCAATTCTTGGAAGAAAATATAAGTGTGATTGAGAAGTGCATGAAGATTAGAATGTGTGTATAATGCAGAATTATTGTAATTTGATACCACTTTAACTGTCCTAGCTCTGTACTGCAGATTCCTGGGCTTTGTAGTTTGGTGAGGTTTTCAGAATTCTCTGATAGCAATCTCTAATGTTGTAGTTGAGGGAACGCACCAGAGCTCTCTAGCAGTGAAGTCTAAACCAAACAAGAAAGGCATTGGCCGAGTTATTCCTACTCCACCAGGATTCCATAGGACAAAGGCCTGGCAGTTGAAGTGATATTGTGCTGTGTAGCGTACAGATGAATTCTTAGTTTGAGGACAACCAAGAACAAAAGTCATATGAAATTAAATGTGACATGGAGCTTCAGAACAGCTTGACCACTGCTTTTGGGCAGCCTTGTGGTTAATAATCACTTTGTTTTCTTTCCAAATGAAAAAAAAAATAGAGATAAATCTGTTTCTGGCCCTTTCCGCAGGATGTCATCATCCTGCATGGAGGTCAGGAGAAGGACAGGACCCAGGCAACACTTATGCACAATGTCATCCTGGTCCCATCCTTCTTCTATCCCCAATTGGCAAGACAGTAAAGGCAGTAAATCATTGATGGGTTTTCCCTGTCAATGACTGGGGATCACACCACCATCCCACCACCTATCTGCACTTACCAGATGTGCAGAGGTTCTGGAAGTGCAATGGCTACATGTCCTGCCCCAGTGCAGACTGGGACAGTGCCCAGTTGTGCTGCAGAAGGAAGAGATGGCACCATCGCGCTTCCTCCATTCACGGAGGCATCCAGTGTGGAGGGGAGTGACAATGCCAGGACCCACACCAGATGTTGCCAAAACAAGGTGGGCTGCAGAAATGGCCTCTGTCTAATGATCCCTCTGTATAATTTGACATTTTTTGCGTACAGTTTTAACCTAATTGTAAGGGCTTCTACAGTATTTTTTCCTTTAAAATATAGGGTAGAAAGAATTTTTTGAACTTTGAAATACTCAAAGCTGGTAGAGGTTGGTTTCTGAACAGCATTATGATCAGATCCCAAATAGCAGGTGCAGGTCCTAGCTCTCAGTGCATAGTTCCATGCCTGCCCAATCTTGAGCAGCAGCTAAGCTCCTTTGGGTCACTTTTCCAGCTATTAAACACTGATGGAGGGGAAGGGAGGAAATTGAGAGGGAGTAATGGCAGAGTTTCTGTTTCTCTGCTTTTCTCTTGGTCTCCTAAACTGCAGGGAGATGAGAGGCCATTCCTGCTACCCCATACCATGTCATTTTCACTGAGATAAGTGAGAAATAGTATTTGACGAATGGATTCCAGCACCTTCTGTTTAGAAGGACTTACTGTACTCCTACAGGGTAGGGTTTTATTACTTAGCTTTATATAGTAAAAGCTCATATTTGTCTAACTTTCTTTTTGTCAGAAGTTCCTGGCTGGGAAGCTGTCACTCTCTAATAACAGTTTCAGTTTAGTTGGTGAGAATGAGCTGTTTGGAGGAGCAGGTCTGGACAATTTCGCTCTGGAAAAGCTGCTTCCGCTCACAATTCCTTGTCTGAACAGCAGTGTGGGAGATGCTCTCATTCACACTGATTTCTTCATGTTAACACCTCTGTCTCTCCCTTCCTCCATCACTTCATGCATTTTGCCCATAACAGTAACATAGAGTCAAAATATCCTATCCCAGTCAATGGGAGGTTTTGACGGACTTCATTAGCAAGGCAGAGTCAGCCAGGGTGGGTGCAAAGGTTATCCAGTATAAAGGAATTCTCTAAATCCACTCTAAAACATATATAAATCTTCTTGCTTAGGACTTGAAGAGAGAAAAAACAAAACAAAACAAAAAACACCAATGTCTGAAGAATTTTTTTTCAAAAACTCATTTTTTCAGTTTGGAAAAAGACAGACGGACAAAAATAAGATTGTTCTTGGAGAGTTCTTTGATTTTCATTGATTTATTATTAATTAAAAGTATTTGTTTTTTGCTTCAAGACCTGCATGGCTTCTGAGACAATGCACAGCAGAAAAAAAATTGTCTTAAAAATTTAAAACAGTGTTGACAGGTTTAGAGAAGAGAGATACCTACCAGTATTACTACTGTTCAAATTAGGGCATTTAATTTAATTAAGCAGTTTATTAGTTTAGTCAACCAACATTTAATCAGTTGCTTAGTTAAATTATTAAAAAAAAATGACTTAGGCAATAGATTTTTTAAAGAGTTGGATCCAGACTTAGTAATACTTAACAGGGCACCCACTGAAATCAGTAGGAATCTGTCATGACTTATTTACCTAAGTCCCATGGAATTCAGGTAGGATTATGTATGATTCCATGGAACTTCAAATACAGGCTTAATAGCAGACGGTACATCCCATTACAAAGAAAAGGCTTTAATATCTCAACGTTTATCTTGCAGACTGAGTGGTTATCCTGGTGTTTCAACATTTGTTAACTGTTCTATTTTTTTAGCTGATACCATAAATCATATTTAGTTTACAATCATATGATCCACTCTAAGATTACCTATATACTAGAAGAGAAAGAACTAAGAGGAAAGACTTTTTTGACTTCATGAAAGGTATTCTTTTTGTGTGTTTTGTGGATATTATTATTATTACTACTGCTACTATTATTATTAAGCAAATGCTAGCCTAAATAAGTGGTGGAAATCCTATGGCTATCTAGATAGTGTTGGACTGCAGCTGCAGGCCTCTGATGCTTTAAACCTCAACATCTGGAAAGCTACATGATTTCCACTCCTGATCTAAACTCAGAATAGTAGTTCCAACTGGAGTAGACACACTGAATCAATTGTTGAAGACAAGTCAGCCACTTGTGTAAATCCTACTGATTCAATAGATCCACTTTAGTAAGTGAAATTAGCCACCTTAGCTGGATCTAGAATCTAATAGAGTAATCTCCCATAGAGAGAACAGCTCTTCTAACAATGGAAATCTAATTCAGTGGAAGAATCCCACTGAAGGAATGGGAGAAAAGTCAGATGATGATGATGATGATGGTGGTGGTGGTGGTGGTGGTGGTGGTGGTGGTGATGATGATGATGATGATAATAATAGTTTGGCTCAGGGATGCTATCAGTCAATAAAGAAAATGCTGTATCCACTTTTTCTTTCTATTTTAAAATTCACATTTAAAATAATGAAAAATTAAAATGAAAAGAGTAAAACCAAGTATAAATGTGGTTAGTTTTAGTATGAACTCTGTTTGCATTACTTTTCTTCACATGTATGCATGGTCTTTGGAAGGCCAGAATCTGGTACATGTTTCATGACTCAAACACATATGCAGGATCTTGACTTTCCAGGACAAGTTCGATGTATAGTAATTAATGAAGAAATACACTTTCGGTCATTTTCTGGTAGTTTCCAGAGGCTGGATTCAGTAGCTTGGAATTCATGACATTCCTTTTCTTATCGTTTTCTAACTCATTATAACCTAGGAACTTCTCTCCTCTCCTCCCCCCGCTCCTTCTTCCTTTAAATTGGCTAGGAAGGCATGCAAGTTTTACAACCAAAACAATCAATTTCAAACTGCTGAACCCAATCAGACTAGGCTGAGAGTGAACCTTTTAAATTGAGTGTGAAATTGTGAGATGCAGCTCCCCTTTCCCTTCTTTAGAAGGTGCAAGAGAAACCTTCACTTCCGCCTTTAGTAAGTAGGCATGGTTAATAGTTGTTCTGTTGCTATAGACGTTATGTGCTAACAAAACTATGCACGCCTGGGCCTGTAAGCAGGTTACCAGGGGTGGAGGAAAACAAAGCAAAGGCCATCTGGCTGGACTATTTTGTATGTATAATGTCCAGATACTAATGCTTAATGCACTTGTAAATGTAAGTTGTCTCTCTCCAAGGGTCTGATTTTAATTTGGGTAATATTCCCGTTAATAATAACATCTAATTACAACATCCATTAAAAGTTAGTAACATTAATTTAACAGGGGGAAATTCTAATAGAGTTCTCAGAGCAGTATTGGCATCTTTCCATTAAATTAATGTTACAAACTTTTAAAAGGATGTCTTAAATAGACATCGTTAGTGGTGGGAATATTAAAGAAATTAAATCAAGCCTTTAATATGCGTTGGAAGTCTATTTATGAATCCAAGGAAAGGTGTCTGCTGTGCTCTCCAGCCCATTTCAACCTTCTAACAGGAAGCCTTAGGCCGTGCAAATTTTGTAGCATGCAGCATTTCCTGCCAGTAAAGGTCTAACTAGCTTTGCAGTTTTTGTGTGTATAGTATCTTTTGCTAGGGTTCAGCTCTGACTGTCTGATATGCAGGGTACTGCATTCGGGTAGAATCAACAGAGCTCCTAGACAAAGATCCTTGGTATGGACGTAGTTTTCTTGGTATCCTTCTGAAGAATGGGAATTACTATAATCTAAACTGCAACCCCACTAGACTATTTTCAAAGGAAACAAGAAAATAAGGAGAAAATATCTCACTTGCATGTTCAAAGTGATAGGCTTACAAATGCAATAGTTTGTGTGAAAGACTAAAATAAAGTGCTGTGCAGCTGATAAGGAGTGGGTCATATGAGTGGCCCAGTTTATGTCAGTATCTAATTCTATAGAAAAAGAAACAGACCCTCTTATAATATACAATTCTGGGTTGTAATCCTACCTCATCTCAGTATGGTGTAAATATCTGCCCGTGAAGTCACACTATGCTAGCATTACACAATCCCAATACAGTATAACAACTTTGGGCAAAGCATGCAAGAAAATGGACATGCCTAGATAACTGTTCCCCGATGCACATTGGTTCCACATGTGCAATTATGTTTCTACCCCCATCTGCTGAATATGGTTGTTGTGCAATGTCCTAATAATAACTCTAGTTCAATGTGCAACCATGGAAATCATTAATAGGAAGCTGCCCCATATCGTTCTTGGGACTATGGAGTGAGGTAAAGACTCTGTGGCCCCTGGACCCATCCACTGGCTGAAGAAGAGACAGCTGCCAAGATACTGTTTTGCTGTCACTGTCCATAAAGATTTCAGCTCTATTTGTCAGTGGCCTGTGTCTGCTGGGGTGAAGAGAAGGACATGCTGAACCCTACTAAAGGAATATGTAGACGGTTTGTAGTATGTTATTTTAATGCAGCTTTTTAAGAATTATGGGGTACCTGGCAAAGCCCACATTCCTATAAGGGACCTACTGCCAGCTTCTGGAGCCTCTTAACCCTTATCTTCATCTCCTAACTGTAATTGACTGATCAGTCATCTCAAAGAGAGTAGTAAAAGAAGGAAAGAAAAAGAACAGTAGAGTCTGTTGTCTTCACCCTCTGTCTCAGAGGTTTTGTGGATTGGGAAGGCCAAATAAAAGATAGTGTTGACAGCAGCAATGGCCAGTTGACCTTTCAGAGAGGAAACCTATTCCTGCTGACGGTCTTCCCTCACCTCAAAAGAAACTCTAGAACAGGCAGAAGGTGTACAATTTGTGCTTTTTCTTCCCTACAGCTCTTCATAACCATCTATTCGAACAGCAAACTGTCTGTATGACGATCTGTTTGACTCGTACGGCTAAGACTGATTATGGAATTAAACATTCTCTTCAACTGCCTGAATAGCCAGTTCCTTCCACTGGCTAAATTGGTAGCACTGATTGCCTTTGAGACAAGATAGATTTTTTGGAGTAAACAAATATAATGCACAGTCAGTACTACTGCATTCAACAAAGTGTGGGTAATGTGCAGGAGTGTGAAAGGAAGGCTGTTACAAGTACATTTGTCCATGCATGAACAACAGAAGTCTTTAGCTAGTGATTATTTATAAAAAAAAATATCCTGGAACGGAGAGTAATGCCTCTTTAAAGAAACAGGAGAACCTTGATTTTCCTTGGTTGCTAGAACAGCCAGGATAGGCACAAGATTGTCCTGACCTGTGTGGAGGTGATGCAAATCCTGAACTCTCCTTTGAAAACTGAAAAGTACATGCTTTGCCAAACAGTGAAGCTTTCTGGGCTTGGCTTATTAAGATGTGGTACACAATGGTTTGTGAGTGGGCTTTTCCAGATTGCTCTGAAGAAGTGATGCAATTTCTTGGGTTTGTCCAATTGTTGTCATCTCCACATCTCTGGAGCTGATTGTAGTGATTTCTGGGATCTGCATTAGGGCTCTAAATTAGGGCTAAAAAAAAAAAAAGAACAGGGGAGTGGTTTATTGAGATGATCCTATAGGTTGAAGGGCAAATTTTCTCCTCTCCTTTTTCTTAGTATTATAATGCATAAGTGCCATTGTATTGATGTACTGATGAGCTACAGCTCTAGTATGTTTAAAAAAAATAGAAAGAGAAAGGGGAGGATAAGGGAAGGTTACTTTTTTTTGTTCAGTGATGTCTTGGAATTAAAAAAAACTGTCTCAAGGGTGGGTATAACATGTCACTGATGCTGGGAATTGCCAGAAAATTGTTTAGGATAACCTAAATGCTATTTTTTATTTTTTTTAAAGTTGATTTTTTTAAAAATAAACCCTGAGAACTAAACAGCAAATACCTCAACACCCAGCAACCTTCCAACACAATTCCATGACTATAGGAGTCCACAGTGCACTTCCTCTTCCCCCTTCAATGTTATTGGAGGGTATGGAAAAAATAAACTTGAAGCAGTGGTATGAGAGTCAATTTTTTTTGTTCTTCATTCTAGTATTCTACCTTACAGTGAATCAGGGCTGGCAACCTGTAAAATATGACTTGAAAGACCATCTCAAGATAGCATGAGCAAGATCTTCTCCACAAAGTCTGTTGAGAGGAGCCTTATGATTTTCTTTGACAAACAAAGCAGGCATGCTGAGAAGAACTTTTCCAGAACTTCTTTTCTTCAGGGCAAAAAATTTCTTCAGGGCAAAAATTATGTGGTCAAGTATGAATAAAAGGTTATCTAATAGAAAACTCTCAAGGTTGTTCTCTGGGGTGAAGAATGTCTCAGTAGACCTTTTAAACATATTTTGTTCTATGCATGAAAGCACGTTAACAACTCATCTTTTGATAATTTCAACCTTGCCTTTCTAATGTAATGGGTGTATCCCGTTTTTATGGACAGAACTCTGTGAAGCCTATTGATCATTTTTAAGGGAAAATCAGTGGACTGCACTAGTGCTTTGTTATGAAAATGGCAGGGACTATGCCATGGCCTTGTTAGCCTGTTTGACAATCCAGCCATTATCAAAACAGCCTCTGTTTGCATGGTCATAGGAAACACATCCACTGGAAGACCAATTCCAGATACTTTGAGCAGTTCCCCAACCTCCATGCTGATCATTTGAATCCAGCTTCGCAATGGTGAAAGAATCACAGTTTGAGAACCTTTACTCAGATAGCTGTGTTTTCATTCTTTTTATAGCATTTTATGAATTGTGTTTAATGACCACAATATTTAGGGGGCAAGAATTAGAGTTGTAGTCATGTTGACTTGCAACCAAATCTCATACTTTCAAGGTGTTTCCAGGTAGGTGTGCACAAGTGTGCAGCAGCCAAGGTATATTAAGTGCCTGAATGAATAAGTATTTACATATAGGTATACATTTGAAGCAGCCTTGAAGAATTACTCAGACTCCCAGCTTTAGTCTTATCTTCTCTGACACATTTTTTAAAAAATAGCAATGGAAGTGTACTTAATTCTTCTAAAATAAGGATTGGTTCAATCAATAGGGATAAGCTACCATTAATTAGTCTGATCTGTGGTAATAACTTTATTTTGAAAGGATTGCAGAGTGACTTTCTGAATGGGTGAAAGCAAGAGATCATTTAAGTTCATTTTTTCCCACTCCAACCCCCTCAATGTTTCATGCAGGAGACTGCTATATTAGCTGTTCAGCACAAGAAATTGATATAAAACTAGCCCGCTCTTATATAGTCATCTTATATTCCTTTCCGTATTTGGATGAAGCAGGTATGTACTACTACCAGTTTGTTTTCTGGTATACAAATATCAGAAAAGTGTGATGTAGTGCTTAGAATTTGGAACTGGATCCAGGGTGTTGGTCTCCAGTGAGCAAAAAAAAAAAAAAAAAAAAAAAAAAAGTCACCAGGAGAATCTGGGCCAATTGCTCTCTTTCAGCTTCATCTACCTCAGTGTTTTTTGGGGTGGAGAAAAGCAGGGATGAAAAGAGCCATGTACCCTGCCATGTTGGAGGAAAGGCAGGACAAAAGCATAGCTAATAAATACTATTAAATAAATTGCAAATTCAGAGTACACACATGTTTTTCAGAAAGTTTTCCCCATGTTAGTTCTGTCTGTCTGTCTGTCTGTCTGTCTGTCTAGATAGTACAGTGTCAGCTATAAAAATTATTGTGCAAACCAGATTTTTGACTGGCTATAGCCAGCTTCAGAGTCTGGTAACAGGCAGATAGTTTTTAGCACTCTACTTTTTCCTTTATCTATGCAAGTGCATTTTAGCTTTATGTCTACTTTGCCACATAGCTGTGGTGCTCACCATAGGGGATTTTGTGCAGATGTAGATACCAACAGCCTGCTAAATGAAACACATATTGTTATAAACTGGAATGTAACTGCAAGTAAAACTAAGTCTGCAGTCCTATGATTCCAGGGATACATCCCTAGGGCTGGAAGACTGATTAACATTTCTCTCAGGTTTCCTAGCCTTGGCAGGGGAGATTCTGTTTCCTATCCCTTCTCCTGGCACCATTGCAGAGGATTCCCTGACCAATATTAATTTGGTATCTGATTTGTAAAAGTTGTTGAACTCATGTTGCCCTGTGAAATGAGCATAATCAATTCACAAGGCTGAGTTTGCATGTAGCTTCATCACCAAATGAAGCAGGTATAAACTCTCTTTGTGGCAAAATCCAGAAATCATCTGGGTACATTCATACACCAATCAATATTTGCATTTGGATTTCTAAACAATGAAGTGTAAGAGAAATAGAAAACCGAGAAAAGCACAAATTTTTAGAATGAGAGACTCATTCTTTGAACTCCGTACCGAGAGAAGCCCTGCTTTATTGATAACTGAGTTATGTTAATCATTGCAAAATCACAGATTGTTGGGACTTCTTAGCAGAAACAAAAATTATGTATTAGCCCTCTATTAAAACAGTAAGAAATAAGCATTTTTCCATCACCATACCATTGTTATGAGATAGATAGATTGATAGATAGATAGATTGATCGATCGATCGATCGATCAGCTTCTTGAGGTTGACATTTGTCAGGCAAATAATACTTTTGCAGTAAAAGTGACTCCTTCATGAACAATTGTGGGTGTAGTGTAAAAACCCATGGTGTTTTGTGTCATATTAATGTTATGTTTGTGATGGTTTTCAAGAATACCACAGTTCAAACAATGGAATTCATTCTTGTCAAATTTCAAAACAGTTTTACGCTTTATAGTTTTCTGAATCTAGGCAAAATGTGCCTGAAAATAATTAACAGTCCCTGTCCTAACATTTAGTGAAATAGGATGGATTGTGCTTTTTAAGTTATTAATTAAGGAAATAGAATTCATCTATGAGAATATGATTTCTCCCCCCCTCCCCATTAACTGCCTGTGAACTTGAGCTGACTGGCTAATATGCAGTACAATCATATCCATGTAAAGAGCCAGGTAGTGTGGTGGTTTGAGTATTCTACTCAGACTCTGAGACACCAGAGTTTGAATGTCCACTTTGCCATGGAAAACCTCTGGATGGCATGGGGGGGGGGCATGGCAATCCCCCTCTAAGCAAATCCTGCCAAGAAACCCTATGATAGGTTTGCCATAAGTTGGAAATGACTTGAAAACACACAACAACAACATATCCATATCTACTCTGAAGTAGGATTGTAAAGAATATTTTCTTAGCTTTGACAATAAAAGGAGTTTGACCGTGAGATACCCTACCGAAACAAATGCTCACTATTGTTAGATGTTTTTGTAAAAAAAAAAAAAAGCTCTGCATGAAAGGTAGAATCATCCATGCCACAATATTTCTGATTTCTGTGGATGTGAAAGGAGGACAGCAAAGAAAGCTGACAGGAGTAAAATCAACTGATTTGAAAGGGGTGTTGGAAGAAAGTTGTACTGGTAACATGGACCCCTAAAAAGACCAATGAATGGGTTCTAGAGCAAATCAAGCCTGAACTCTCACTAGAAGGCAAGATCACCAAGCTCAGGCGTTGTACTTTGGACATATAATGGGACAACATGAGTCATTGGAAAAGATAATAATGCTCAATAAAGTGGAAGGAAATAGGAGAAGAGGAAGGTAGCTCTAATGTGCAGATCGCTTTAAAGAACAAAGCCAAAGCTTGCAAGATCTGATGAGGACAATTCTTGACTGGGTTTCTTGGAGCTCTTTCATTCATAGGGTCACCATAACTTGAAGTTGACTTAACGGTAAACAACAACAGTGAAAATGAAGGGACTAGTACCTTTGGGAGGGGTCAGCAGCAGCAACAGCAAAAACTGTGTCTGTGTAAAAGCACTGTGGAACCTTTTTGAACAAGAAAATCTGTGTAGAGTTTTTTAAAAAAACAACAAATAATTCATCCAATAATGCCCCCAAATTCTTATAGTCTTGCCCAGTGGAAAAATCGTTGTTGAAAACTGTTATTCTTACATGCAAGAATGACACAAGCAAGAAGTCCCACTGAATTCAGTGAGACTTACCCCATAGTGTCTGAATCCTGTTGGTAGTCTCAACTAGAGTGCACCCACGGAAACAATTCTTGAATGGTAAGTTAACGCTTATGTAAATCCTATTAATTCAGAGGGTCTACACTAATTAGGGAGACAAAAGCATTCAGGCCTAGGGATGCAATCCTGACTTATTGTTAAGTAGACACGTATAGGATTGCACTGCAAATTATCCAGTTCACCTAATTGACATGTGTATCATCACACTGGGAATTAGCAGTGCCTTTAAGAGACTCGGGAGGGATTAAACTCCGTGGGACACAATAGGAACTCCTTCCAAATAAACCCACATACAATTGTCTGTTGAGTTTCATGGAAACATCTCCAGATTGGCCATAGAATTGCATTATATCTAGAAAATTAAGGCTATGTTCCTGTCAAACTATAGCGATCTTAAGTTCAATTAATTTCAATGGGTCAATTTAGATGTATTTATTACAATCAATTGGACTTAAAAAACCTGAAGTGACTGGATCATGCTGTTTAAATTATTACACTTCCATTTAATTAAGGAAATTGAATCCATATATGAAAATCTGAACTCTTTCTTTTTTTCTTTTTCCAGCCCTCCTAAGATGTTTCATATAAAACCTAGAGAAAGTTGGCTTTATTTTTCCCCCCTAAACAGTTTTGAAAAGGTCATTGAGGGCACATTGGTGCTAAAGGAAGATATAAACAGTCATCTCAGAGTCTTGCAAATCAATCATAATTAACACTAAGAAGTCATTTCCTGAATACAAAGCCTCTGGTGTTAAAAAGATTACTGAGAAGAAGAAATAGAAAAGTTAAAAAAAATACTCTGTGGACAATACATGCAGATTGTGAAGAAGAATAAAAACATTGCAAATTTGTCTTTGGGTTTTGAACATCCAAATATTCTCAAAGCGTTCTTGGTAATGTTAATTTCAGAGAAAAATATGAACTCACTTCCTTGAAAGATATACTCATTCTTCAAATTTTAATTCACATTTCTATCAACTGAATGGGTTTGATTAAGAACATTCAGAGGAGCTAAACCTGTGTGCTCATAACTGTTTTGATTTTTTTGCAGCTGGACTGATCCCCTCTCTTGCTCCCAAACAGCAACGTAAATGTAAGCCCATTGCAGCCAGTCCCTAAATTTCTACTGGAACAGAAAAGTTTTTACATGTTACTAGAAGGACAGCAATGATGGAGCCATCCTCTTCTCTGGAGCGGGGTGGGGCAGTTGCATAGTCTGTGAACATTCACCAAGAAGACCCTCTTTGTTTCCATCACACATTTTTAGCAAGTGGATTGAGAGAAGGACCTCCCCAAGAGATCTTAGAGCTTGGATGATCTCATCTATTTATACCCTTCCTTACATCAAAATATCTCAAAGCAGGGTACAAACAATAAATATATTTAAAAGAATTTTTAAGACAATTTAAGATAGTATAAAGCAATCTAAAAGCAAGTTATACAATATGTAAGTAACTTTAAGTGTACACTGTATCAAAACATAGATAAACCATAATACCTGGGTTCACAAAAAACTTTGGTCAACAGTCACATTTTGACTTGGTGCAAAATGAGACCACTTTTGGGTCCAAGCAAGCCTCCAAGGGAAAGGTTTTCACAGCTAGTAAGGAATGGTCTCTCTCATCTTTATATATCATGGATTACTTTAGAAGGAGGATCTCCTGGAGCATCTCAATACCCAAGTATATGTAGGAAGAGATATTAACCTCTCGAGTTTCAAATGTCAGGAGAAACCCTGGATTGTAGGGAACATGAGGGCTCTAAGATTGTTTCTGCTATAATTCTAGCAACCCCATTTTGTTTTCTTTAAAGGCCATGGCATATAGATCACGTTGCATTCATTTACATGGGAAGTTGCCACTGTTTTCATTACTAAGGCCAGGTTATCCTTTACCAGGGATGGGTATACATATAACCCATTAGGGCTATATGTTGCCTTCAAGTTTGGTGGCAGCACACCTCTGGATGTTAGTTGCTAAGGAAGATGAGTTGGAAGACATTAGAGAGCTCATACTCTGGTTGTAGACTTTCCAAAGGCAGCTAGTTGGCCACAGTGTGAAACAGATGGCTGGACTGCTTGTCTTGGTCTGATCCAGGAGGATTGTTTTGTTTACAGATTCATGTTGCAGAGTCTCTTTGCTCACACAGTACCTCAAACAGCTAGATATATGGTATGTCTGGACATATGCAGTCTGCAACCGTGCACTAGCATAGTAATAGAGGGGGAGTGACTCAAGCCCTCTTACCCGTTGAAACAATGCATGAAAAGAGGCACAGCTATTTAATCTGCACAGCCTTGCAGCCTGTTTACACATGACATTTCCACACCACTCGTGTGTTCAGTGTCTGTGCAACATGGACTGCTTCCTCATGACATTGCTGTCTCACAGTGGGGACACATTGCTGGTGGTCTGTGAGTCGTGCTTTTGCATGACATCATGGTCTCACTGGCAACATGTCCCCACCCAACATGATAGTGGGATATTCCATTATCAGAAAAAAATCCATTGCTGGCGGCTATGCAGAATGGTTGGAAGCGTGATCGAGGCGCTTCATTGCTCAGTGCAGCACGAGAAAGAGACTGGCTGCACTGCAGAAGGAAAGTGCACGTCACTTGTGCTCCCATCTGCAGGCAACCACCTGAGTGTGGAGGGGAGCATTGGAGACACGCCCTCATTCTGGCAAAGCTGCTGCCGAGATGACATTGGGACCACAATGGGAAAGGGTAAGGTGTGGAAATGGCCATGATGCTGCATTTATATCTACATATGTCTGTAAACATCAGCAGCTCATGGTTAGAACAGAGATGGCAGTGGGGACTTTATGCTGAAGTAACCTCCCCATCTTATCATTGTTTTGTAGTAACATTCATGGGTTCCTTTTTTGAAAATGAAACATCGGTTTGTTTCACAATGTCTTTGACTTCTGAAATACCTTTTGATTCTTACCTAACCTAGATAAGAACTGAGTTGTCTTTGATACTTATATTAGAGAGTCCTATGACAACTTTACCATTTCTAATGATGTTTTACTGGTACTTACTGTCCATTTATTTCATTTTTAGGCAACTAGAAATGTTGATTTCACTTTTTTAAAGATTTAGATAAAAGATATGATCAACTTGCAATCCTATGCCTACTTACTCAGGAATAAACTCCATTGATCACAGTGGAGCTAACCCCTAAGTAAACATTCAGCAGTTCATTGCACTGACCATGTAGGGATGGCTAATTACCTTGCAGCAAAAATGTGGCACAGTTATTGAGTATGGTTTGACACCAAGAACAAAATTAATGCTACCCTGTAATAGATTATTAGGTGATATGCTTGGTATTCTATTGCCAGATCTTTTCATGACTGCTATCTAGCAGTACCATTTGTGGTCTGTTCTTGTAAACCAGTCCTGGTTCATCTTCAATTCCACAGAAAACCACATTTACTATGTAACAAAGCCCATACGTGATAGCCAATTTAAAAGCAATTTAAACACTATTATGGGGGTGAAGCATAATTAATTTTAAAATCATATTTAAGTGGTTTTTAGTTTGTGATCTCCTGCCTCATTTAACGTAAAAAGAACATCACTAAATCATTTACTTTGCTCATAGGGGAGGCTCACTTTTGATCCCAGTGTTGCTTAGCGTTTTTGTTTCCCTCCACCTCCTTCAATTTTAGCCAGATTTTTTTCTCCACTCTTGCTGTGATTATATTGGAAACTTGCACAAGACATTACAGAAGAATCCCGTACAAGCTCTAACTCACTTCTGTTTAGCATGTGAGTCAAATAGCTTCTGATGGAGATACAACTATCTAAATAGGTCATAATTGCAGACTATTATTCTCTGCTTTTATTTTGTTTTTGGGAGTGGGGAGAAGTCCAAACATTTGATTACAGTGATACTGTTGCAAGTTTTAAAATAAAGACATTTATCACGACAGTCCCCATACATGAGAAATGGAGGTTCTTTCTGAGCACCTGGAAGAAATGGCTGGTTGCAGAGTCAACAAACCAGTTTCAGCTGTTTTAATTCAGAAACAGATCTTTTGTAAAGCTACTGAGTCTTAATTAAACCAGTAAATTTAGGCTTATTTCATTCTCCCCATCAAAAATGAAAGATCTCTAATGTTTCCTCCCTCTAGGAAATATTATGAGGGTTCTGGGAAAATGAATAATTTTTTATACTTTGAGAATTTAAAGAGAATGTCATTTGCACAAAAAAATTCATTGTCAGTGAATGGTGAAACAGCTTCCATTTGAAGTTTGATCCTAGATTAAAGTGCTGACCCATTATGAATTACAGAGACCTAGTATGTATAGTATGGTATGGGAGATGGGCAGGTTAGTCTCTGTCAGCTTTGATCGCCAGGATTCTTTGTGAAGCAGCAGATGAGACCTGGGTGGTGGGATGGAGAAGTTGATGTGGTCTATTGAGATAATATCCCCCTGACCAGATGCCTCATCCTTCAGTCTTTGAGTGTGTTTATTTGAAGGTGGGTGGCCGGGACAGATTAAGGATTCTGTTGGTATACCACCCATCCTGCTGCTCAACGGTCTCCCTTTCTGAGATATCCAGGGAGGTCTTGAGAGTGGTGTTGGAGTCCCTGCAGCCTTTAATGTTGGGGAACCTCAACATCTATGTTGAACCTACCCTGTTGAGACTGGCTCAGAACTTCATGTATGCCATAACAACCATGAGTCTGTCATCAGAACAAATTCAGGGATGGGTTCCCGATGGAGTCCTATTCGCCCCTGGGTAGTTTCCTGCTGCCTTGGGAGGCAATCCTGTTGAAGCCTTGCTTGATCTCTGGAATGGGGAAATGACCATGGTGGTGGACACATTCTATCCCAAGCATCCCTCCTTATGAGGTGGAGCTAAATCTTCATCCTCATTTTCTAAGGAGCTGGCAGCAGAAGAACAAGTGAGACAGAGACTAGAAAGATACTGGAAGAAAGCTCAAAGTGTGTCCAACCGAAAATGGCTAAAGGCTATCTGAAGGCTTATGATGGAGCAATAAGGGTAGCCTCCCCCCAAAAAAACCCCTCAAATCAAATCAAACAACAACAAAACTCTCTTTTTTGGTTACTACCATTACATCTTCACAGAACTGCCCAGGGTAGCTGTTTCTAGTGGTCAGAGATCTGTTGCAATCTGGCTCAAAGGAGAATTTAAGCCACTCGACAGCCTGCTGTGAAGAATTTGCCCATCACTTCACAGATAAAATCATTTGGACTCACTCTGATGTGGGCACCAGAATTGATACATGTCTGGTGGTTGTAACATTGGCCTCTGCTTGTCCTATGTTGATGGAGATTCCCTTGTTCCTCTTGGCTTATGAAACAGCCGAAGGGGACTGGGTGAATGGTTAAGAGGAGGGATAAATACTTTGCAATAAGGCAAGGTTTGTGTCTGCCATAACAGATGTTGGTGAACTACATTAAAGTCCTTCATCATTCAGCAGGCTGCTTGAGGCTGGTGGGAATCAGAGCCTAATCACATCTAGAGGGCCACAGATTCCCCAGCCCTGCTTAATATGTTTTGCACATTAAAAAATAAATAAAATAAAATGACCATGTCACCTAGTTTGCCTCAGATGCTACCATGGAGCTACTGGGAGAACATTTTTCACTAAGACATATGATATTTTTAGCAATGTACATGGCTTCCAAATGAGCCATTATGACACAATATGAGAAGGCTATCTACAGGAATTCTGAAAATTGAAAGTTGCATAGCACACATGTACAGGAAAATAATAAAGGCTGCCATGTGGTCTATGAATATTAAGTTAGACAACATGGAATATAGTCATCTGTCCAAATATAATACAGCAGACAGGACAGCATCTGGTACTTAAGATGTGGTGAATCATCAAAACGCTTAAGTAGGTGCTTCACTTTAATTTATGATGAACATTTGACTTGAGTGGGTGTTACACAGACTATGTGAGTGTAAACAGAATAATCCAGGAGCTTTACTGGATAGGAGCTATGATTTAGACTGATTAACAGAGCTAAAAGATGATCAAGTTGGGAAAAAAGAAAATTATATTTTATCACTTGGTGTGACTTAAAATATTTATAGCCATAAAAATAATTACACTGCTGCATCCACATTGAAAGGACCAGGAAGAAAAGATGACAAAAATAATGCATGTAATTAACTTTTTAATTGTACAAACTTATTACTAAATGCAGCATACATGTTGAAGTTCAAGGTTAGAGAGTAATCAAATGGGAATTGCTCTTGAGTATCCATCTTGTTATGAGTTTTACATACAGATGCTATTATGTGAAAGTGGATACTTTGGACATCATTCTGCACACATACAGTTTTATTCAGAGCTTGGAAATAATTTGTTAGAAATAGCTAGTGACTTGTAATTAATTCCTTTCACCAGTGACAATGACAACAGATTGAAACTTCCTTTCCCTAGTATTACAACTGCAGTTTAATGTGAGGAAGCCCCACTCCTTTTGCACTATCTTGAGTGTTGCTTTTATAGTGACAAGAATATGGCCTCTCTAAAAGGTGGAAGAAGAACATCATGTGGTTCAAGAGCTAATGCTAATTGTCTCATGCTGTTCTCTTGTCATCTGCTGCAAATGTTGAGACAAGGATAAGATGGAGCAGAGGACAATATGATTTAGACCATAGGCTAATGACTTGCAGCATGCTTTGAAATAAGTATCTAAAAATAACCATTAATTAGATTTGAGTCCCAGAAAGGCAAAGAGTTGCCTTTAAATTCTTTTGCTATGTTACCCTAAGAACTGTAACTACTTGGAACTATACTTGCTTTAAAAGAACAGGCTTGGTCTGGTGGATTCTGGGAGATCTAGTCCAAAAAAGTAATGTTCCTAAGCTCTTGATCTAAGCTTCATGCAGGAGCAAACACATCCACATCCAGGCAAAGAAAGAGACAGAGTTTAATTACCACTCTGGTGTGTCTGGCAGCTCCAATACCAGTAGGGCAGTGGAACTACTCTATTCTGAATTTTGAAGGAGCTGACCAAGGTCTGAACCTATTTGGGGGAATGGGGCTTAGCACTTTGGTTAGCTTCTGTAAAGTTTGGACTACAATCCGAAAAGGATTAATCACTCCACTGACACTGGAGATATCATCCTTCACTATTCCTGCAGACGTGACAGACTGAACATGTCTAGTAGAAATGAAGTGTGTTCTGATGAAATACAAGTACGATGTGAACCAGCATGAGGACTTTTCAGAAAGCTGATAGTTAGAGATTTGGAGAATACATGGATTTTAATCATATGACTTGCTAGCATACAGTCAAGTTGGAAAGCTTTGGTTTACATAGCCCAATTTTCAGTTTTTATGAGTGTGATGAATATTGTCTGTCTGCCTATGAGCATACCTGACAGAACTTGTTACAAATAATAAATTACTTGTAATTCATTCATTTTTATTACAGTTAAGGCATAATTAATTTTACAAATGTAACATATCATGTAATAACCTCATTCTTTGTTTATTTGTTAATTAGCTGTTAATACTTTTTAGTTACAATGTTTGTCTAACTTGCTAATTCAGTGTATATTATACCACAGTCTAGTAGTTTGTTACATTCTGGCAGGTTTTTTTCCCAAAAAAATACATAAAACGATTTTAGTTACTTCTGAGCAATGGAAATTAAATGCTTATTTAAAATGGAAGTAACTTCTTTGGAGCCCCTTGGAACTGTAAATAAATAATTTTAAAAAGGTAAATTTCTAAGCCCTGTTTCTGACTCCACACTAACTCCAGAGATTAATATAAATATGTTCCACCTAAATGTTGTAGCAAGGATGCTTGTTGGATGTGCTGGTTCACTGCCTCAAGTTGCAGTTGGCTGGTTCTCTCCGCTTGCCGGAAAGATAAGTTTGATGTATACTACCCCAGGGCCTTTCTTAGGCCATTTCCGCACTACACTGCTATAGTGCTATTATTCCATTTTCAACATCCTGTGGAATTCTGGGGTTTGTAGTTTAGGGAGGGGCATTTAGAATTCTCATCCAGAGAGCTCTTTGGCCTCAGTAAACTACAAACCCCAGAATTCCACAGGATGTTGAAAGTGGAATAATAACGCTGTAACAGTGCAGGGCGGAAATAGCCTCAGACTCACAGTGCTGCAGCAACATCACGTTCAATACCAGAGAAAGGCAATCAAAATGATCAATGATCTGGAAGCCAAGCCTTATGAAGAAAGACTTAGGGAACTGGCTATGTTCAGCTTGGAGAAGAGAATACCAAAGGGTGACATGACAGGATAGCTATCTTTAAATAGCTGAAGTGGTATCATGTAGAAGAAGTAGCCAGCTTGTTTGCACCAAAGACTGGAGATAATGGGTTCAAATTACAAGAAAAGATTTTCTATGTCAGCATTAGGAAGAACTTTTTAAAATGTAATTGTTGGTTGACAGTGGAATTGATTGCCTCATTGGGTGGGTGTAGTCTTCATCTTTGGAGATCTTGAAACAGAGGTTGGATGAGAATCTTTCAGGAATGTTTTATAATTATATATTCCAGCGTGGCAAAGGGTTGGACTAGAAGGCCCTTGTGGTCTTTTCCAACTATAAGATTCTACCAGTGTAATAAAAGGAAGGATCCTGGTGTGTATCTAACACACAATGTTCTGAACAAAGCTCTCATAAATATCTGCTTGCTTCTACCATGTATATTATGCTGTTTACTCCCCTTCACAATGTTTTCATTACATTACAGAGATAGCATTGGGCTAGGGAATCCCTTGCAGAATTCCACCTAATGTATTTTTTTGTCCTGACTATGTTGCAGTGGCCATTACAGGATAACTTTCTCTGTCAAGAGGGCCTTGCTGGAAATCCTCTGAGAGGCTCTTGATAAGAATAGCTTCTTCTTCAAAAGAATATATATATTTTTTACCCTTCCTGAGATGAAAAGCCAAAAGAGCTGAAGAACTAAGAGTGGCTGACCAAGAGAGCAGTGGCAGCAGTCACTTAGGATCCTTTCAAAGATGCTCTCAAGCATAAATATTTAATCTTCCTCATTCCCCCTGCCAGTGTGAATGATTCCCCCCTACTTCTTCAGGTATCAAAACAAAGTTATTGAAATGCATATAAATTTGATCTGTGGCCTCTAAGGGTCAAATGTACACTGACCACCCTTCAGAGAATTCAGGTGGTCATTTTCCACACACTAAGTCATCAATCAAAGCAGTAAGCACCAGGACAAACAGGGTAAGACAGCAGTACAGATTGTTTAAAAGGCCTGGACAGCTGGTCCACTTCAGGAGTCGTCTTTATAAGATTTCGGCTTTTCGGCCTTATGTGTTAAAAAGGAATTAAATTCAGTTCTTAGACACCATAGCACTCCCATGTGTCTATTCGCTTTAGCAGACAATGCAGACACACTAGAGCTCCCTAGGTCTGCCTCCCTCCCCACTCTGACACTTAAGGTCACATCTCCTCAATTATAAAAGACCCTGAAAGATACCTAACATTTGTGGTTTTTCATTTCAGACCATTTTCCCCCCGATCTTGATCTGTCAATAATTGATTTTTGTTGTGTGTGTGCTAGAAAAGGACAAAGAGGATACAGAATGCAGGAAGAGAATGGCTAAGATCAACATTACAAAAGGTGGTTTCCACATAGAGAAAGGGATTATGGGGGGTGGGGTAGGGGAGGCAGGAAAGAGATTCTCCCTAACACTGAATGATAATATGTGTCTATATTTCTTTCTTTCTTGATCTATCACTGCATACTATATCCCAGACAAACCAGTGAGTCCTAGATTTATGTGCTTAGCCAATATTCCTGTATAAATTAGCTCATTATGTTCATTACACTGATTTTTTCAAGTAGTTGCAAGTTGCTATAGTTAGCTTCCTAGCACAATAAGACAATTTGGTTGGCAGCAAAAAATAGTTAAATCATTCTGTCTCACACCAAGACACATGGAAAACTGACAACCTCCTCCACTCCCAGTAAGCTATAATTAGAAATTAGTGGCTAAATCAAACTGTTCACTACAGCTGTAAACTATGGTAAAGGGGGAAAAAGCCTTCAAAAATCTGTCATTTGCTTAATAGTCTTCCTTTTCAGAAAGAATGCAAACATGCTGGAAGTAGTAACAGATTTGGAAGCTTCTGTGGCTCATATTCATCAAGCTTCCTTTTTTTTCCTTAAAGGAATTTGGGCAATGGTACCTTCCCACCCACTCTCCTTGCAAAATGGATGGCATTCAGGTACTCCCAAGATACACTACTTTATAAGTAGCTAGATCAATATGGTTACATTACTTGCTTACTTACATTAGATTACTTACATGTGGTAAGACTCAGTAGCCAAACTGATATGATGACATCTAGGTGGAGGAAACATGTGCAATGATCAAATGCATAGCTTCTTTCCATGATGACATCTCTTGGAAAAGGATTACACATTTATGTGAGTGTATTTATAAAAGCACTGGATCCTATCTGATTTTGGGAGCTAAGCAGGCTCTGGTTTGTACTTGGATGGGAGACCATCAACCAATATCAGGCACTGTAGGGTATATTTCAGAGGAAGGAACTGACAAACTCCCTCTGAGTATTCTTTGCCTAAGAAAACCCTATAACATTCATGGCATCATCATAAATTGACAGACGACTTGAAGCCCCCCACCATGTATTTATGAGGCACAACAACTTAAACACCAAAAATGGAAACACAAATCAAATGAGGCAATTAATAAATAAAATATAGCATAAAATAGATTTTCAACACAACCTTCTAAGGCCTAAATCTAACTTTAATCCCAACTAGAGTAAAGCCATTCAAATCCATGAAACGACAATAAGTGTTGACATATCAACATTTCATAAATTCAGTGGATACTAGTTAGAGCTAATAAATGGATTTGTGATTGTGCTTAACTTCCAAGATCAGATGGGATCTGGTGCCTTTAGGATATTAGGATCAATAATTGGATTTAGGATATACCTTGGTTCAGTCATTAATCAGAATGGAGATTGCGGTCAAGATATCAGAAGAAGACTAGAACTTGGAAGGGCAGCTATGTGGGAACTATGCAAGATCCTGAAGTATAAAGATATATCATTGAATGCTAAAGTTAGGATTGTCTATGCCATTATATTTCCAATTTCTATGTATGGTTGTGAAAGATGGACAGGAAAGAAGCTGATAAGAAGAAAATCAACTCATTTGAAATGTGGTGCTGGAGAAGAGTTCTACAGATACCATGGACTGCTAAAAAGACAAATAAAGGGGTCCTAATGCAAATCAAGCCTGAACTCTCCCTAGAAGCCAAGATAATTAGACTGAGATTATTGTACTCTCATGGAAAGATATAACTCACTAGAAAAGACAATAATGTTTGGTAAGGTGGAAGGCAACAGGAAAAGAAGATCATATTACAGACGGTTAGATTCAATCAAGGAAGCCACACCCTGAATCCGCAAGACCTGAGCAGGGCTATTGATGATAGTGTGACTTGGAGATCTCTCGTGTATAGGATCATGATAAATCAAAATTGCTTTGGCAACAGTTAACAGCAACACAATAAAAAATGGCAGAGGCTACTGCTACTTCCTTTTGTGTTTGCCTGTAGTATATGCCCTTTGTCTGAGATCCTGTTCTATTTGTCATCACTAACTAAAGTTAGTATGGTAAGAGCTGGACCTTTTCTGTGGTAGTACCCTGGTTATGGAACCACCTCTCTCAATTAGCCTCTTCGTTGCTTCACTTTGGATGAGCACAATATAGATTTTTTTTTGGTTCTGCTTTTAAGCCTTGCTGTCTATACATTATTTCAATATCTTTTGTTTTGTCTTACTTGAGGCAAAGTATATGAATACATGGAACCAGATGTTTCTTTAAGTGCTGATGTTTTAAGCTATGCAGAACTTTATAGGTCAAAGTCAGAACCTTGAAGGAAACTCAAAATTCGTATAGGCTTCCTCAAAGACAAGGATGGGAATGACCTCCAAAGATGCAAGTGACAATTGAATCCATCCCAGTCTTTAAGGAACAAGTTTTCAGTCTTCCTGCAATATTGTTGTTTATTCCATTGGAAAAATAGTCTAAAAATCTAACCAAGCTATTTTCATTGTCAGCCTGCTAAACCTTTAATATCTGAGAAACTGGTATTCAACTGATAAACAAACAAGCCCCCAAGAGTTCAGCTGGTTTTTAAAAAGACAATTTTTGATGCTATGGTGTGGAACATTCACATTTAAAAAAAAATGTAACAGGTAAATTGTAGGGTATGAAGAATATTTCCAAATTTTCTTGATGTGTCTTAATACATCTAGACACTACCTGGAGAAAATGGTCAATGCCATGTTATTTTTGGCATTTTGGGACTCTTTTTTGTCAAAGTTTTGTTTGCACAATTTTTTTTCACAAGAAACAATATGTTGTACAATTTTTTAAAAAAATGTAAAAAAAGTGTTTTGCATTTTTTTTAAAAAAGTCCCAAAGTGTAAAAAAATAAATAAAAAATGCATAAAACTTGCATAATCTCATCCCACATACAATAAAAACATTATTTTTAATTGTATGTTCTGTTCAATAGTTTAACTCTATTTTAATGTTGATCTTTTGTACATTTTTAGTTATATTTTAGTTGTTTTAATTTGTAATCTGTCATGAGTGCAAGAAGAGGAAAACGATGATGAAGAAGAAGATGAGGAGGAGGAGGAGGAGGAGGAAGAGGAGAAGATGATAGCAGGAGGCATGGCCATACCTCTAAGGTGCAGACACGCTTCTGACATCCTCGGGTCCTTAGTTAAAGCACTGATTGGTGTTTCAGTTTTACTCATCCTTCTCTTGCCTCTGAGAATGGAATGGGGGCAAAGCAAACTCCACTAGTACTTCAAGAGCTGAGTGAACATTCAGTTGGCTTTGCTCCTCCTCTTTCATTCCTTGTAAGATCTGCATTTAGCCAGCTTCTGCAAGAGGTCATGTCTTCTGTATCTCTGATTACTGATATGACATGGGACCTAAGGAAGGAGGTTATCTGAAAGTCCCAAAGGCAGGATTCAATGCTAATACCATTCTCCAAGTCTGATACTGGCTCAAATCAAAACCTTCATGGGTTGGGTTAGGGGTAAGGTGGATAGGATTGCAGTCTTAGGCCCCTGTTTTTTTCCCCTGAAGCACAAAAACTAGAAAACAATAGAGAAATGCAGGATATTAGAATACTTTTGGCACTACTATCTCCTTGCCCTCACCAAATGTGTGTAAAAGAGAAAAAAAGGAAAGAAAAACAGACATATTTCTGTCTGCTCTTTGATGTGAACTTGGAAGATCTCTCACCATAGATGGGGTGGGAAATATTACTATTCTATCTCCCAGGTTCAACTGCCGTCAACAAGATGTCAATTCCAGTAGATCACAAGTAAGTTTTTGCCATTTTAAATTTATTTTGGACATTTAAAAAAAGTATTAATTAAGAAATTATTTCTTCATATTTAAGGTGTGTTCTACCCCCTGCTTGACTGTACAGATCCCACTGGTTTTTTTTTTTAATAGGCTGGTGGAGGAAAGGCTTCATTAATTTCTAAACTGATGGACATTTGATCAATCAAATCCACTATTAGATGACATCATTGGCTTGCTTACCTGAGTCATACCTAGTGCTCTGCTGTGATTGACATTCTGGAATAGTGATTTGGTAGTTTTCAATTGCACCAAGAGGGATGGACTATTTAATATCAGACCTTGGAAGAAGTTCATTTGTTGGCTTACTGTTCTCTGAATATCCCACTGGTTATGCTGGCTGAGGGATTCTGGGAGTTGTAGACCAAAACACTAAATTTTTAAAGCTGTGGTTACTGTTCTCAGCATAAAACTGTCTACCTAGTTGCATAAATAATATAAACTGGAAGTTAAAATCACTTTGTGAAGGCTGAGTTATAATACCTGTTTTTGGCATGTTCTCATAAGAAATTATAACTCTTTGTACCATATTTCTACAAGATGGAATCTTTTCTGTAGACACAAGTTAACTTCCTTAGTGTTCATCACCACAGAGGACAATATTCATCCCTGAGCAAAGAGTCCCTATTGGCCCTTTTCAATTTAATTCTTTCCTCCTAAATTAAGACTTCTGATGGAGGTATATAGGCCTTTGCTCGGGGCTGAATATCACCCAGTGAGAGAACATATCATTATGAAAGGAAGTGAGGCAAAGAGAGGCCTCCAAACAGCTCTTAAGTGCTTCTCCCCACCCCTAAATTGAAAGCGTCTGGGAAAGCAAACAACAATAAAAGAAATAATCCCTATTTCAACAATCGCTGTTACTCTAATTGCTTCTGTTCACCGAAATCACACACACACACACAGAAAGAGGTTCAGAAAAACTGAAATAGGTAGACAGATAGACAGAGAGAGAGAGAGAATGATAGATAATGGAGACTGCCTGATTCAGAAGATAAGAGTATTAAATCTTGACCATGCATTGGTCCATACTCTGTTTATCCAGTATTCTTGGGATGAACTCTTAATTAAGCTAGGCTTCTATTATTGCCTCTAAAACAAAGATTTGCCCTTTTATAATCAGTTTCCGGTCTGTAGAATGGGAACAATCATGGCATTTCTCTGAAGACTGATTCATAGAGAAATAAGGCTGGGATTAGGGATCATTATGTTTTCGGTATTAAAGGAATTGAAAGGACTCATTCTGAAGAGCGTGATCACAGTCATAATCAGGATATCAGGGAGAAAATATATATGATAGCATATTGATGTTGCTTTTAAAAAGGGTACTATTCTGACTTCTCTTGTATCAAACAGAAACCATGGTAAGACTGGGTTAGTGATCATGCGAAGCTCTCTAACTGTACTCAGCTGACTGTGGTTGCAGTACAGCTTGGGTTAACTCTTTTTTAAGTAAACAGTTTGAAAGCTCAGTGTGACAGTACTATTTTAGACCTTCCCCATCAAAGCGGGAAGATGGAGATGGGCAGAGCATGAATTCTAAGCAGTCTTCCTGCCTAGAAAATTTGAACACTGAAAGAGGGCCCCAACCATTTCAAAACAGATTAAAAGAGAGCCAACAAATATTCCATTCAAAAGCTTTGAAAGAAAGCACACAGAAGTGTCAGGAACTGCATTTGATAACATCTAAGGTGTGGGTTAAAATTATGGTAGTATTGGCATGTTGTAGGGACATGTTTCCAGGTGCCAAAAATTTGAGATGCACTTTGGGATTCCTGCATACTTCTCCATGTCAAAATACAATCCTTTAAGAAGTTTCACTACCTTCTTCCTCCCTGCAAGTCAGCCCTCAAATTTCCTAGATCTACTAGCAATTCTGAATAACAATAGATCATACACTGAACAGCAGATCAGGGTTTGCTTTCTTCTTTTCCACTGTTTCAGGAGCAGCAACATCCTGGTCTATGTGTTTGAGGAAAAGGTGCAGGGTGAGAGGGAGAGGATTTGGTCTCCCAGTCATTCATGATGCAGTTGGGAATATGGAGGGAATGGGACACAGTTGCACGGGGAGCAGGCTAGTGTCCTTCTCTGTTGCCCACTTAAGTATTCCTTTCTCTTAGCCAAATTATCTGTGACCATATAACAGGAGAAACAACTGAACTTCTGCACCAGTAAAAGCATGTACAGAGGCTACCATTCTTTTTGTGTGTGCATGTTTGTGTATGTGTGTAAGTAAGTAGTAAATCTCATTGAATAAAATTGGAATTCTTTAACATTGCAATGTAAGAAAAGGCTGCTGAAGTCAATCACAGATCCATCTAGCTGACCATTTTATATCATGGAAGCCCACCAGCAGGGCATAGAGGCAGTAGCCTTGCACTGAAATTGATATTCAGAAATTATATCATTAGTATACTGCCACTAAACTTGGAGGCTTCATTTAGGTACCAGTTTTGTGTAGATGTCCATCAGATGGAGAAGCAGATCTATTTTGTGCCAGTGTGTTATCTTCCAAATAGACCAACTGTCAGTAAGAAATTTTTCTGACTTTGACAGAACATATCTCAAATGATGAATAAATACAGGTTAAGAAATAGTGATGTGTTGCTGAAGAGTCATATTAACTTGTATAAATGATACATGAAACATGATACAGGAAACATGAGCAGGAGAGTAAAAGTTCTCTCACATCCTGTTTATGGGCTTCCCATCAGCACTGTGGGAAGCAGGATGTTGGATCTGATAGCCCTTTGGTCTGATTTAGCAGGACTTGTCATACTTTCTTAGGTTTAAAAACTTCCAAGAAAATGTTTCCTTCATGGAGAACAGCACCTATAGCTGCAGATGAAATTGTTGCATGATAACATGGAAAATCTATCTGGGGAGGAAAAGAGAGGTAAAAATTACTCTCCAAGTGTCAGAAATGGATCTTCAGCAACTGCACAGCTGCTGATTCCAAATCCAACATCTGTGTGATAGTTTTGCCTATGCCACTGCTGTGCCATGTACAAAGCCTGCCAAGTTCCCAGCTGCTTTGCTTCAGGTGCAGCAAGAGAAGCAGCTGAAAAAAGAGATGGTCCACAACACAATTAACCAGGTGGTGCAGACACAAGATCAATGATGTTTCCCAAAGTTTTGCTGTGCTGCAAGGAAACTTCAGTGAGACATAGCCAGAGAGACATGAGTTCTGTGTTCCCAGAGACCTGAAACATTTTTTACACATCAACCATCACTCCCACATTTATTTGTCCACTTTCAATTGCATTTATATCGTACATTACTTTTATGGGGTCCACGATAGATAGGACTCCCCGTGGCCAGAATCTTGTTGGAGTCTTAGACATATGTAAGGCTCCCAATGGAATCATGTGACATTATCGTCCAATGCACAATGTCTGCATTCACTTCAAGGTCCACGAACACATGCAATGCTGTCAGTCATGAGAATGCATGATCTTAGCTGATGCAGATCCATCTGCCCCTGCAGAATTTGATGGCGGTTCTCCTTTATTTGTGTGTTTGATTGCTCCTTCAGCTGCACATTTCATTGTACCTTTGGTTACACACCATTGCCCTTCAACACAATGTTTGTGTAGCACAATCAGCAGGTGACCCAGCATGTGGAGATTTACAGTATACAACCTCAAGGAAGGAACTCATAGAATCATAGAGATGGAAGGGGCCCCATTGGCCACTAAGCCTAATCCTCTGCCCAGTGCAGGAACTCCAGCTTGAGGATTCCCAGCATGTGGCTGTGCAGTCTTCTTTTGACAGTGTCCAGAGAAGGAGACTATAACACCTGTCAAGATAACTGGTTCCATCACTGAACTCTTCTTACCATCAAGCAATTCCTTTTCATGTTCAGTGGAAATCAACCCTCCTGTAATTTAGAACTGTTTGACCTGATGCTGTTCTCTGGGACAGCAGAGAACAGGCGTGCCCTCTTCTCTCTATGACATTTAGATATTTATGGGATGCAATCATATCACTCCTCAGTCTTCTCTTCAGAAAGCTGAACAAGCCCAATTCCTTTAATCTTTCCTCATATATTTTGTTCTACATATCTATTATCGTCCTTGTTGCCCTTCTCTGAAATTGTCTTTATCAGTTCATGCATTCTTCAGTTTGGGCACCAACCAGACAAGTCCTTCTTAACTTCAGCAGCATGCTCTATGACATGTCTTCAGTCCATGTCCTAGCTAATTTTCTGTGCATATGCTCTTATTTTTTATGTTTATATCACATCTTCCTTCAATAACCACAAGGCAGTGTACGTGGCTTTCTTCTTCTTACTCACAAGGGCCCTGTGAGGTAAGTCAGTCTTGGATGGATGACTCAAACCATTTCTGTAAATAAAATTCCTTTTTCATTAGAAACAATTTTATTTACAGCATTTGAACCTATTCTGCATCTAAGCAATGGCAGGAACAAGCTATGCTTAAAATACCTTTCAGCACATTTACACTAAACATTTGCAAACTGGCACTGACAGTCATATCTATAATGATAACACCCAAAAATCTTTCTTAGGATTCATTCTTAGACATCTTTCAGGGATCCAGGGGGACACAGTTCTTTAGTTCTGGAAAAACTATTATATTCTTTGAAGTTGAAATTTGTGCTGGGTAAATAGACTCTTAAACTCACATAGGACTTCAGTTTGGGATGAGATGTAGAGCAAAATCATCAAAGGCTGTAAATTCTTCTCTCAATTAAATCCTCTTGCTGAAAGTTTTGTATTACCTTGCTTTCCTTACCTTGATAGAGCTGTATGATGTTCACAACTAGGGCTGGTTATAGCAAAATTTCTTGCTGAAACAGCTTCACTGGCTACAGGTTCCTTTCTGGGCACAATTAAAACTGATAGTTATGACTGATAAAGCCATATAAAGCTTAAGTCCAAACTACTGAGAAAATGTATCTCCTGATATGAACCTGCGTAAGGCTTGGTATAGGGCTTTTCTTGTTCCCACTCTCATCACAGGTGTGCTTGGTGAGGATGTGGGAGAAAGCCTTCTTGGTGACTGCTCCAAGGCTATGGAATTCCCTCCCATAGGAGGCTCACCTGTTCCCCTCTGTGTTCTCTTTCCACTGGCAGGTAAAGACCTTTTTATTTCAACAAGCATTAAAGGTCTTTTAATGAAAGTGTTGCACTGTTCTTTCTGTTTTTATTGCTATATTTTTGATTTCGTTTTAAATTAGTGGTTGTTTTAATTGTTGTTGTGTGCCTTCAAGTAGTTTCTAACTTATGGTGACCCTAAGGCAAACCTGTCATGGGGTTTTCCGGGGGCTAAGAGTGTGTAACACACCCAAGGTCACCCAGTGGGTTTCCTTGGCTGAGTGAGGAATCAAACCTTGGTCTCCAGAGTTGTAATCCAGTGCTCAAACACTATAGCCATTTCCCCACTAGACTGTTATGGCGCTATTATCCCACTTTCAACATACCCCTCCCTAAACTGCAAACCCCAAGATTCCATAGGACGCTGAAAGTGGAATAACAGTGCTATAACAGTCTAGTGCGGAAATGGTCTATATCACACTGGCTCTATACTACAGTTCTAATATAATAGTTCATGTAATTGTCCCCCCCCCCAGCTTTTCTATTATCAGGCCTTTAGCTGTATTATGTTTTTAATCTTGTCATAAGCTACCCTGAGTCTTGTGTAAGGAGAAAATAGGAAATTAATTAATTAATTAATTAAGACTTGGACCATTGCTGTCCCTCTGGAAAAAAATTAGATCTGAAAGTAGCCATGAAGCTGCTCTGGACATCTAAATAACTCTAACAATCTGTGTTTTCCTCCTCACTCAAATGGCTTTCCAGAATGTGGCTGTTTCTTCATTCATAGTTTTCACTGCCTTGGGAACTGTCTCCTAGTTAAAAATTATCACTTCCAGTACATTTTCTTTGGACTTCATTCCACCCTATCTGCAAGAAAATAGTGAAACATGCTTAGGATTTGGGTTTTCCCCTTCATCTGTGCCATGCTCCACCCACAGCAAACTGCATGGCTGTTTTGAACTGGCAGGCAACAACCACTGGCTCTGGTTTTGTTGGAGACTGAAAAGAGAAACACAGCAGTTGTACAGCAGCAGCCACAGCAGCAGACTTGTGAAATGGGTTTCACACACTGCTCAGTTACCAGTGGGGTGGCCATGTATGATTCAGTTTGTGTTAAGTCGAGAAAAGGAAAAGCCACACCAGCCATCACCTCTTACAGACTCAAAGTACCCCCCTTTTGACTGCCACTGCTTTGCTGAAAATAACACATTTAGTCATTTGTCATAATTATAAGAAGCCCAATGACATGGAATGCAGGCCCGCCTTTTAATGCTGCCAAGACTGTTATAATACAGCCAGCAGGGGACTGCTGCTGTGAGCAAATCACAACTGTGGTGCCAGTTAAATTCCAGCCGAAAGGTCATACATGACCTTTGTGAGCAGTTCATCGCAAATGATTGATCTGCCAGCAACAAAACTAATAATTACACAGCTCTTCATTTCCATTCTTCTTGGTAACATGAAATTTATCCCAGTGTGAAGGATCCCAGCCATGTAGGAGTAAATTGGTGAACCATAAACCCACTAAAACCCCACAGGTACAGCTCCAATCTTGCTCTCACCCCATGTTTATTTTGCTCTCTGTGGGTATTTCCTCCAAATCTACCAAAATACTGAATTTATTTTACCTGTTTTGTCTTAAGCTTTCTGCTTAAGAAAAAAAAAAATCATCTCATTATGCTGGAAGATGCTTTTAGGCCTTACCCTTAAATAGACCTGTTAGGATGTATCCCACTGAACAGAGTGGGGCTCACTTCCATGTAAGCTTGCATAGAATTACATCGGGATATTGTATTGTTGTTCTCTTTGAATGGATTTCCTGAAAAGTCGATGTATGCATAAAATGGCATTTGTACTAACAGGAAAGATGTTATTCCACAACAATATCTTAATGTAAGTAAAACCTTTTCCCCTCTTTGTGGGAAATATATTTGAAATGTAATGTATCATTTGTTAGACCCCTGATATTTGAAATAAATCGCATAGGGAAATACTTGCCCTGCATTTGCATTGGTTATATAAGAAAGTGAAAAAAAAATCCCACAATTTTTGTGTGATGCAAAATTTCCACCAGACAGATCGATACCATATTTTCAGGACACTGCTCCTATTCACTTGAAAAAGCTACATACATCATGGAAAACTGACTTGAAGCAACAAGAGAAAAAGTGTTGGTGTGAAAATATCTCTCCATTTACTTAGAAAAAGAAAACAGAAGTGGGTTTTTGTTTTGTAAGGAAATACCACAGATCACAGAAAAAGAGAGAGGGAGCTTCTCCAGATCTTAGTAAAAGCATGTTGCAGCTTGTAAGAACTGTTTCTGAAATGACTTTTTTTTTTTTACAAAAAAGATCAAGTAACTATTGGGAAGTACTCTGGATTGTTAAGAACAACTGAAGAAAGTCTAGTTCTCTGTTTTAAGAACTTGTTTATACATGAGCCTATGTTCTTCCTCATAGTGCTGCCTTCAGTGGCAATATGGCCCTTATAACGGGTGTACGTGTGTTTGTGTTTGTGTGTGTGTGTGATGGCCCACATACATTCCCCATCCTATATCCCACCACACCACCTTGAACACACAAAACAACGTTGGATTTTTGAAGCCAAGCAGGATAAGCTCTTGTTGGAACCTGGACCCATTCACATTACACAATTATAATGCTATCTTTTCACTTTAACACTTCATCTACAGAATCTTGGTCAAGCTCTGGAGTACTCTAACTTTGAAATCTAAGTATCCCTCCCTAAAATGTTAATCCCAGAATTCCATAGGATGGACCCATGGCAATTACATGGGAATGATAGCATTATATTTCTGTAGTGTGAATGGGCCCCAGGATGGAAAACCACCAGGGATCTCCAAGTAAGGCTAGCAAAGAACTCTGTCTGAATTCTTAGAAAGCCACTACTGGTTGCAACTGGAAATACTGGGCTGGATTAACCAGTGGTCTGACTCCACGTAAGGTGATTCCTTGTGTTCCTATGCAATCTCTTAATGGAATGTAATTGTTTTGATCATGTTATGCTAGGGTCTACTGTGGATGGCTATCATTTTCCAGGTATACCTCAAGGTATGATTCTGACATTTAGAACCCAGCGTTACCACTAAGTACAATCAAAGGATTGACTTTTCGCTGCTCTGTTTTAATTTCCATTGCTGTTTTCATGATTTGCTCTGTGTATGACTTAGGACCCTTTCACACTACATAATTATAACACTTTGATTCCACTTATAACAACCATGGTTCCATTCTATACAATTCTGGGATTTGCAGTATAGAGATGGATACTTCAGAATTGTCAGCTAGTGAGCTATATTGCCTCACCAAATGTCAAACCCAGAGACCCCTTAGGATGCAACTGTGGCTGTTAAAGTAGAATCAGTAGTGTGAAGGGGCCCCTAACAGGGCTTTGTTGGCATTGGGAAGACTGCGACCAGGGTCTCCTTTCAATTTCTGACAGGGAGATCCCAGAGGCTGGTGACAGAAGTTGGTACATGGATACTTGAAGGCAATTGTATGAAGACCCACAGGATTTCAGCTTGACTTATCCAGAGGGTTTGGGAGATCATGCAAAGACATGGCATTTGATGCTATCAGTGTTAACAGGCTGGATCCAGAGTTGCATAGAATGGAATTTTATTAACTGGATGACCATGTGAGTGGGTGGAGTGGACAGTTTTTGGCATTTCTTGTGCACCTGAAAAGTCTTGGTGGACTGAGAACCTTCCAGAACAATGTCTAAGGTGGGTCTGAGGGTTGATCTGTCTATAATGCCTAGAGTTTAGACAACGATGCTGGTCAGGAGAACATTTCACCAATTCCTTGTTGAATGAAGGCCGTTGCCACAAAGGACAAAAGAGCTCAGCATGGTATCTTTGGTACATCGTAATGAAGATGTACCAAAGAGCTGAGTTTGTTAGAGGAAAATGGCATATAGCTCATCAACTTAGAATCATAGAATCATAGAAATGTAGAGTTGGAAGAGACCACACGGGCCATCCAGTCCAACCCCCTGCCATGCAGGAACACCCTCAAAGCACTCCCAACAGATGGCCATCCAGCCTCTGCTTAAAAACCTCCAAAGAAGGAGACTCCACTACACTCCGAGGCAGCATATTCCACTGCTGGACAGCCCTGACCGTCAGGAAGTTCTTCCTGAGGTTCAGGTGGAATCTCCTTTCCTGCAGCTTGAATCCATTGCTCCTTGTCCTGGTCTCTGGAGTGGCAGAAAACAAGCCCTCTCCCTCCTCTACATGGCATCCCTTCAAATATTTAAACATGGCTATCATGTCCCCTCTTAACCTTCTCTTCTGCAGACTAAACATACCCAGCTCTCAAGTCTATCCCCATAGAGCATGGCTTCCAGGCCCCTCACCATTTTGGTCGCCCTCCTCTGGACCTGCTGCAGCTTGACCATGTCCTCCTTCAATTGGGTGCCCAGAACTGGACACAGTATTCAAGATGAGGTCTAACCAAAGCAGAGTAGAGTGGTACCAGTACCTCCCTCGATCTAGACACCATACTCCTATTGATGCAGCCGAGAATTGCATTGGCTTTCTTGGCTGCCGCATCACACTGCTGACTCATGTTCAGCTTGTGGTCTATTAAGACTCCTAGATCCCTTTCACATGTACTGCCATCCAGCCACGTGTCCCCCATTCTATATTTCTGTATTCCATTTTTTCTACCTAAGTATAGGGCCTTACACTTCTCTCTGTTGAATTTCATTTTGTTAGCCTTGGCCCAGCTCTCCAATCTATCCAGGTCATTTTGAATTTTGATCCTGTCCTCTGGCGTATTAGCAACCCCTCCCAATTTGGTGTCATCTGCAAATTTGATGAGCATGCCCTCTATTCCTTCATCCAAGTCGTTGATGAAGATATTGAACAGCACTGGGCCCAGGACAGAACCCTGTGGCACCCCGCTAGTCACTTCTCTCCAGGATGAAAAGCAGCCATTGGTGAGCACCCTTTGGGAACGGTCAGTCAACCAGTTACAGATCCACCTGACAGTAGCCCTGTCCAGCCCACATTTTTCTTATATTTCTTATATTTCTTCTTATATTTGTAGAACATAACCAAAATATGTTGCATGGGAGCTTTGCTTCTTTGCCAAATTAATTAGCTCCTTGCCTGCTACGTTAGTACTGTAAATTCCTTCGGCTATATGAACTCTACAGGATCATTGGCAGGAACTGTGCCATTATTTGGGGGCATTTAAAACATAACAATTAATTTAAGGAAGCATGCTCAGCTGCCATTTTAATAACACAAAATGTATGTTTGCCTGAATGCAAGCTAAAGACTTTTATTCTGCCGTCAAATGGATTCATTTAAAAACCAGTCCCATTCATTTCAATGTAACAATTGTTTTATATATAAGTATGTTAGAATCATGGCCTTAGGCATTTGCTTGAAATGTTTCATAAGAGGAATAAGTGAAAGCATTCCAAATGGTAATAAAAGCAAGGAAGTCATTGTAGTACTGGACAGAACTTGGGGAGAAAATAAATATTTCCCCTAGCCAGTGGCCGTGCTGGTTAGTGGAAACTGGGAGTTGAGCTCTTTAAAAGTAATTTTTCTATAACCATTGCTCAGTTTTGGGGACATCTTCATTTTTCCATAATTTTGCATATTCTATTCTTGCAGCTGTTATCATGTAAAGTAAAATTCTTCAATATTTCTTATTTGTCTGGTTATCTAGTTCATCTAGTATATTTAATAAATACATTTCTTACAGGAGATGAAAATGGCAGGTGTATTATCACAAAAATTGAGAAATCAAACGGAAGAAAAGATAAAATAGATAATTACCTCCAGTACAATGAGTGAAATATTGATATATATAATAAACACATAATGAACACTTTTAGAATGTTATAATAGGGGGAAAGTACTTTATTAGATTTTGAAGGATCTTAAGATAATATACACTAAAGATACTAAATAGACTACTCAGAAGTTAAGGATCTGGAGCAAATGATACTTAGAGACAATTGTAGAAGTATGTTGATAAATGATAATATCTAAGAAAATACTAAGATTTTAGGTGGAAACATTGGAAGATTAAGAAAATACAGTAAATCTACATGTGTAAATATTGAACTATGATGGAAAAATTGTTTTAAAGAATTTAAATTTATGTTTTGTATAAAAATGATAAAAAAAGTGCTTTTTCTGATAACATGTTTGGAATTATATGGAATGCCTGTGGAGGCAGGCTTGCTAATTTTTTTTCAAAAAACAAAGCATTGTCTGTTGTTGCCATTGTTACTGAGGTTATTTCTTCTTCTTCCTTTTCTTTTTTTATCCTTTCATTGCATCAATTTTATCTACAGCAATCAAGCTGTCTTTTAATTCAGGAGAAAAGAGCTGGTGTTCTTAAGTTACTGCTTAGTGGTGGAAGAACCCAACCCATGGCAGATGTTGCTTCCCTTAAGCACTATCCATAAGGTATTAAACCACCCACTTTATGTTGTAATAACATTAATAGTCTTAAGGGAACCAGGAGATTCAGAGTTAAACCCGCACTCTCCTCCTAAGTCTTCACATTGTGTCTAGGTACAGTATTGTGACACTAAATAATCAAGAGCCCTGAAAAATAGGAGGAGATGCTGGAGGAGCATTCATACCATATGTGCTATAATACCTAAGCTCAGCAGGGTGAGATAAGGACAGTATTTTAGTCTTAACGCTGAATTTCCTGAGATTTTATTAGTCTGAGACAGATCCTCAAAGTCTTTCAATAGACTGCATTTTTCTAGGTGTTTGGTACTGCCCTGATTAAAAGGAAGCAAGCTAGCATTTTATTTGTTCACTGAAAAAGAAAAGAAAAGAAATTGCCTTTCTTAAAGCAACAATGAGATAATCTGAGAAACAAGACACAAAATTTTGGAGTTGGGCAGTTTCACCAAAAAATAATCTAATGCTATAGGCAGAACTAACCTTCCCTCCTTCTTTTCCAGAAAAAAGAAAATACTAAGAGGTCCAATGAGGACTGAGTATTCCCAGTCGCCATGAACTTCTAGCTTGCCTAGTGGGAGTAGATGGGAACAAAGCACTGGAATGGAGATAGATTCAGCTAACTTGGAGAGCTATATAGCTGGATTGAACCCTGAACAGGAGCACTGTGTCCTGCAACATTCTATTGCTTGACCCATAAATTTTGTAGATTTTTTTTTAAAAAAATTATGATTATAATGGAGTAGGAATTTATTTTTTAGAATATTTGACTGGTAGGAATAACATTTTCTATGGGTCATAAGGTAGATAATTAACACTTAGCTAACAAAGCAGAGGTAGGCTATTATGCTTGGGGTAGGGTGGGAAGCAATTGCTTTGATTAATATACAAATGCTGCTGGTTTACAAAGCTCCTCCATTCATTTTAGCAAAGGAACCAGATCTGTGTACACCCCTGTTCCTTTTTCATCTGCAGTGCTAAACTCTTTCACTGAAGTAAATACAGAAGTCTATCTTTCCAGTATCTTCACTTGTATATTGCCATATGTAAAAAATTCATAGATTTCTCTTTTTCTTTCTGACTTATATTCTAACTTTCTCCAAAAGTGGGACTCAGGATGGTTCACAATAAGAAAAGAAACAGGTATAGATGAAAAATTATGTGATTTAAAACACTATTAAGCAAGTTGTAATATGAGAATAGACTTTAGTTAAAGGATTTTTTTTTTAAAAAAATTGTAGCATTCACAGTTAGGGGCCTCTTTAGATGCTAATCAGTTGCCAAAATTGTTCCCAAACAAAAGAGCCTTTGTGTGCTGTTAGACGAACATCAGCGAGTTCTAAAGTCTGGGAGCCTTCACCAAGAAGTCCGTCTCTGGCACCATCACCAAATATGTCCTTGAGGATGGCAGATTGAGAGAAGGGCCTCCCCCAACAATTCAAAATCCAGGAATGCTTATGGTGGAAAATACCATCTAAACTGAGTGGATGTCCAGAAGCCAATCCCTGGAAGCCATTTCAATAAACGCTCTGACTTTCCAGAAAAATGAAAGCAAGTTTGTAGATTTTAGTGGATCTTATTGTCATGAATCCCAGACTCTCAGAAAATGATATAAAGGCATAATGAAACTGAGACTTCTCATGCAGCCAGATTCCACAGCTCCAGCATCCAACCATCATCCCTCCCAATGATGTTCTGGCAGGACAGACAGCAGATCTGACAAAGCTAGTGTGTAAAGCTGTGTGTCTGCCCTCTTTCTCAGAGTTTTGGATTGCTCTGGAGAGTTACCTTTTTGGATTATAGCTCCTAGGAACCATGTTGGTTAGCATCTTCTGTGAAGGGTAGGCCAAATAGTAACTTTTCCAAAGTCTGCTCTTGGCTTGCTTTACTCAAGATGCCTGCTCTCCAATTTACAGATGTTCAGATCAATTCCTTGGTGAAGCATTCTCTTCACTTCAGGCTTCTGCTAGGAGCTGTCCTAGGTCCTTCATGCCACAATGCAGGCCATTTCACTACACTGTTAGAGTGCTATTGTTCCACTTTCAACATCTTATGGAATCCTGGGGTTTGCAGTTTAAAGAGGGCATTTTAGAATTCTCAGCCAGAGAGCTCTTTGGCCTCAGTAAACTACAAACTCCAGAATTGCACAGGATGTTGAAAGTGGAATAATAACACTACAACAGTGTAGTACGGAAATAGCCTCAGTTTCAGCTACTTTCAAACTTTACTTGATAAACTTTCCACTGCTAAGCAAGTTACACCCAAACAATTATCTTCCAGCTCTATTTCAGCACCCTTGTAACTCTGTAAGTATGTGTGTTTCTAACTGTATGTATGTGGATTTCTAACTTGCATTACCTGGCTTGGGTGACATCCAGATTTGAGTATTTGTATACAAAAGTATACAAATATTCAATTACCTTTTCTCCAACAAAAACAGTTATTGTTGCTGTGCTTTGAAAACAGACATATTTTGTCTGTCCCCCAAAATAATGCAAAATCAGTTTGATGGCCCTTACAAAATTATTATGGAGGTAATGTAGTGTCTTGTGAAATACAGCTGCATTCTTCTCCACCTGTTTCCAGTGTAATACAAATTCTTTATCTTTTGAAAATCCTTTCTATGCCACCTTGTCTCTGGTGAAGCCTCTACAGCAAGGGTGGGGAAGGTACATTCTGTGGGCTACATGTGGTCCCTGGACTCCCCCATTTTGTAGCTTTCCTAGCTCTAATAACTGATTATTAATCCCTGCCACCATGACTGAGAAGTATCTGTGTTTCCTTCAGGACACAGGGTGATACAAACAAGGCTTTCTGAATGTAAGTCACAGCTACACTGCAAGGTGAGAGATGTGCTGTAGGGCACACTCCTTATTTATACTGGCTTTTCACTAGGCTATAGCAGACTGAGAATGTATCCAGAAATGTTAACAGCATCCTCACAGTTCGAGCTTAGGAACTGCACTGGAATACACTCCTACTGTCTTCTGTGGTGCAGATGTCTTGGCAAACTTTGAAGCTCCATATTTCAGAGAAGGTGGCCATGGCGGGTTTTCAGCAACTTGTCTGCCATGTTTGATAACCTTCCATAGAACCCAGGACCCCATACTACACTGCTGCTGTGAAAGAATGCTTTTGTTCAAATGTATAAATGTACAATCAGGGGACCTGAATTTTCAGAAGTATCATCTCATAGTATGCAAGAACACTGATGCATTACAGTGTGTGTTGCAGGACATGGGTCTCATGTGGCCACTGCCCTTTTGTGAACCCCACCAAACCCTCACCACAGTTCTACTGTGCCACAATGAATCTGCAGTGCATGTGAACAGTGTAGTGCGGTCCTCCTCAGGGACCAGGAGAAGAAATTGATCACCTCTCTTCTACAGTACATTTTCACATAATCACATATTGTGTCTAAACACAATATTGTCCTAGCAGATATCTGTTCCTATGTTGGAATCCCCACCCCCCTTGCTGAGGACCACTTTACCAATAAAAAATATCCTCTGGAAGGCTTCTAAGTTTGAGCATGCATGGGGATTGGGGTGTGTGTGGTAGAAATCACTCTCTCTCTTGGTTTCATTGATAGAAGCAATTTCCTCCATTGGATCCCATCCCAAATTGAGGCAGGAGGGAAGGAAAGTGACCTAAGAGGCACTCTGTGACACTATATGAAAACTGGGCAGTTAGGCATCAAACCATGAACATAACATCAGAGTCAAAGGTGAGATAAAATCTTGATATTTATTTATTACTTAAGTAAAGTTATAAATAAATTGGTTGTTATCGATAACGTAAGAAATAATGCTGAGAAAATAAGCACAGAAGCAAGTGGTGTTACATTGATCAAGAGGCTGAGCCATCCTGTTTACAATAATGAAAACAGTTATTTTCAGTAACTTCTAGTCTGACATTCCCATACATTCTGAAAGAGTTTGACTTTCTTTCAAACAGATTTACACTGTGTCTTTTCTTACAACTTATATATATAACTTCTCTTATGTATGTAAGTTTTCTTATATATGTATATCTTCATATTATTCATGATAATAATGTCCCATACTTTTATTAGCCATTCCTTTAAAAGAGGAGTTTTATTATGTTTCCAGGACCTCATAAATATTATCCTTGTGACCACAATCATATTAAACAACATTTTTTCTCTTTCTGAATGTGCTTTCTGAATAAGTTAAAAAGACATATTTTATTATTTCCATAACTCTCTCTATAGTCCCCTTCATATGTTACTCACAGGTAAGGGCCGTGAGGGCTAGCCCTATCATTAGACAGATTGAGATATAAGCCCAGAGACCTACATGCCAAGAGCTGTTCACTTGGTCAAAATGAATATAATTAGTCAGTGGCTCCTCCACTGCCATTAAGTTACTTCAACTTCTCATCTGTAAAATGTGTGTAATAACACCCTATTTCAAAGTGTTGTTTGTGGCAACAAAGCTTTGAAATTTATTTTCTGCAGTAATTGATTAGAACTGTAGTCCCATGGCTTTCAGAAATTAGCAGTTGCCATTATAGCCACACATTTTTAAAAGTAACACCCAGAGCCTGGCCAAAATTATTCTGGGAGCTATAACCCTAAAATATCTGGTAGTATTTCTATTCTGTTTCTCAGAAGCTGTTGTGTGCTCTCAAATCATATCTGACTTCTTCATACAGACCTTATGGCGAACCTATCACTGGATTTTCCTGGCAGAATTTGTTCAGAGAGGGTTTGCACTTGTCTTTCTCTGTGGATGAGACAGTGTGACTTGCCCAGGATCACCCTTTAATTTCCATGGTTGAAGGTGGATTTGAATCATAGTGTCCTAGTCCAATGCTCAGACTAATATACCACACTGGCTACTTCCCAACAATAGGGCTATTTTATCAGTTTAAGTAAACAAATAGTTTAAGTTACTTTTTTAAAAAAAAGTTGGAATGCTACAAAACATTGGACTGGTCTACAAAGTGCCATCTACACACCTCATCACTACCCGAACATATACAACAGGGCAAAAGGCACAAACCAGCACATGAAGTGTGTGATATTGCTCCTTCACCACTGATCACACTCATAAATATAAAATTAACTAAGAAGGTATTTCTACAGAAGGAGTGAAGTTAGCCCACATTAAATTGCAGTCAGAGGTTGTCATTCAGTATTGTAATTATGGATTTTTAACCTAGAGGTATGGATCTGTAGCGGCTGTGTATTCAGGAAGACTACGTAGTGTTGTTGTTAACTATCAAGTCAACTTCAACCTATGGTGACCTATGACCCTACGATTGAGAGACTCCAAGTCACCCTATTCTCAGTCACCTGTTCACATCTTGCAGATTGGCAGCCAAACTTAAAAGCCAGTAGCCAGATGGTGTGAAGGAAGTCTGTTAAGATTCTGGTGAAGGTTTGAGGAGGATGATATTCCCACCTTCCCCCTGCTAGCAAGTGGCGTTGCAACAATCAGAAGCAGGACCCCTGTCACAAGTCCTTGTTGTAGCTCCTTTTGCTGGCCGGAGGGGATGGAAACATCCTGCTCTTTGCACCCTGACTGGATGCTGCATGGACCTCCTTCACTCAATATGGCTGCTGGTTCTTGAGGTGGTCTGGAGGGGGAATCAGGCTAGGAAATGTTATTTAGTTATGCATATTTAACTGAGTAGTTGATGCAGAATATCAGTGATCATGTAGTTATACTGTATCCTGGGGAAAGAATTTAACTACTTGTTTTGACTGGCAAACCATTTCTTTCTTCTTCTTCTTTCTTGCTCTTCTTTGCCATAAACAGCTTGTTTATGTTGATTGCCATAAAGAGAAATTGTAGTGTTGCTTTCCAGAGAAAACCTGCCAGAAGTACATTAAGAGATGGCATGCAAATCTGCTGATTTTGTTTTGACCTAATGGTCACAGAGGTAGCAATCCCATATCAGTAACTGTCTCATATCAGAAACACAGGAACATCCTAAATGTTAAATTAACAAGAACAACAACCATCTTACTTTCAGCAAACTGGTAATCCTTTCTACTCTGTGACATACCTGTTATAATTTTGTCATTTTCAATATGAGAATTTAGCTTTCTCTACCTTTTATACTATATGCCCCCATATATTTGCTGGCATGTTTTCTGTGCTTTAAGGAAAATAAATCTCCCCATAGAGTTCTTTAAATTTCAAAACCAAAAGTGTGAACCAACTCACAGATCCACAAGAATTTTTTTGAGGTGGAAAGTTGGAATATACCCTTTCCAAACAATCCTCAGTGAAAATACAAGTCCACTTCTTGAGAGAAAAGCTCATTAAAAACTAGCAGATCTCAGTGGTTTTATTGCAAACCAATCAACCTGAACCTGTAAAGGAGTCTGACCTCACCCAGATTCATGGGTCTTCTATTTTTGACTTTACCTGCTGGTGATAGGAATTGATTTCAAAGGCTCTAAAATTAGCTCTGTACATCAAAGAATTGTTATAACATGTCTCGGTAACGTTGGAGTTTTACAGGTTTTTCTGTTCAGCGTGTGTTCCTTAATTGAAAAAGTGTAACCCTCAAATCCAGAAATTGGTGAGTTAACTTGGAAATGGAAAGATCACACACACACAAATTGACTTCCATGGGAGAGGTCGTTTCCATGGGATGCAGGCAGAAACTTGAGGGTAGCTCTCATAAAGTAAACAAGGTCACTTTGTTAAAGTGCAACCTGGTATTATTTTTTAAATTGGTAGGGTGGCTTGATTTATACATGTGGCATTGGGCTTTGTGAGCAGGGCTTGATATGATGTCCCGTCTGAAAGCTCTTTATGCAAAGATGTATATCATGTCTCTTTTTCAAACACGTGTTCAGATATCATAGCTTTACTCAGTCAATCAATTTTCCTAAGTACATAATCATGTGGTGGATATAGCCATATTCAAAAGAACTCCCAGTTCTGCATATGTGAAGTCATTCAAATTAGATGATGCCATTTGATTTTACAGGTCCTAGCCAATGGCTAGATTCTTGTGCATTGTTTCAAAGTTGTTAGGAAAAAACCTTTTGCAACTTGTGCCATTGCAGAGTTTCATGCAGAATCTGTGAGCTTCAGTGTGCCTAATTTTGCATAATATTTCAGCCACAAACAATTTATTTAAAGAGGGTGGTACAAACTAGTTTATAAAGGACAATGGACTCTTCCATACTACACAATTATAGTACTTTGATTCTACTTTAACAGCCATGGTCTTATCCATTGGAACCCAAGGATTTTTGGTTTTGAATTCTCAGCCAGAGAAGTCTTAACACTTCACCAAAATACAAATCCCAAGATTCTACAGGACTCAGCCTTGGCAGTTAAAGTGATATTATAGTACTATGATTGTGTAGTGTGAAAGGGTCCAGTGTTTATATTGTTTTTGCTTTGGTCCTATGGCTGTGTAAGATTTGTTTCTGTAGCTGTGTTAAGCCTAGCTGTCTTATAACTATTGTTCTGCAAATATCCCACCCTTCCTCCAAGAAGCTTTAAGCAGTTTACATGGTCTCCCTTCTCATTTATGTCTCTACAACAACCATGTTGTTTCATTGAGAAATGATGACCAGCCAACTGTGAGTTTTGTGGTCAGTACAAGCTGATGGTCCAGATGTCAGTGGGGCGGAGACTCCATTCCAGGTTTTGCTACCAATTTTAAATGAGTTATCCAAGGTGCTGAACCAATTTTGGCATTAGCATTCAGAACCTTTGAGAACAGATTAAAGCTGGAAATCCATTCAAACTGCCTCACTGGCATTTGAACCACCAACCTTCACTGTTCACACCACATAAGTATTTGAACCAGGGATCAACACTAACCACTACAGTATTCAGTAGCCATTGATGTGTTTTTCTGAAAGCCAAAGATGATTCTATTGGATTGCTAAGTTTGGGAAAGGTTGGTGGGTATGCATGGCTTTTTGTTTGACATTTGAGGGGAAGAAGGTATGGCTTCAGCATGTGGGACTCTGAGGAAAGGTACAATTTCTTGCCTTGTTTTCTGTCTTTAGCACCTTTTAAGTCTGTTTCCCTCACACTTCCACTTTCAGCTTTTAAGGGAGAAGAAACTGTGAGGTAGTTTAAAAGAGTTTGTACTCGTAAAGCTTTGATGGCATGGCCATCTGGCTTGGAAACCTCATAAAGGAAGCCCCACAGAGATTAGGGTCAGAGACTACACAGGCCAGAGACCCACAAGAGTCCAGTTCCTCTTCAGGCTGAAACCTGACTTCTATCCATACAAATCCAAGTTGTAGTTTGTCTCCAAGGAGACAATATCTAATTAAGCTCCTCATCAACCTCACTTTTCCCTCCTGATTTTGCCTGGTTTTGCAAACACAAGAAACCATAAAGAAATCTCACCCCTTCTCAATGCACACATGTACTCACCCCCTCCAATATCTCCTTGTTTAAGTTTCCCTCCTTTCCTAATGTTCAACTCATTAATGAATGACCCGAAGGCAGAGAAATTTAACCCCCCCCCCCAGATCCTGAAACAACTTTTGTATAATGGATTCTTGCTGTTTAGAGACTATAAAAATAAACAGGCCTGGGTTTTCTCCCCTCAACCCCCCCCACTCTCTTTTTGTGAAAAAAAAATCTGATAAACACATGAGCTTATTTGGTTAGCTTCAGACGATGGCAGATATTTCAGTGTGTAAATTGCATGCTATTGTTGCTGTTGGTTTTTTTTCTCAAAAGTCGTGCAATAGCATAAAATAGATATCTATGGACTAATATTCTAGATTATCCTCTGGCACTGCTCTCACACGCATTGTGGAAGTCTCCTACAATTGCCGATAGAGAAATGTCCGGCAGTGGGCTTCATTAGTCTTACAATCGTAACAAAGGAAGATGCGTTCTAAAAAGTGTCATCCTTCATCGGAGAGGGCAGTGCTTGACACATTAGGGATCTGTATGCTCAATTAACTGCTGGCAGGCTCATTTTTTCCCCTGTGTTTCTCTCTCATCCTTTTCCCTCCTCCTCCTCAGTCCATCTTCTTTCTGTCACACAAACCTTCCCCGTTCACCACTAGCAGCCCTGACTGCATGCAAACACTCAATTAGCCAGACGGCATGAAAGGGTTACATTTGGCCATTTCTGCTGGCAAATCAGCTTATTTTCATAAAGCAGAGGTAGCAAATATTCTCATTGTTGAGCCACCTTCTTCATTTTTAGTATTCCATAACACATTCCTGTCATACCAGGCAAGTCACAGTTTCAAAAACTAAGTTCATGGTGAATCAGTGCAGCACTTTAGTATCTCACCCTAATAGTGTTTTCATTAAGGTTAAAATTGCAAAGGAACAAGGGAAAGAGAGCTCTCAGTACAAGCAACGGGAGCATATTGGAATGTCAAGCTCCTGGTCTAAATGGTTAATCCTTCTTCCCCCTCCCTTACAATAACTATTAAAGTATTAACTGCATAGTAGTCCTGATTAAGTGTGTCTGTACATTATGCTAATTGCTGCCTTCTGATTGGATGACCTGATTAATGATAAATGGTACACAGTTCAGCAGTGGAAACATCCGACAAGACTCATTCTCTGTGTCAGAAAAACAGGAAAGAAAGGAGGCACATTCAAAACTCATGAGAAGAAAAAGAGTGTAAAGGGAATAAGGGGGATTGTTAACACATATTTTTTGTCTTGGAGTTTGCAGCTTGCATATCAACACCCATGCACTACACACAAAGGGAAGACAAGGTACTGTGGAACAAATGGCATTTTAATGAAGGATGATTCATACAAAATCTCTTAATTTTGGTCCTTAGCTTTGCTGCTCTGTTTTTCATATTTTGAACTAGTAAACTACTTGATTCAGGAAGATATATTGGTCCAGCAACATGAGTGACAAAGTTGAAGATCTAAAATATATTCGTTTGTATAAAATCCTTATGATCTGAAAAAGGAATTATTTTTAGGAAAGTGAAGCTTTCCCAGAAATAAGTGAAGCTTGACCTGAAGCACATTTCACTGGAGCTAAATAGCATTTAAACAGCTAGAGATGAATTCCAAGAAAGTGTGTCAGGTTATGAGGGAAGGATTATTTTGTGTAGTATCTTTTAAAGAAATTGGTAAAATCATAGATTAAAATGTGCTAGGATAGCACGAGAAAAGCATTGATAATGTCAGAATGGGGAGAGGGAATTCCTTCTCCCAGAGAAGTACTCTGCTTTCTCCATTGCTGGACCCTTGTGGTTTCTTGAAGGGGAGGCACTTTCACAGATAAAAAATCTACTGTAACGTAAACTGGAAATTAAAGCAAAGCAGTAAATCCAAAAGGACCCACTCCAAAGTTGCTTTTGTCAAAATCAAGAAGATTTAACTCAGCTGCAGTATGTTTACAATGAAAGCATCAATATGAAATATACATCATTTCTCTGTCAGAAAATTAAATGGGAAAAATCCCTCCCCCCATTCTCAAAATGCAAATGCCCTATTCTGTGGTTATCCCATTTTTCCCACAGGGGTGTTTCCACATTGCACAGTTATAGCAGTTTGATACCACCTGAACTATGGAATCCTAGAATTTATTGTATGATGAGGTGCTTAGAATTCTCTTGTCCATTCTGCCAAACTACAGCATCAGAGGTCTCTGGCAGAGAATTCTAACTACCTCACCAAACTATAAATTCTAGGATTTTTATAAGAATCATGGCAATTAAAGTTAAATCTAAATTGTTATAATTCTCTAGTATGGATGCTACCATTGAGAAGGATTATAAATTCAAGTTCCTTATAGAGACAGTCAGTGAAGGGTAGAGAATCTTGGTTTCTCTTTAAGCAGATATCAACATCTAGACTTCCAGTGAGTCTCAATCCTGCCAGCTTTAGATACAATCTGAAATCAGTGGGGTGGTAAAGTATGCCAGTCCCCACAGCTACATTCCTAAGGAGAAAGCATAGAAGAATTCTTTTTCTTTTGCTACTTGAAGGAGCCAACATTCTGATTGAAATTCCTATTATAAAACACAGATATCCAAACTGAACAAACTAAAATGCAATTGTACCATTTAGTTTACAGAGGATGGCTGTAAAATTCTATGCATAGTCAGCTGGGAATAAACTTCATGGAACTCAGCAATGTTTACTTCTGACATCATAAGATCAATCTGAGCTTTAATAAATGAGCTTTAGCCAGCTGAAATCCATCCTTTAACTTTTACTTAAAATGGAAACAACACATACCAAAATGTTACTATTGTAACTGCTGTGTGAAACGTGAACCCCATCAAAGAAGAAGGAAGATTTCTCTAGTCTCTGCTTGGTTGTTCTCCTCATCCAGTGACTTCCTCCATGCTAATTTGTCAACAGAAATAATAACAATTCAAGGTCTCGTTATTGCCTCATTAACTTACCAGAAAAAAAAAAGTCTGCCCATTACAAGAGTGCTCTGGCAGATGACATCATTGCTCCTCTCCTGGAAAAAAAAGTCTCAGTATGGTGTTCCCCCTTCAGTTTACACCACTGGCAGGAATCCAGGCTGCATAAGCTTTGAAAAAGGATTTTTGAGATGTCTTGCTAGACCTGTGAGAACCTTGATAAACTACATCAGGCTAGAAGGTTCTAATGAAAAGTTATCATCTCATGACCGAGGGCTTAAGAATCAAGATGTATTTGATTATTGATACATTACATAGGGCTAAATCCAACTGCTACTCCCAACTAGAGTAGACCCACTGAATCAACTGTTGAATGGTAAGTCAATAGTGATATAAATCTTATTGATTCAAATAGTTTTCTCTAATTAGGCCTGAAAATCAAATATCATAGATGTGATAGTGGTGGTGGTAGCGATGATGATGATGGTGGTGGTGATAATGGGCCAGAATTTACTAAGGTAGTTATGAATATATAGTCTGGAGTTATGCATTTGTGACTTGTTCATATTCACAAATGCTACATATTCACTAGTAAAGGGAATATGTACGGACCATGAGAGTCCCCCAATCTTCACTTACTGGGTAGCAGCCACTGTGAGTGACAAGAGTCTTCCCCCCTGTCGATTGGGAAGCAGCTGACTGATGTTTTCACCTCCACCCCCAATAAGCCATCTCTGATGTGAGAGGGAATTATGACAGGGACCTCACTTCTGCTTGTTGCAAGGGAGATCATTCATGGGAGGAGCTGAGAACATCAGGCCAGCTGCTTCCTGAGTGACGGGGAATGGACCTCCATCACTGGCTGTGGCTGCTGCCCTGTAAATGAGGATTGGGGAAGATGGGTTGGGAGATGCTATCTAACTACATAACTAAGGTGGTTGGGCATTTGTAACTGCCCTAGTGAATGCCAGCCATCATCATCATTATTTTCATTTAAATCCCATCTTCCCCTCAATACTGGGACACAAAGCAGTTTACAAATAATTAAAACCAGTTTAGATTGAAAACATCAGTGTGTGTGCATATGTGTGCATGTTTACTTGTGTGTACATGTATGTATGTATATATGTGTGTGTGTGTGTATACACACACACACATATACACACACACACACATATTATATATATAACATACACACATATATAAAACACTTCTCTCTCTCTCTCTCTCTCTCTCTCTCTCTCTCTCTCTCTCTCTATATATATATATCCACCAGTCATAATTTGTTAATATTAAACCACATTTAGACTAGAGAATCCTACAAACAGCCAAGACTTTGGAGCAGAAGGCTGTCCTCAGTCATCCCTTAAGACCAAAGTCTGACTTCTGTAAAGTAGGAAATGACCTGTTTTAAGCATACCTTCAGAATTATACTGATGATTGGGTTAACATTCAAATTCTAATTAATATTTAGCTCTTTACGAAAAATGCTATTTCAGTATGTGATGCTAAATAACAAGGACTTGGAAAAGTTTTATTTATTTATTTATTTTGAGAATTATAGCTTCTCAAATCTCTCAATCAGCATGACTATGCTTACTGGAGGTTTCCAGGACTTGTAGTCCCAACAAGGAACTTTTCCGAGGTTCATAAGTTCAACACTGTTTGTAGAATTGATCCATTATGAATTTGTTCGTTAGATAGTAAAGAATAATTCTGCAAAGACATACCCCAATGACAGCAACAATAACAGAAGAATGTATTATTTAAATGTCTCTTCAATATTTCTCAGTCTATGCTTTTTCTTAATGGCTTGCACCAATGTTACATGGGATAGCTAGCAGTCTGTGGACATACACCAAATTTTTCTTACTGACCAGTATGTATGATGTGTCTTATCAATTATGTGTTATTGCTTAACCCATAGCCATATGTTTTAGGTTCATTCAAGCCTTCCCTTAAATGTGAGTACTTCTTTAATGCACGCTTAGAGGATTAAACCTCTGGTCTTTAAAGTACTGAATGGGCTTCCTTGTGCTGCTTCAGTGAGTTACTTGGAGAGGTCAATTTATTCATTGTGGGTCAAATCAACACAGGGGTTGCATTAGCTTCTGCTGACACAGATCCTTCTTTTTCAACACCCATTCTCTTTAAGCAATGGCAAGACAATGTCCACTAGCAAGGAAGGCCAGTAGCATAGTTCTAAAAATGGAATTAGTGAGATGCCCAGAGCCAAATAAACCCACATAGCTACTAAGTATCACTGTACAGGAACTGCTGTTCTGTGACTCATTTTACGTCTAGTAATGATCTTATTTATTTATTAAGAGAATTTTTATCCCACTGATCTGTTTTAATAAAAGTACTTGGGATTGTTTATAAGATGACATTAAAACAAAGTAACCACATAAACATATATAATAAGGTGTTAGGCAGTGAAAGTGGATAGACACCTAATAGTAGTTCCAAACTGCAACCCACATTCAGAAAAACACTTCCCTCCTCTTGTGAACACTTTCAGGAGTCATACAAACAAGCACTGACAATGTGAGAAGTTAAATACTGGTTATACATTTGCCCTTTTATATTCACAGGGGTTCAGGGTGCAGAACACTCGTGTAAGTGGAAAAAATATGAATAACTCCCCTCCCCTGCGAAGTACCTCCGATTCCCCTCTAGAGCTTCCTGCCTCCAGTTCCTTCATCTGTGGCCCTGAAGAAAAAAATACAATGTAAAGGGTTTACAGGTACTTTCCCCTCAGAGGGATAACAGCAGAGTTCTGGCTTTCTAGATACTTCCGGTCACCATCTTGAGAAAGAAAGGGTAGGAACAAAGAGAAAACCTGTCCAATCAGCAGCCATTACACAGCAGTGGGGTGGGGGCTTTGCTCACCCAAAAGGGGAAAAAAATCCATTTTAAAAAACAGCCTTGCAAGGCTGGGGTGAGGATGCCAGGGCATGGGAGGAAGAAAATGGGAGGGGGGGAGCAAGAACTTGCCTCATAAATAATCAAATTCACACACTTCAAACCCACAAATGTGGAAGGAGAACTGCAATAGAAAGGTCTGTGCAGGGTGTAAAAAGGGAAGGGTCAAAATGGCCATCCTCAAGCAGGATTTTCACAGCTTTGACAGAGCCTCAGAAGAAGCTTCTGACTTGTACCCCACCCAAAGGCATCACATATTATTGTATAAATAAAGAATGGCAGAAGATCTTAATGCAAGGCCGCCCAAGAAATCTGCAGTAAAGAAGAAGATGGTGCCCTCTCTCTTGCCTTCCAAGAGAAGCTGGACTGGCAGTTGAATCTTGCATCCACACTGGTAATGAGAAATCAATGTAATTTGAGGGCATCAGGCTAGGCCAGAGGACCACAGGGAGGGCTGCCTAGGACATTTAGCTCTTCCTCTATCAGAGGTGAAACAGTAATTTCCTTTTCCCCCAGCTAGTGAGTGCAAGCTGAGGTGACTGCTTCATTATGCCTAATCATGGGTTTGCTGGGCTACTGAGAGTATGTGATATGCCCAGTGTAGGCCACTGGGTTTCCATGGCTGAGGCCATTTCCACACGACACTCTTATAGCGCGATGATTCCACTTTCAACCTCCTGTGGAATCCTGGGGTTTGCAGTTCTGGGAGGGGCCAGCTGGCCCCTCCCAGAACTGCAAACTGCAGGATTCCACAGAAGGTTGAAAGTGGAATCATCGCGCTATAACAGTCTAGTGCGGAAATGGCCCCAGAAATTGAATGTACTAATGTTTCAACAACAATGAAGACATCACAACATTACATTAGGATTGTAATATAAAAAGGGATAATTTCATCCCTTTTGCTCTGCCACTTGTAATATTGTAGTATTTAGTGAGATCATAAAGATGTATGGTCACACTAAATGGCGGAGAGGGCTATCCCATGATGCAAGTGTGGTTTGTGCTGTGGCTTGTCCTCTGTTGCAGAGGCTAAAGATATAAGAAGGTGCACAGAAGGATAATTTGTTTTGTACTTCAGGGAAGTAGCTTGTAGCATTCAGATTTTTAAAAATGTTTGAAAAAGTATTTTTAATTTTTAAAAAAGTTTGTCTTCCTTAGCTTAATGTAGTATTTAATTTTAGTTTATTTCAGATTTTTTGTTACTTTTGAGAACTGGGAAAGAAAAAAGTAGATTAAATATTGTAACTGTAATGATAACTACTTTGTTGGTAGGCTTTCAAAAGACAAGTGTAACCAATTTTTGCAAGGAACTTTTCAGACTTCGGAGAGAACAGTAACTGTGAACAATGTTGGGAGGCAGTATGACCCTCTGGACCAGTTGCTGATGCACATGAGCAGCAAGATGATGGCATTTTGTTTGTGGGCATCTGATTGACTACTGTGGGACAGTATGCTGGACAGTAGACCTCTGTCAGATGCAGCATGCCTCCCTTCTTATGTTCTTGCTCACGGAACAGACAGTGTTCCATACAACAGTGTTAACTCCATGTTTTTAGACATTTTACTGGACCTTTGTCTTTTGATTGCATCCCTCTTTAGGGCAGTCAATATTGCTTAGGCATTAATGTCTAAGAATCTGGAAGAGGTCGAAGAAAAGAAAGCAACACATCTTCCTTCTTCAGTTGGGAAAGCAAGCAATCTCGTTTTCCTCCTTCTTTTCAGGGTGTTTTGCACATGTGTGTTCTTATGATAAAGCTGTGAAGTTTTGGCTGCCCTTTTCTGGCTTCTGTTGTCTTCGTAGGGCACAGTGGGATAGATAGTTTGTGCTGTGACAGGACATGCCAACAAATTGCATCACTTCTGCCTCGGTGGCTAAGGACAATGACATGCCATATGCCAATGGCAAGAAATGAATGGGGCTCATTTACAGTGGCACTGGGTGCCTTTAGCCTGACAGTCTTCAGAGGCTATCCGTGGCAAATTGGAAAGTAGGACCAGACTGGAGGCAGCAGCGTGAAGGGATCCACCATGAAAAGCCTCCAGCATTCATAACTTTATGAGTGGCATGTGGCTTTGAAATGGGACGGAAGGAGGGTGAATTTAAAAGAAAATAAAAACCACACACTGTATCCACATAATCTCATGCTCTGCAAGTTAACCTTTCGTTGTGAAAAAGTGAGTAAACATCCCTGTTTCCCATGTGAATACATTTATTTTTGAACTGAAAAACCTATTTTTTTTAAAAAAAATCAGAGTAAATTCCAGCTGCAAGGAGAAAACAAAAACACAGTAGGTGTCATGCTTCATGCATTCAAAAACACTTTCCATGCTCAGATGGAGACTGCCGCAAAGAATTGCCCCAAAGTTGACCCCACAGCCTTCAACCCCCACTCTAGCAACAACAAAACTCATATTTGACCTCTGACCTTCCTGGCAACACATCATTTGTTTCCATGTGTTGAAGCAAGGAATGGTGGGTGATGATTAAAGAGCAATGGTTCTGCTGACCTGAGACACTAATGAGGATGAAATGAGAAGGTCAGTGATCATCCTCACGTGGCAAACCAAGGCGAGTAGCTAATCTGTTGTTAATTGTCCCTTACATTTGTTTTAAGGGCAGTGATAGAGAGCAGTAGCACTTAGAGTCTTACATCTTTTTAATCACTGTAATTAGCATCATGATATGAAAGATGAGGCACCTGAAATCTGCCTGGCAGGCAGCATCTTATTATATAGTTTCTTTCTTTTATTAAAAAAAAAATCTCTCTTTCCATTAAGTTTTATAAAATGAATCTGAAATGGATATTATAATGAAGTGAACATTACAGTAAGTATTCAAATCTTTGTAAACGACATTCTTACCAGCAAGAAACAGTAATTTTATCATTTCTCTCTTTACATGTGGAAAACTGCACAATTTTTGAACACTATTTGTAGCACTTATTCTGTGCAAAAAAAAAAGTATGTGGATTTATTATGCACAGAAAATGGTACTTTCTGCACAGACAATAAGATTTCTGCACAGAAAGCAAGTTTCCTGCACAAAAAATTGTTATTTTCTATCTAGAGAACATGTTTTCAGCCCAGAAGATGTTTTTTTTCCCCCTACACAAAGAAACCATATGTGTGTGTACGCATGCAGAATTAGTTCCAAAACCATCTAAAATTTGCCTCATCAGGGTCTGCCAGGCTTGAGAAAATCCGTTTTTTAAAAAAACCATTTTCCAATACTTTCAAATATTTTTTCCATTGCTACACTACAAATAATAATTGCTACAAGCAATACGAAAAGTGACCTAGATTTACTTTGACATATAACAACAATGAAGATAAAGGCCATTTCTGCACTACACTGCTATAGTGCTATTCTTCCACTTCCAACATCCTATGGAATCCTGGGGTTTGCAGTTTAGGGAGGGGCATTTAGGATTCTCAGCCAGAGAACTCTTTGGCCTCAGTAAATTACAAACACCAGAATTCCACAGGATATTGAAAGTGGAATAATAGCACAATAATAGTGTAGTGCGGAAATGGCAATATTAACTTTTATAGGATATGTATATTTACATAGAGCCCTAAATATCCTGGGTCCTCAATGTCTGAAAGAGCACTCTTTTTGTACAGATAAGCATGAGTGATGAGATCAACAGAGAAGGCCCCAGCATTGCTACCGTTGTCCTTGGAGATTTGTAAGTTGGAGACATGTGAAAAGGATCTTTTTTATGTTTGTCCCACACTGTAGAGCTCCTTCCCTTCTGAGATGTATCTGGATCATTTATTATATGCATTGGCAATGAGTCAAGACCCATTTCTTCCTCCAGGTTTTTGGAGGTAGGCTAGTGATTATGAGATTTTGCTGTTTCTTCCTGTATATTTATTTGTTTTTTCTTTTTTCATTTGTTTTGTTTTTTTTACAAAATCCCAGAGCAGCTGAAAAGAAAAACTGGTACAATAAAACATTAATTAAAAGGTTAAAACAATAAAGCAATAAAATCCATAAAGTCATTCCTTAAATACTGGGGTACCTGAGAGCATTAACAATTAAGAAGATAGACAAGAAAATACCTAGTTAAACAGGCAGGCCTATAGTTGACGGTGGAAACACCCAATACTGGGAGCCCCCCTAAACTCAATAGAGAGGCCATTCCACATAGTAGGAACCATAATATCTAAGGTGCTTCTCTGTGCTACGGGCAAACAAGCCACACCAGGTGATGGAACAGTAAATAAGTCTTCCTGCTTCATATTACTAAAGATGTGAAATAAATTGTGTTTTTAATGGAAGATAAATATTATTTGATTTGTTGTATACCAGTCATGGAATGATAAGCTAAGGAAGGTTATTGATTCAATGGATGGATGAATAAACATCCCCATACAACAGTTTGGTAAAACCTATATGGGTTATGAAATAGTTTGGTCTTGTCAATACCCATTCAGTATGTTGTTTGTTTGGCACTTATCCACAACCCTCATACCTGTCCATGGCAGGTTTGCAAGTGTAGACAACACTTCCTTATGCATAAACATGGATGATGGAAGAGCTCTGAGCAGACACAATTCTATCATCCATTTTAATTTGTATCAGAGACAGTTATTCTTTGTGCTTAAGACTTTCCAAAATGAGGAACAAAATTACCTAAGACAAAATGGATGTACTCTTCTGTAGTTATCAATTTTTCGTAAAGTAGAAAATACGACGTTGTTCCACCCCACCATTTGTTGAGTGTTTTATACTTCTAAAAGCCCATGAGATACGTAAAGAGTGAGCTTGAATGCAGTTAGTGGGGTGGGATAGATTGCATCTCTTCCCACTGGGATAGCTGCCAACAGTACTGATGTTATACTGAGACACTGGAAGAGGAAGCCAGTTGTGGATGGTTGTAAGCACAGAAGTGGATAGCTTGGGTGAGGCAGAAATCTTCTTCAGGTGTGTACTTTATGAGTTCAATGAATGCATGGAGATGCACTTAATAGCCATGCCTTTATATTGTTACAGTCCTTTGCTACCATTCACCTTAAAGGATACCTCATGTATTCAGTTGAATGTGAAGATCTGAGGAAAATGGTCAGAAGACATACTGAGTTTGAGGACGAGGTTAAGTGGGACATCTCCATACCCTTTTCATTCATCTGTTCACTGACTACATGAGGAAGGTTTAGATGGCAGGTTTCTAACCATATTTATGGCTTTTAAGTAGAGTGCAATGTTGTTGTCCTGGTCAATGACCAATAACCTCTGGACCAAACAAGGATTGATGTGAAGGAAGTACCATATACCATGAGGTAAACTGGACCTGTTTGGCCCTTAAGGCATGATAACAACCCCCACCAGCTCCACATAAAGACTGGTAAGAATGTTCAACAGATATGAACAAGAATCACAATATATAATTGTATTGGTCACTAGCCAGGTGTATAGAGAAGAATCCACCATGGTTTTCTGAGTTCCCTCTTGGCTGCAAAAATTGTTCTATTTTCATTGAGACAACTATTTAGTGGAGAGTCCTTGTGTTTCTTCCTGTATTGGATGCTGTCTTCCTTACAGTAACTTTTTCAGTATCCACAGTGAAGGACAATGAAGCAGGGGTCATGCAAGGGGGAAAAAGCCCTTCTGTAGGAGACAAATGAACAATGCCAAGTGCGTCTCAGGAATCATCAGCCAGTAGGCCTAGCAGCAAGATAAGAGGAAAAATGAAACAGTGAGAATCCCTTTTCACCCACTGTGGAAGACTCCCTCATTTCATTTTAATTAATACAAGCCAGTTGGGGTAAGGGAAGGAGGAAAGAAACAGGCCAACCATGAATTGTATGAAACATAAATAGATACGCTCAGAAGATATCATTTCCAGTGCTGTATTACAATAAAGTCTTGGCCCTTACCAAGCAAATCAGTGCACCCTGTGATCCTTTAGTGGCAATAACATTGAAACTATTGTCTTTAAGCTTAATTCTCATTTTGAATAATAGATTTTTGTTCTTCTAGACATGACTTCACATGAAGACATTTTACTGCCCTTGAAAACAACTAGAAGCTTAAGTCAAACTTCATTTCTGACTGGCTTAACTAGATGGAGCTATATCACACCATTTCTTAGAGAATTGGCTGCCTATTCATTTCTCTCAGCTGACTGAATTCAGGGTGCTCATGCTTTACCTTTAAACTCCTTAATGGCTCAGAACTCAAATACCTGGAGGAAATGGTCCTTCTTATATAATACTACCCCATGTATTAAGATTTTCAGGCAAAGCACTTCTTGAAGTACTATCAGCCAATGAAGCATGCTATGTTTTCTGGAGAACACCTTTTCTGTGATGGCATTCAAAGTCTTGGAACACTCAGCCTAATCAAGTACAAATGACAATGTCTTCACAGTCCATTCAGTACCAACTCAAGTTGTTGTTGTTTTGCTCAAGTACTTTAAATTTGATTTATTTTCTCTGCCTACATTATACTGCTGGCATTTTGTTTAGTCCTGTTGCTATTTTATATTGATTTTATCATTTTGCATTTTTAAATTACTGTACAGTATCCTTGAATCTGTCAGGATAAAGGATGATCAGATCTGTAAAATAAAAAAATGCTAGTGATCCTGGTAGAGCAATAAGAACAACTTAGCATTATGGTGGCATTATCCCCTATAACGCAATGGACATGGGAAACTTTGCATAGAGGTAAAATACATTTTCCTCATTTCCAACTATAGCTTCTTTCACCAGCACCACATGTCAATGGAATGATGAACTTGATTAGCATTGCCATAGATCTGAAATTATTTTAGAACATAAGCAGCGTTTCTTACTGGACAATATAAGCAATTGTTGAGTTTTGCTTTGACACACTTTGGCCATTTCCGCACAGGCTAATAGAAACGGTGCAGCGCGTCCTCCAGGGAGGATGTCTGCACTTGGAAGCGGACTGAGTCGGACCTACTTAACGTAGATCCACACTTCAGCCCACTCCGGAACGACCCCAAGTGGTCATCAAGTGTGCTTTTGAAAGACCGCTTAAAACAGGTCTTTCAAAAGCACGGAGCGCGCCATTCCGTGCCCTCTCTCCGGTTCAGATTTGCAGGCTCGCACCAGTGCGAGCCTGCGATCTGCCAGGGGCGGGCTTTAGGCTGGTGAGCTTCAGCAGTCGGTCAAGACCCTCGACCAACCGGAAGCCGCCATTTTCGTCCCCGGAGCAGTGCGGAGCGAAGAGTACGCACTGCTCTGGAGCAGCGCAGACCGGACCGGGGAGCCAAGAAGTCCGGTAAGTAGTGGCACGGGGCGATTCCCTCACCCCATGCGGAAATGGCCTTTAACTGCCATGGTTCTATCCTATGGAGTCCTGGGGTTTGTAGTTTAGTGAGGAACTGGAGCACTCTGGCTGAGAATTGTAAATGCTTCTCCTTAAACTGCAGATCCCAGGATTCCATGGGATGGAACCATGGCAGTTAAAATGGAAAAATAGTACTATATTTGTGTAATGTGAATGGGCCCTGACTGAAATCAAATGTAGTCAAACCTTACTTTGAAAATATATTATACATTTTATTCTGATTTTTGAATAAATTTTGTATCCCAGTACTTTTCCTGTCTGCTTAGTTTTCTTAGACTTGTAACAAGAAATGAGTCCACTTTCCAAATTGCAGTCAGCTGGAATACTAAAGCCTTAAGAGGTTTAAAGTACTTGTCTAGTGAAGAGTTTACAACTATTCCAGTTATATTATCTTTCCTAATTGTTTATTTGAATTAAGTTGTAGGATCTGAGCAGAAGCCCCCATAGTGGTGGGTACACGTTAATCTAGAGGTACATGTCTTGTGCTGCAATCAACATTACTATGATGTTAAAAAAAATGAGAATAAATGATAAATTTATCCATTTTAGATTTGGATTTATCCATTTGAGGTTTAGACAAAGGCCATTTCCACATGACGAGGCTCAGTGAAGTCCTCTCTTTGCAGCCCCAGTGGGGAGGTAAAGCACACCAAGAACGCTCCCCTCTGTACTTTGCCTGGTCGCTGCGGAGGGGAGTGCTCTGGCCCCACCTCTTCCCTTCAGCAGTGCAGCCAGGTACTTGCCATCACTGTGCTGGCGAGGGAGTTGTTGCCAGTGGCCTTCCGCCCTTCTGCATGGCTGGGAAAGGTGGCAGTGCGGTGCAATGGTAGCTGTAAAATGGATTTTTTTTCAAATACTGTGCTTGTGCAATGCATGGAGACAAGATGGTGCTGGGACCATGATGACGTAGTGCAGAAGCACAATCCGCGCAGCGCTGCCATCGTGTCCCAACTGCGGGGCAGCCACACCATGTGGAAAGGGCCATAGATTTATCTTAAGGATGTTTATAGGAACTTATTTCCTTACGTCTACATGTTTTGTGTGCAGATCCTGTCAATTTGCTGGAGCCAATCAGAAACTGCTTTAAGGGCAAATTTAAACAATATTCTGATTTATTAGTCTGTACTTGATCCACACTGGCCTAAGGTGCTTTTCTAGAAAAGAGAATATGCTTGTGAAGCTGAACTAGGACTGCATGAGGCTGAGAGAAAGAGAGATGTGTTTTTCTCTATGTGACGCGATCTACTATATGATGAACTAAAAGTCGTTGAACACCTTGTGTGCAGGCAGGAAGGAGAGATGCCTGGTGGGGGGGACAAAGCACAGTACAGCAAGTACTTCTTCTGGTCAGTTCTAAAGGTATACCTCCCTTGGTCACCTCTTCTTTTCTTGGCCCCAAAATGAAGATGGAGGCAGGTACCCTTAGAGTGGAGTGTCATCATACTGGAGAGTGTAACATCTTTTTTCACTGTTTTGGCTTGGGATCATGGCACGTATAGTCCTAAAAATATTACAATAGTCGCCTGCTTTAATCTGCTTTTCTACATGTTTATCCCTGCATAGGTTGATACAAATGAATGGACATAGAATCATAGAATCATAGAAATGTAGAGTTGGAAGAGACCACACGGGCGATCCAGTCCAACCCCCTGCCATGCAGGAACACCCTCAAAGCACTCCCGACAGATGGCCATCCAGTCTCTGCTTAAAAACCTCCAAAGAAGGAGACTCCACCACACTCCGAGGCAGCATATTCCACTGCCGGACAGCCATGACTATCAGGAAGTTCTTCTTGAGGTTCAGGTGCAATCTCCTTTCCTGCAGCTTGAATCCATTGCTCCTTGTCCTGGTCTCTGTATTGGCAGAAAACAAGCCCTCTCCCTCCTCTACATGGCACCTCTGCAAATATTTAAACATGGCTATCATGTCCCCTCTTAACCTTCTCTTCTGCAGACTAAACATACCCAGCTCTCTAAGTCTGTCTTCATAGGGCATGGCTTCCAGGCCCCTCACCATTTTGGTCGCCCTCCTCTGGACCTGCTCCAGCTTGACCATGTCCTTCTTCAATTGGGGTGCCCAGAACTGGACACAATATTCAAGATGAGATCTAACCAAAGCAGAGTAGAGTGGTACCAGTACCTCCCTCGATCTAGACACCATACTCCTATTGAAGCAGCCGAGAATTGCATTGGCTTTCTTGGCTGCCGCATCACACTGCTGACTCATGTTCAGCTTGTGGTCTATTAAGACTCCTAGATCCCTTTCACACGTACTGCTATTCAGCCACGTGTCCCCCATCCTATATTTCTGTATTCTATTTTTCTACCTAAGTGTAGGACCTTACACTTGTCTCTGTTGAATTTCATTTTGTTAGCCTTGGCCCAGCTCTCCAATCTGTCCAGGTCATTTTGAATTTTGATCCTGTCCTCTGGCATATTAGCAACCCCTCCCAATTTGGTACATGGATAAGTACTGACAACAAAAATATTTTACTTCTGCTTAGCTGTACCATAGTTCCAGAATAACTGTTGTTGTTGTTGCAGTATGTAACATTGACTGGGACCATTTCTGCCCTACACTGTTAAAGTGCTATTATTCCACTTTCAACATCATGTGGAATTCTGGGGTTTGTAGTTTACTGAGGCCAAAGAGCTCTCTGACTGGGAATTCTAAATGCCTCTCCCTAAACTGAAAACCCCAGGGTTCTATAGGATGTTGAAAGTGGAATAATAGCACTGTAACAGTGTAGTGTAGAACCAGGCTGTGATAAAAAAGTAACCCATTGATAAAAAACAGTAGATTTATTGAGACTTTTTTTTTTTTTGGTCTCAGGCATATTTTGATTATAGAAAAATACTACTATGTGTGACAGGTAGTGGATATTTGGAGACAATAGTTTCAGTTTTTGGTAGTCCCAAATAGGTACGACTCATTGAATTAACTCTTGACTGAGTCAATGCTTATGTAACTCCTGTTGTTTCATGGGGTTATTCTACTCAGGACAATGAATAGGATTCAGGTCATTATTTATTAAGAGCTCGCATGGTTTGTACGTTGGACTATGACTTTGGAGACCAGGGTTCAATTCCCTGCCTGACCAGGAAAACCCACTGGATGACTTTGGGTACATCACATACTCTCAGCTGCAGAGGTATTGTGATAGGTTTGTCTTAGAATTGCCATAAATCAGAAACAACTTGAAAGCACACAGTAACAGCAACATTGTTTATTACAGTTCTGGTCCATGTCTTACAGTGACCTACATGGAAGCTTAGTTTTGTGTGCATTCTCCTAAATTAAAGTGTATTTGAGAGGCTGAAGTGTCACATTATCATCCAGGAAGGTTAGATGAAGTTGTGAAAAGTTTGATAATAGAGATAAAGACCCAGTAGCACAAAAAGTATTTTTCCCCACTCCAGATTTTAATGAACACAGTGACATGCTCAAAATCAAGGTCCTGTTTCTGCCACATATTTCTGAGGAAATTACAGCTTAACGTCTCTAACCAGAAGCAGAGACATGTCAGAAGCACATAAAGTTAAGTAGTGTGCTTGTTTTCTTTGGCATAAATCAATTTGATCCCCGAAAAACTCACAGTGCAAAATATCACTTCTTTGTTTTCTTTTCTTACACTTTGTACTTTTATCTGACAAGAAGCAAGGTCACAAAGTGTGATACCTATTGTCAGGGAGCCCAAATATTAAAAGCTTTTGCATTTCATTGAATTTGATCATCAGAAAACAATGTTCTCAAAAGAAATGTCTGTTTCTAAAATGCTTCCACCAATTTTCGCAGACATTTTTCATAATGTACGATTAATTTGTAGCATGAATTCAGTGTTTCATCAATCAGCCATCCACTGTATGACAGTGACATGAGAATTAGTGTCTCTTGCAGCAGTTAGATGTTCAATGTCATTCAGTGTTAAATATGGATTTGATTATGCCTGTATAGACAATTTGGGGGCTCTGCATTCTACAGTGAGGATTAAGCTACACAAAAAATGGATAGAAATGTTACAGCATTCCTGTTTCTTCAAGAGATGAAAGTAATACAACAAACCAAAGTCAAGTCTGAAGTTGCAACTGTAACTGGGATAGTTTTAGGAAGCAGTTAAAACTCATTCCAGTTTTGAGGCAGTGGAATTGCTGAAGTGATTTCCAAAAACTGAAATGTGGGGTGGGATAATCTTGAGATTGATGCACATTCTAGACATGCCATCTGCTAATAGTGCAGGAACTCCTAGCATGCCTTCTGCTTTTTTGCACAGTGCTGCTCACCACGCAAAGAACAATACCTACTTCTCTGCAGGTCTGCTTTTTCTGATAATTACCTTCTTCCTCTGCCATTCACCTGTCTCTCAGTGCAGACACTGTTAATCTGAATGGATAGCTCACTTTTTGTTACCGAAGCATGGTGACTATGCCCACCTAGGGATATTGTACCACTGCACATTCCACTGTCCTCATCTCTGCTACCACCACTTTCATGTTACTAGTGCATGGCTTTTGTCTGACATACAGTAGTACATAGGCTTTTGCATGGCTTCTGTCTCAACTAACCTAGAAGTAAGAGCATCAAAACATATTGGCATTATGCCTGCTAGATTAAATGTGTTGACCAAATGTTGACTTACCAAGTTCCCAATGATTCAATAAGTCTACTCAAATTGGGAAAAACAATTGGATTTTTGTGTAGATGCTGGATGATTTTTTTTTTAACAGCTAAATTATCATGACATGGGTGTTGTATAATAACTGTGTCAGTTCAGTAGAATGGCACGTATAGATGGGATGAGGAAGGACAAGTCTGAAATTATGAGATGGTAATTCTTCTTAATTCACCATACTTTATTATTTAAAAATAATTGGATTTGAAATATTGGATTGAAAAAGTTATACTCCCTGTTATAAGGCACCCAGTGTGGTACATTGACTTAAACCTTAAGAGTACGAACCCAAGGTCTAAATCTTTGCTCAGCCATGGAAATCCACTGGGTGATCTTCAGCAAGTAATATTGCATCAGCCTAAAAGAAGAGCAATGGCAAACCTCTGAATCAATAGAGGCATTGCTTGGAGAAGATGATGAAATGCTAACAGGAGAAAGAAGTCTGAACTATTTAATATCTTCTTTGCTTTAGTCTTATCCCAATAGGAAAACAGTGCTTTAACTGATGAAAATAGAATGAACCATACAGTAAGGGGACTACTGTCCAGCATAGGTAACTAGGTAATAAAGGAATACCTAGCTACTCTAAACGAATTAATGTCTTCCGAGTCAGATGAGCTGCATCCAAAAATTACTAAAGGAACTTTCAGATGTAATATCAGAGCCACTGTCAAAAATCTTGGAGAATTCTTGGACAACAGGAGAGGTCCCAGCAGATTGGAGGAGGGCAAATGCTGTCCCCATCTTCAAAAAGTGTAAACCGGGGCCTGAGCAACTACTGACCAAGTTATACTACATCCACAGCACTCCTCAATCTACCAAGCTTGATGTTGATACTAGAAAAGGTTCTAGAACAGATCATTAAACAGTTAAGCCATTTTTGCTGCTATAATGCTATAGCAGCAGGTTGTTACTGGTCCAGGAGCCATGCTTCCACACAACGTCATCACTATCCAGCTGCTATCCTATCTCCAATCATCACCAAATTGCCATATTTCCAGAAAAAAAATCCATTAAGAGCCTCCTATAGTGCTTTAATCCCATCAGCTATTATAGTGTGGTACCATTATAGCTCTTGATAGCCTTTTCTGTTATGGCAGATCTAGCAGTGGGCAGGCTGTGGGCATGCCCAGCTCATCCCTCTCTCAGTGAATCCTGTGGAGTGGTAATTTTTCATCACCTCTTTCTGTTTATTTTGAATGTCTCCTTCGAGTCAAAACTTTTTTATTTTTTTAATACATTTTTAAACAGTATAGGGGAAAAGTGCAATAGTGTATTGGCATGTCATGCTGTTACAACATTGCTGTGTTAGTAGAGCTCCCCCCCAAAAAAATCACCACCCAATCAGGGGTGGTGGGGCAGGGGAAAGGAGGGGCATGGGAGTGGCCAAGGATGCTGTAATGTGGGAGGAACACCATTGGCAATACTGCTACCCATCCGCTTAAGGGGGAAGGGTTAGGAAAAGAACGTCTCTAACCTGATGGCATTGTTTGAATGGCAATGCTGCCATTATAATGGCATAATGTGCTAATATCTTCTAGTGTGGAAATGGCCTCCATCTGAGCACACTTAGGCCCTTTTCGCACCTTACCTGGTGCTGCTGGCATCATGAGGGGATCACGTCATCACTATCCAGCTGCTATCCTATCTCCAGTCATCACCAAATTGCCATATTTCCAGAAAAAATCCATTAAGAGCCTCCTATAGTGCTTTAATCCCATCAGCTGTCATAGTGTGGTACCATTATAGCTCTTGATAGCTTTTTCTGTTATGGCAGATCTCTGCTTTCTCTCCGCACCAGCTCTGTGCTGACTGGAAGGAAGCATGAGCGCCTCTGCCCCTTCCTTCTGCAGCACAGCCGGGTACTTTCCCAGGCTGCGCTGGAGGAGGAAGCGCGATGGCCATGTGTCTGGAGCCTCCGCATGCAAGGTAAGTGCGTGTGGGGCCCGGGAGGGATGCGCGATCGTGCATCATTTTTGACAATGAGCCAAGAATGATATAATGTGTGATTGCCACCTACTGGCCTTGGGAGTGTCATCTAATTGCGAGGACGTCATGTGGAACAGTCCTCACAATCGCGCGAACCTCCCGAGGCCATTTCACAACAGGACTGGTGGGCAAAAAGGGAGTTAGAGAGGAATGATTACTATGAGCCAACATGTGTTTCTCAAAAACAAATCATGCCAAACCAATCTTATCTCTCTTTTTTTAAATAGCTTGGTCAATCAGTGGAGTGCTGTAGATGTAGCATATCTTGATTTCAGTAAGAATCTTGACAAACTTTCCTATGATATTCCTGCAGGTAAGCTGGTTGAACTGTGGGCTAGACAGTGCTACAATTAGTTGGATCTGTAATTAGTTGAGTGACAAAATGCAGGGAATACTCACTGATGGTTGCTCTTCATTTTGGAGGGAAGTGACTAGTGGAGTGCCTGCTGGAAGGGCAAATTTAAACTGGAAAAGCAGAAAAGAGAAAGGCAAAGAACCCTCTCTTCACTTTTAAAACTAGAAAGTAAGCCTGTAGTCAGAAGTATCTCTCTTTTTTGAACTATTCTTTTTCATGTTAACATTAATGTCTGAACAGTTGAAAGAAAAAAGAAAAGCAAACATTTTTACAAAGTTGGATCAGCAAACCAAATTAGCACTAGAGCTAGTGTCTCTACATTCCAGAGAGTAGAATAAATCCCTTCTTAAAATAAAGCCAAGAATATCCAATCATGTATGTAATAGTTGCATCTATTGCTTCTGAGTACATTTCAGAAAGCGGCCTTTGTTGTTTCTTTTTTAAAAAAACAAACATTCTTAAAACATTATGAAAGAGAAATCACAGACAAGAGTGAGCACCTTTTCTATCATATTATACATTCTGACTCATAAAGGCATTCTGACTCATAAAAACAAATAATTGGGCAGGACACAGCAGTTTATGCTGTTACAGAAACCAAGCAAGGCCAGGAAATTCTTGGGCACTAATGATAAGCATGCCTTGTTATTTGGGCAAAATACAGAAACAGCAGTGTCATGTGTTCAGGCCTGTGGAAGGAAAAAAGCAAATCTGAAGAGCAAAGTGATTTCAAAAACGAGGTTGGACCGCTAGTAAACTCAGCACAGTATACTTCCTCTGGATTAATGGCCAGCTGGGGGTTTACAGCCTACAGCTGCACCTCAGGACATCATCTTCTTCCCAGCTGGTTGCTAATCCTCAGGAAATGCCCTGCACCAGGGACATTAGACCTTAATTATTGCTTACTATATCGTGCAAAATGGAGGCAAGAAAACTGAGGGTGGATGGGTGGGAAGGTGCTAAGTGAAAGTAGTAACAAGCACAGGTAAACCTTTTTAGTCTGACTCATGAGCCATGTGCAAAGAGCGTGAGCATTCATGTGGTCTGACTGTGAAGCAACAAAGTGAATTGAGTACGAAGAAAATCAGCAGTTGAATTTCCAATGGTTTTTTTTAGCTTTTTGGAAAAGATGCTAGTGTGAGATAAAGACCAACACTTCTTAGTTCAAAAAGTTAACTAGAAATAAAATGGAAAGGTTATTTGGGAACTAAATGCAAGTACGTCCAATAAGCAAAAGCACTCATTCAGATTTTGTTTATATAAGGATTGTTTTGTTTTTGTGATATATGTCACACAAAAAACCTTTTTTTCACTAAGAGAAGAGACAGATGTCTGATGAGTACTAGCCTTCTATTCGCTGGAATGGGTACGTACCCTATGCCAACAGGCAATGCTAGGTGAAATCTGGTACATGCCTGACTATCAATGATTCTTCAAGCTATTTTGATGACTTGATTTTTGGGACTGAGCTGTATCACACTTTGCATGGCTAAAGCGTCTGGTTAAATATTTGGACATTGATGCTTCTGCCCCTACACCTCACTTCATGTTTTAAAATTCTGATGAGGAGATCTGAAGAATTCAAAAGCTTGCACACTTGTCATGGAGTTGCAGCTAGACCTAATATCTGTATTTCCTTCTTGTGGATTTTAGATTTTATTTTGCCCTTTAGGACTAATATGCTACTTCTGTTTTTGTGTTAGTGTTACAGATATTAGGAAATTTCTACATAAACATATCCAGGAGTAGCCATATTGGCCTTACAGCAAAAATACAATAACTTCCAAAATCCACAAAGTGGTGATACCTTTATTGGGCCAACCAAGAATGCACAAAGTACACCACATAAGCTTTCAAAGCTCCACTGATTTCTTCATCAGGCAAGTGTTAAAAATCATACAAGAGAACAAAAAAATGATGATGTTGGAATTACAGGCTTATATTCTGTCAAGATGTTGCTTTTGTTGTCAGTTAATATGATATGAAGGGACATCCGTGTAAACAGAGGCCACTCCTGTCTTTGGCCATGTGGGCTCTGGAAGACAAAGAGTTCTAAAATCCAGGCAATAACATTTAAACTAGCAACAGAAAAAGTAGTTTCCCTTGAGATCCAAGCTGTTTCTGTCCTGAGTGAAGCTAACTGCTCCTTTCTTAGGCAGAGAACACTGAATTTCTCAAGAAGCCTTCATACTGTTTCATCTGGAAAAAACCTTAAGGTGCTGTATAGGTAAAACCTGCCAAATGCAAATTGTTGAGAAATTCAATGTTCTCTGCCTAAGGAGTTGGTAGTCTCACCCAGGACAGAAAGAGCCTAAATTTCAAGTGAATCTATTTTTTCTGTTGCTAATGGAATTTAAATTTTATTGCCTGGATTTTACTACTATTTTACTACTATTTTTGTCTGTTACCTCATCATGTGTAAACAGCTGGACAGATTTTCACCTGATAGGGAGGGTATGTTGGGGACCATCTGACTTAACATACAGGTTAGGTGTTGAACACAAAATCGCACTGGGAGGAGCTCGAGGCATCCCAATATTTCCATTCATTCAGAGCAGTGTGTTGGAAGCTGATTGAGAGATGCGTGCTCACTCCAGGACAACATGGGGAGCATTTGAGCATCCAAGAGATAGGCAGTCATCCTCTAGAGCAGTTGAGACTGAATTAACATCAGTAATGATTCACGATTCTCCTGAGCAATGACGAACTACAGCAAGTTTATAAGTTACTGAATTATCTGGAACAGTAGTGGGCAACTGCAGCAGGTCTGATCCTTGGAACCCTCTGGGTACTGCATGGACTGTCCAAATACAAAACCAAACCAAAGATGGCTAAAACTCTACTTTTTGAAAAATAGTATTTGTTTTAATGCTTAACAGAGGACTGGGGGCTATAATCTATTTAAGAGATGGAATGCAATTCATGTAGGCTTCCAGAAGATGTGATTTCTTTCTTTCTTTTGGACCAAAAAATTGTGGCCAGTGGTGTCTGGAGAAGTAGAAGGAACTGTTACTCTGATGGAGAAACTCTAGCCTGGGGTCTATAATTTTGATATTAAAACATGATTCCGTGTGCCTGAGAGGTCACCCGAACGAGCATGGAGGCAGGCATGGTCAAACGAACGACAACCAGGTCAGGCCAGTAAAATCCCTAATCACGTAGCCCCAGGAGACCTCAAAGTATGTAAACCCCCAATAAACAAAGGGTCCTCAGCCCCGAGATGCCAACTTGAGGGGATTAGTGTGTCTGCCCCAAGTTGAGCAAATATTCTATCAAGCGAGGACCATTTACATGGAGTCACACCACAAACTAACACAGCTGAAGATCCTGAGACTTTGGCAAACCCTTGCAATCCCATCACGCAAAGGAAATTACCATTGTGAAGCTTTGTTATCACTCCAATATCCATTGTTCTCTCCAGGAAAGGATTAGTCCTCAAGGTATTTTTTCCCCTACAAATAGTCCCAGTTTTTGAGCGTTTCTTCGGATCGCTCCCGGTCTTCCCAGCAGACCATTGCTCCAGCCGTTGAGTAATCCCCTCAGCCCTCCTTGTGCTGAGTCTCTTCTCTCCGCTGCCTCTCTGGACCACAGACTTCAGGACAAGGTGCAGTATTACCCCCAGCTACACCCCTTCAATACTCACCTGTCCAATTTCTCTTTTACTTCTTAATAGGTCTTGAGCGAGTGAGTGCCTGAGTGCGCACTCATTTATTGGACATCTTTGTTTGGTTTTTGGCTTGGCCTGACCCCATAAAAACTGGGTAAAAAGACCCCTCTATGTTACCCTGCCTTTCGCATTGCTGTTGCTTGTGCTCTGGCTAGTTTCCGTTCCCCATCATGTGGAGCACATTGGGGTGTCCCCCAAGGGACCCCAGAAATCAGGGTAACAGAACCAAAATGTCTTATGGGCACTGCAGCCCTAGAACCACACTTTCCGTATACCTGTTCCTTTGGCTTGAAGCAGCAGGCCTAGTCTTATATCCTTGTGCCTCTGGTCCATTTCTCTGCCTCTTCAAACTTGAGTGTATCCAGCTTTACATAGCTGTTGCACTTTTAACAGTTACAATTTCTGTTGAATATTTTTTTTTCTGCTGCATAATTATTACTTTTTAAGTATACTGTATACAATTTGAATAACAAAAATTGCAAATTTCTACTAATCAACTTAGGTAATATACAACATAAAATTGTTACTAGACTTTGGAAATGCATCATTAATTCAAAATCATATGATGCATAAATTGACATTTTGTTCATATCTTCTGGTATTCAGCAAATCAGTCCTCAGTGTGGGAAGTCAGTTTCCAGAATCTGATAAAGGCATTAATCCTAACTGTGCCCCATTTAATTTTGGGAAGATACCTATCAATTGCAATTCATTTGCTTAAATCATAACTTCCAACATCTGTCAGATTTGGGTGTAGTGGTCTGAGCATTGGACTACAATCCTGGAGACCATAATTCAGATCTCTGCTTGGTCATGGAAACCCACTGGGTGACCTTGGGTAGTCGAACACTCTCAGCCCGATGACAGATTTGCCTTAGGGTTGCCATAAGATGAGAAGAACCTGAAGGCATACAACAGCAACAAGGATTATGTAACATAGCATATAAAGCTTGGATTTTATTTTTGAAAATTAATTAGTTGCTATTTGATAATTATGTTTAAATTAATTAGCTGACATTGAATGTTGCTTATTATTTGGAATCCCTCAAATAACCCCACAAAACCATGTTTTAAGAGTAATGACAAAATTGTACTTATTGTATTAAAAATGGTTAACAGTCATTGGCCAAGGTCCTCCATCACTAAGTGATATCTTGTTATAATAATGTTATTATCTTTTAAAAAGCTTCCATATTTTCCCCAAGACTGGGACTCCTGTTGACTTGCACATTAAAAAAAATACAATTAAACATAGAGCAAGCATTAAAGCTGAATTAAATGATAAACCATAACAAAAGTCATATAGTTTAAAAAAATATTTTAAAAGGTTGAACAGTACAGTGTAAAACAACACAGCTCTTAGAACCCCTTCCTTAAAAGCCTTCAATTTTAAAAGCCTGTCTGGGAAAAAAAAAGTCTTTGCCTACTGATGGAAGGGCAGCAGGGAAAGGGGCATCATAACCTCCCTAAGCGAAGAGTGCCAAAATGTAGGGGCAGCCATTGAGAAGGCCCTCTCTCATATTCCCACCAATCATATCTGTGAAGGTATAATATTCTGCATATGGAATTGCACCATGACTCCTCTCTTGCCTCTCCCAGAACTCACCATTTTTCTGCAATAGCTCTCTGGCACAGCCCTTCAGTGGGTGGTGGAGAGAGTGTGTGTGTGTGTGGAGGGTTCTGAGAAGCACCTGGCTATGTCAGATATAAATACCCTAAATAAATGAATGAATGAATGAATAAATAAATAAATGTGCCTGTAGCCGAATCCAGACCAATGGCATCATGCACCAAGATCTGCTGTGTGGTCTTCCAGAGAACTCAGCAGTTGATGTGTTGTGTGTCTGGTTCTCGGGGCATAGCCAGGCACTTCTCCAATGTCCCTACTCTCCACGAGCAAGTGAATGGCCATGGAGGAGGCTATCACACCAAAAGTAGTAAGTCCTCAGGGGGCTTTGGTTGTTGCAGAAAGAGGAAGTGAATACCAACCTATGCAACAACCAAAAATCACATGCAGACATCACAGACTTCACTTAAAAAAAAAACTTAATTTTTTAACAGTTACCTTTAAAGAAAGTAACTTGAAGACACACAGAGATTTGATATCTTTGTGTATTTTCCACAGTAGCATACTAAGTTTGCTTCCAGATACTGCTATTGTCTAGTACCAAAACAGCAAAGCTGTAATTTGTCAGTCAGATTGGTTCAATGTGATGATCTGCTCTGGTGCTGTTTAAAAAATCCACTACATCACAGCAAATGGTTTCAAGTAATGACTCCTGTACTGTTACAGTAATGGGACCACTGAGAAAGGTTAACTTGACTTCTAGAAACATATGCTATTTCACAGAATTGCACTCATGGCAGAAAGCACCTCTGTGTTCCCAATTTAGGTTGTAGTCACATGTCTGCTCAGAAAACACTCCACTCAGTTCAGTGGGACTTATTTTCATGCATGTTTGTATAAGACTGCTGCCACACTGAGCAATGTATAAAGAAGCCTGAAGTCCTATATTCTTCCAGGATTAAGTCACAGTAAGACATATAGGATGGATAGATAGATAGATTGATAGATAGAGGCAGAATTGGCCAGCCCTCTTCCATCACCTGAAAGGGGAGAAGTGGTGATGTTGTCTTACACTGGATCACCTCCCAGTACTGTTGCCACAAAGTGGGTTGTTTTGCTGTCCTCAGAGTCAGCTGGGACCAAAAATCTGTGTCTGAGTGGTTCCTTCCCACATCCAGGAAACAGAGGCAGAGTGCAAAGAGGGGCCATCTTTGTTGCCATGGCACAGGTAAGGACACCAGAATCCAGACACTTGGTTCTATGTCCCAGCCATTTCATTCAGCAAGGCTTCTCAGAATTGCAGGGATCATTTCAATATGTGTACTTAAGCAGATACAAAATGACAGACAAGATAGCTGCATTTAAATTTACCACATAGGAGGTGAGATTTTCTGACTTTTGTAACTGATGCCAGTAATAATGTTAAGTATTTTTTATTATTCATATTAAAAACATATAAACTGAACCTTCATTCACAAATAGATTTTTGAAAATTAAGTCTGGCAAAACTCCAGGCCCCGAGGTTTTATCAGAAGGTTATCACAAATGTTTCAAGGAACAGTTATTTTTACCTCCACAGAAGTTACTGAACTCAATGTTAAGGATGAGGAAGATACCCAAGACGTGCAAAGAAGCAACAATAGTCTTAATTCCCAAGGAAGGTCAAGACTTGATGATGAGAACAAAGCAAAACAAAACTATAGACCCATTTCATTTTTGAATAACGACTATAACTGTGATAACTGAAGGCCCTGTCAGAGCTGCTGCTGAGGAGCAGCAGCTGTTGGTCCCTGTTGCTCAGAGTGGAGATGACGAGCAGCAGCTGTTGGTCCCTGTGGCTCCGGCTGGAGATGAGTCCTGCAGCTCAAGAGCTCCCCCTGCTGCCATGGACCAAGCAGGCTTGGATGTTCCTCTGCCTGCTCCTTTAGGGCAACAGGGATCCGATTCTGAAGATGCTTTGGAGCCTGTGCCAATCAGCCCACAAACAAGGCGGAGACTCAAGAGAGCTGAGCAAAGGGAGGCTTCCTTGATTAAGTTCAAGAAGCAGTGACTAGCCACACCTGTGCTTTGGGCTATATAACTGCCTGCCTGGAAGCTTTCCTTTGCTTGTGGCAAACTTCTTTTAAGCCCTCCTCTTGCGTGTTCCTTGCTCTCAGCACCCAGTTCCTGCTACCTTGAATTGATCTCTGGAGTCTTGTCCCTTGGCTTTTGGAACTCTGACTATGGCTTTTGCTTGACGCTCTGGTAAATGAACTCCCTTGTGTAAAGGGCTTGCTTGTCTCCTCCTGGCTGGACTTTGCTGGCTCTCACACTCCCTTCCCTGGGCTGGCTTGCTGCCCAGGTCCCTGACCTTGACAATAACTTTGTTTACGGATTTTGGCAGAAAGATTGAAAAGGATCTAACAACATTTTATTCATAAAGATCTATCTGGATTCTTGCCAAAAAGGCAGTTACATAATAATAACAGATGTCTCTTGGATATTTTTCAATATTTAGATAGTCATGAGATGGCACTTAAATTTTTAGATGCTGAAAAAGCTTTTGACAATCTGACTTGGGATTTCTTGTCTGGAATTTTAGAGAAAATGGGCTTTAGAGATAATTTTATCACATGGATTATAGTTTATTTTAGTTCTTGAAGTGTTGAATAGAGCTATAAGATATGGCAAGTATAAGTTAAGTGCATTCACAGATGATTTAGCAATTATTTTAGAAAATCCTATTGACTGTATAGGAATGCTGTTGGAGAGACCAAAAGAATTTGGAAAGACAACTGGGTTTAAGATAAATAAGCAAAAATGATGTTATTAACAAAGAATATGAAAAAAAGGAAGAACAAGTGCAATTGATTGAAAAGTTGGGATGTAACAGTGAGGAAAAAAGTGAAATACTTAGAAATTGCTATGACAAACGTGAATTGCACATTGTTGAAAAATAGTTATATGAAGACATGGAATGATATTAAGATGGATTTGCAAAGATTGGTGAGATTTAAACTATCATTGTTGAGTAGATTTTCTGTCATCAAAAATGAGAGTTTTACTGAGATTTTTGTTTTGCACTATATTATTTTGACTAAAGATATTTAAACAATGCACAGTGATTTATTGAAGTTTATTGAAGGGGAGGAGGCGAGATGAAACCTACAGTCAAATATAAAATTTTACAAGATACCAAGCAAAGAGGGGGATTGGGATTACCAGGTCTAACACTATATTTTTTACATGTTGTTTGGTTTGGTTGAAGGACTGGATTATGTTAACAAATAAGAGATTGTTGGATTTAGAAAGGCATGAACTAGGGTTTGGCTGGCATGCTTATTTGTGGTACAATAAAGCTGAAGTGAATGCAGATGTCAGTAATAATGTGATTTTGTGATTGTATGATTTTGAATTGACCAAATCAGATTTTGAGAAAAAGTTATGCTGAGATGATGGACATTTGATTGGTAAGTTGTATAAACTTCTGTTGCAACTGGAGATGGAAGAAGAGTTGATTAAGGATTGTATGATAAAATGGGTACGAAGCATTGGTCATAATAAACAGCTGGAATAAGGAAAGAAAATGTTGTTTTTTGGGGATTAACTTAAACAGAACTTTTACAGATGATGTATAGTTGGTATTTAACATAAAAAAAATTGGCCAAATTTCATAAAGAGGTTTCAGATGTCGGAAATGGAAAGAACAAGTGGGATCTTTTTTATCATATTTGGTGGACCCGTGAAAAGGTCAAAAAATTCTGGAATCAAATCTATTATATGGCGCTTAAAGTTCCAAAAGTTAATGTTCATTTGAAACTGGAATTGTATTTGTTGTGATTAGTAGAAGATCAACTGGAGAAGAAGTATGGCAAGATGCTACAATACATAACTACTGCAACATGACTACTAAATGCACAGAACTGGAAGAATACAGAGATTCCAATGAGAAGGGACTGGCTGATAAAACGTTTGGACCTAGCTGAAATGGATAAACTGATGATACTGATAAGAAAAAAATTAGTGGTGACTTCTTCAAAAGCCTTTTTGCAGGAAAAAGAGTACAATGTTGACTGTAGGTTTCAACAATTATGAGTAGTATTTCTAGAAAATTAGTGATTGAAACATTTGAAAGGAAACCAATGTATATATCTTTTTTCCTCTATTATACTAATTGTCTTTAGTAATGTAGTGATAATCTTCCTTATATTTTCTTTTTCTATACTCTTCTTTTTTACTTTCTTTGTTTTTCTTGTGCATTTGTTGTCATAATTTGTAAGGTTTCTTTTTGTTTGTATGTATTTCAAAAACTTTTAATGAAACTTAAAAAAAAATGAATTTCTCAATCGAAGGTGGCACTCCCACCTTTAGACTTCATTTCTTGGCTTTTCCTCCAAAGGATTCCACAAAACAAACAGGAAAGTTCTAGTCTTATTTGAAGAACATTGCGAAATAAGTTATGTTGAGGCTAGATAATCAACAATAAATACATTTTCTTACTAGGGTGCAATGGGTAGAGATCAAAAGCTATCAACGGTTATTAGTCATGATGGCCAATATGGAAAGGCAACGTGCCATTCAGTACCATTTTCTGAGGAACATGAGTGAGAATGGCACTCATATCCTGTTTATGGGCTTCCCGTGAGCATCAATTCAACTATCGTGACAACAGAATAGTGGATTACCCAGGCCTTTTGTATGATTCAGAATGCTTTTCTTATTTTGTTCGGGGGATAATTTGTGTTCTGAGCGCCATATCCAAAACGCCATTGCCATATTCACCTGAATGGGTCTAAATTCAACATTGCATCGGTTTTCACAACAGATCTTTCTTTTTCCCCATGCTTTCTGTACCAGCCCTGCAACAGCAGAAAAATGGCTCCAGGGATTTTCCCAGTTCATGAGACCCAATTGTAAATATGCAAAAAGGGGATAATGTGGGATGCTCATCCTATTTCCATTAGATTCTGCTGGTTTCACTTCAGAAATTGTCATCATTTGAACATAAAAGTGAGCATTCATATCCCTGCTCCATCCCTTTTCTGCATCAGTCTGCCATTTTTAAATAAAACACAGAAATCATATAATTCATGTCATTTCTGCATGTATTTCCCCTTCAGAAGAGAGTTTTATATACATTTTACCTTAAGTACTTGTGTATTGGAACACATTTGATCATAAAGTGTACATTCTTGTTTATTGCCAGATTCACAAGCATTCAAAAAGAGGATGACTCCACTTTGAGCCATATATTCGTCTGGGAGGTCTGAATCACATTGGTTCCCATAAAATATGCATACCGAACAAAATCCTCCCAGATCCTTTTGACACAGTCTGTTTATAGGTGCGTTTCTCACTTAGCATCCTGCTATGCTGTGCCTGAAAAATAATTCTTGCAAAATCCCATAGTAGTGTAATTTCTTCTCATCAGAATTCAGGTTGTTCCTCATGTTAATCATTCCCTAGTGAAAGTGCTTGATTAACAGGTTGATCATCCTTGCTTTGATCAGTGGATCTTGGAATTGAAAGGTTTTGGAAACCTGATCCATATTTGGGGCTGTAATTATAATTGCCTATAAATTTCTCATGAGACAAATCACTCTACCGAAAAGAGAAAATTGTATGGAAGCCTGTTTTGTAACCTGGAGTGTATGTAAAAGCAAAGCAATTTCTATTCTTTTTTAAAAACATTGGGTGATAAAATGATATCTGATACCCACTGAATATTAACTGCTGCAAAGAAGCATCTTTAATCAAGTGCATTTCAAAATCTTTTTCAAAGACAAGACATTTTTTCTTGATGATCTAATATATATAAGTACGGTAAGGAAGTTATGTTTGTGTTGCAGATATTATAAGCATTCTAACAAAGTAATCCTATTCATTCAGCGAAATAACAGAGGGAAAATTAAACATTTTCAGTGGGGACGAAATAAGAGCTCTGCTTTATTATATGCTAAACTTTGTGGCCAAACTTTGTACAACCCACCCAATAACAGTGATAACAGCACTGATTTTGAAGTCGAGCAGCTGCTGTTTCCCTGGTATGGTGTCACTCTACTGTTCTTCATCTCCTTTTCCCCTTCCTTTCTTCCTGTAATGATCTCCATGAATTCTTTCTTTTTTTCAGAATGTACTCTATAAAAAGAAAAAAAAAATCCAAAAACAAATTTAGAAAGAAAGATTGTAGTGAGTTGTGGCTCTCTCAAAAGGCAAACTAGTTTTAGAGTCCTTGTTAGCATCAGGATCAAATCTAATCATTGCTAAGTTGAGTAATATCATGAAAGGATTCATTTGCATTAATGACCTTGTTACCTTTTGCATTTGCCTTGCTGTTTGAGACTGGGAAAAGGTATAGAGACTGAGAACTGACTTGGGTGAGTGAATTTTTCTCTATTGCTAACCTGCTTGTGGAGTTTTCATTGCTATTAGAGTGGAGATGGGTCACGCTTGCACATTTTGATTATCTTTGCTTCTGCACTATGTAACCCCTGGGACCCATCTTCCATTAGTCTTGTAGAACAGGGGGAAGATACAGCCCAGCCCAAGTGTTCCTCATATATCCAGGGATGGGGGCCGAATTTGATTGCTGGGCAAGAAATAAACTGGGTGGAATTTCTTTAGGGGGCCAGTTCTACTATTGGCTGTGAGAGGATACTGGCTTCCATCAGCACAAGGGGTGAGATGCTTTTCTGTTGTATACCAACTGGTTCATCACTGAGTACTAATGAAGCTTATGCTATGGCAATGATGTGTGCCAGTGTCTGGCACCGAAGGAACCATCCGGACAGGTCTGGAACTCACTCAGTTCAGGAGCAAGACAAAGGTATTTCAGATTCCCAACATATTCAAAGCACCTAACACATTCTTTGGTGAATGAAAACTTGAAATGAGCAAAGCTTTCCTGAAAACATGCCTCCTCACTAGATGAAGAGCTTCTCTCTGCACCTGTGGCTGTTCATATTGTGTATTAGTAAAAGTTGGATTCCAGTATTAGCCCCATTTACTCTTCTGGTTTTCAGGGTTACCCCTAGCAGCCGACTACGTTATTCAAGCTAAGAATGAATGACAGTGGGCTTCCTACCTCTTCCTTGATGTCTGGAACAGGAGCTGCACTTGAAATAAGATAGGTAAACCTCTTGATTTTTCAATTTACTTATTTCTAGAAATTATAAACTCAGTGGCGGAGGTTGGAGTGTGTGGAGGGGGGTGAGAGGGGGTAGGGCTATGGCATGAGGGGCGTGGCCACTGTGCAGGGTGTGTGGCTGTGATGCATGGGGGCATGGTCAGGGCACATGAGGGTGTGGCTACGGACTGGGACGCCCCTGAAACATTGCCGCCTGGGCCAATTGCACCCCCCGCCTCCATGTTCCTACGTGACTGTATAAACCATCACCATGTACTCGCATATTAAAATAATCAAAGATTCCTATATTCGTTTGCACTTATTAAAATACCTGATGTTGAAATTAATAATTAGGAATGCTGCACTTCCACATGCATGCATGATTTCTTAACTGAGTCTGTAATTTTTTTTAAACAATCTCAGTTAGATAAAATAATTAATATCCCACTGAAATCTTTCTAAGCCTGACAAAATAACACTGTTATTAATTAATAACACTGTTATTAATTTAATAATGGTGAAAGCAGTTCTGTTGCTTTTAGAAATACATTTCTACTGTTTTTCCTGCCCTAGGGTAGAGCTATTTAATCATTTGCTATGAACCTATGTGAAAATTCACTGTTCAACAATTGATTCTATGGGTCTACTGCAATTAGGTCTGCTCTATTTGGGACCAACAAGATTCCATCCTTGTTATTCTCTATTCTGGCCAAAAACACACTTGCTAAACTTTGTACATTAATTATTCTACCTACAACATGATTCCTGATTTTATGAATCCTGCTACTTTTTGCTCAGGCCAAGATTTGCTTCCCCCTTTCTTCCCATATATTTGGTCTTTCTCTCTCTCACGCCATTTCTGCACGTTACCTGCTCCCATCATCCTCCTGTCACAATCCCAACAGCTCCTTTGCTAGGAACAGAGTGCATTGGAAGTGCTTCCCTCCGCGCCTGGCCAGCTGAAGGGAGCACGAGTGACACACACCTGCCTTCTGCAGTGCAGCCAGGCTCTTTCCCATGCTGTGCTTGGGAAGGAAGCACCTGCATTGTGCTTCCATGTCAGAGTCCAACTCCCTGCCTGTACCTCACTACCAGCAAAGGGGATGAGGTGAGAATGCTTGCTGCGAGGAGGAGGAGGTAGTGAGGAATGTCCGATACATCAACTATTAAGGAAACTGCAGAGCTGAGCCAGGTCGAAGTCCAGTCCAACAGTCTAGAAAGCAGAGGTCTGTCCAGAGGGGTCAAGGGAGCCAGAACACAAGGGTTGTGAGGCTTGCAAGTAATTCGCTATAAGCAAAGAGCAAGCCATGTTGACAGACCTAAATAGCCACAGAGACAGGTGTTACTTGTCATTGTTTCCTTAATCTAGCCAATGCAGCTTCCCTCTGAGCTGCCCATTTCAGCCTCCTTTGTGACTGGGGACTAAGAGGCTCAGGTGACTGTAATTCTTCCAAATCACTGCTGGTTCCTCTTCCCTCTGGAGCTGGTTGGGGGAAGTCTGCCTCCACTTGTCCTTCAACTGCTGGGAATGTTTGCAAGTTGGTTTGGTCAATCACTGGCTCTGTTCCTGGCCCAATCAGTTGTTCCTCAACCTCAGAGCCATCATCTATCACATTCCTTGCCCTTCCTCATGGCAGGTAAGGATGGGAGTGTGATCACTGGTGATTGACGGATTTAATCTGTTAAGAGAATATCCTATGACTGGGACAGATGGGAGTGGGATGGTAGTGGGACCACGATGATGTCATGCAGAAGCACAGCCTGTGGACCACTGCCATCCTATCCCCCTAGCGAGACTGTGAAGTCATGTGGAAATGGCCTCAGTCTCTCATCTTATCCCCTTATCTCATTTCTTTCAGAGTTTTTGTTGCCAATGTCTGTATTGTCACTCTATCGTCAGTGTACTGTTTCATTTGTTGTCTCTCTCTAACTTCTGTTGAGTTGTATTTCTGTCATCAACTCCTCCTCTTTTCTGAATCGATGTATTCTGTTAACTTCTTTCCCTCCTTCTCCTCCTTCAATTTCCCCCATCTTTCTCTTATTTTATTTCTCCACTCACTCCTGTTCTCTTCTCTCCTCCCTTTCCTTCTAGCGATCCATTCCCTTCTCTCACTCTGCAGTATGCACCCTTCCATTGTATGTGTGCATGGTGTGCTTCAGAACAGTACACTGTAGACTTCCTCTTCTGGCTTCTCCAGTGCAGCCCCCTTCCCTCCCCCCTTCCTCTTCTTTAGCCATTTCTGCACTAGACTGTTATAGTGCTATTATTCCACTTTCAACATCGTATGGAATCCTGGGGTTTGTGGGCTGGTCCCTCCCAGAACCACAAACCCCAGGATTCCATAGGATGTTGAAAGTGGAATAATAGCGCCAAAACAGTCTAGTGCGGAAATGGCCTTTGTTATCTGTCATCCTTGGCACTTCTCTCTGTCACAGACAGACCCACCATGCCATCCCCATAGAATGAAAGACTCTGGCTGGGAGACCAGGAAAGGCAATGTAGTGAATGGAAAGACAACATGGCAAATGAAAATGCTGTCTCCCCATATCATTCCTGGAGTATGCTCTTAAATGACATAGAACATCATTAGGGAAAAATGGTACTTTATGCTCAGCTTTAAGTTTAAAGAATAACTATTTACATAATTGATATCAATGTGCTGGATTCAGGCTTTGCATCTGAGGATGCTGGAAACTGCGAGGAAAGTGAGACACTTGTTTCCCTCTCCATATATATGGCTGGGATCATCTAATTTAGACCATTGGTTATTAGGTTCTCCCTGGATGTAGTTACAGAGCACATATTCGTGTGGACAGTGCCTCCCCCACAATGTATGTTCCATGGGCCTGCAACATTGCTATCTCTGCTACTTACTCCTAAGTAGGTTATCTGCAGAGTGCCAAAATTCAGTACTAGATAATTAGACAAGTCAGGAGCCTGTCTTGTTGCACTAGTCATAAAGGCTCAATAGATTAATGGAGGGTGGAAGACAGTTCAGTAGCCTGAAAATGATTAAGCTGAGTGGAGCCGAATTGCGACCACTATGGAGAAAGTGAAGTTGCTTGCATCTTCCTGGATGCTAGTGGGATTATCTTTACTTTTTTTTTGAAATGTGAATGACATTAATACAGATGGTATTTGCATGTGTCTCTTTCTTCCTTAAAGGGGAAAAAAGTAGTCCAGACAGGAAATAGGGCAAATATTGAGCAATTTGTTTAATTTGGATTTACTTGACTAATATGAGGTGAAAGTAGTTCCAGTTCAATTCATGTTGTTAAAAAAGCGGGGGGCTTCTCCTGGGCCTCAAATGGCTGGATGGGGGGAATATGGCAAAGTATCCCCCATGCCCCCTGGAGGACACCTGGAAGCATCTTGGCAAAACCAATGATTTTTTCCCTCACAGGGGACATGGCTTTCCAACATCTTAACTCCTGTCAGTTGCTGACCCTTAGCCACTGCCTTCCTAAGACCATTGGCATGAAGGACTGATGCTGTGTGACCTGAGAACTTTTGATGTGCTCACAGTGGCTCTTCCTTTCCAATAAGTTTCCCCATTCATTAATATAGATAGGTGCCCTGCATGTACTCCTTCTCAAAAAGAAGAGTGAGGTGTGTGCAGATCTCCAATTGTTCCTCTCTCATTGTAGTGGCTATGGCTAAAGTGAAATCACTCCAGCAATGTCTGAGAGACCACATGTTTTCCACCCATGTCTGAACAGCACAGAGCTGCTGCATCTATGGAAGGAATGTGGATAGTCTCTTATGTATTTATGGAAGAAAATACATTGACAGAGGGTTCTGAGTCAGGCCGTGGGGTTGGCATCTGAATAACAAATCTTGACTGTACAGTAAATAAGCTAGGGCAAAACAAATGCATAACCAAGTGGGAAGCAAACTCATTTGTGTATGTGCAACATTAGACAAATCAGGTTGGTTGAATAAAATGGGGTAGGCAATGTTGCAGGAGAATACAACTGAGAATAAATGGGTGCTAACTGAATCCACCCAGTCACAACACCTGCCATGTCATAATAATCTACTTATGGCATGGATGTAGACTTGAAGGAATCATTAGAGCAGACACCAACCCCAAGTCTTACTCCTGAGCCAGTCAAGCCTGACACCTCCAGATCCTGAATTTAATAGCTTCATACCAGTGACATTTTCTGTCCCTGTGCCAACCTTGGCCCCAGCCTTGAAACAAGCCTCTCTTCTCCCAGGAGTAAATATGGAAATACCAGCAGCATGCCTGGCAGGGTCTCCTAGAGATATGCCAAAGTTACAATCTTCTGTCCAGGTCATTGTACCTTTAAGGCTTCTTGTGTGGTGGGAAGGGGTAGAGCATGGAAGGAACAGACTTTGGCCAGCAGTACAAAAGGCTTTAGTTTTACTCTAAAGATTGTGAGAATAAAGTGCTGTCAGGTCAGCTGAGACATGTTTTTAGGCAAATGACTTTGTTTTAGTGCTGGTGTGCTCTGCTATGTAGGTGGGGATGGTGGCTGGGCAAGCTGGGAGCATGGAAATGTTATTGTAACAACTTGTGATAAGAGAGTAAACAGGCATGGCTGCAAGATTGGACTGTTGGCAAGCTGAGTGGGAAAATGGTAGGGAACAGAAAGCCTGAGAAATGTGTTTGAGTAAACCATCAAATGCAAGGTTAGCACATGCTAATTTTGAAATGTAATGGTTTATATAGCACTGCAAATCCAATATTCCTCTAGTTTTGGCAACATCAAGGTGTGCTGTTGTTTCTTTGATGTTCCTGAACAAAGCTTTTGAAACTTATAAGCTCAGTTCCTTGAATTTAGAGCTTTCCTGTAATAATAATAATAATAATGATGATGATGATGTTTATTTATAATGACCTTTACACCAAAAGATGGAACATCGACATTCGCAATCAGGGAGAAAAGACAGTAAAACAGAACATCACAACAATACATGGAACAAAATCTCCAACAGCCCACCAATCACTACCCATCTCAGCACCTTAAACACAACACAGTGGCTTAAGATGGTGAGTCCAAGAGGAAGGTCTTCAACGAAAACAGGTGAGATCCTTCTCCAGTTGGAGATCCAAAGGAAGACTGTTCCACAAATGTGGAGCCAGATCTTGAAAGACTGGCAACCTTGACAGAGCTGCACGTGTTGGTGAACAGACAATAATCCTTTCCCTGCAGATCTCAAGTTCCTGGATGGAATGTACCAAACAAGCCGAGCTGCAGGGTACTGAGGGAGGTTAAAGCACAAACCTTTAGATACCAGGACAAAAAGTTTGAAACAGGCCCTGACTTGAACTGGTTGCCAATGAAGGGATCTACGGGGAGAAGAAACAGGTTATTTCGGCAGATTTAAAACAACCAGGACAGCATTGTACATCACAGGTGCTTATTTGGCGCTTCCTTTTGCACTGCACCTTCGCACTGCCCTATACTATGAGCTCTGTGGATGAGCACTATCCTGGGGATAATACCATAACTGTTATCCTGAAAACTGAAGCCATGTAATAACAGAGCTATTTTTACATACATACATACATACGTGTGTGTGTGTGTGCGCGCGCGTGTGCGCGCGCACACACACACACACACATGTATGTATGTCATCCTGTCTGACTTCTGACCTGGAACATAAGTTGGCTTACAAGAAGATAAAAGATACAGGTTAAACTCTAATGATAAAAATGTTTAAACAGCGTTTAATAAGCTAACATATTAAAATGCTAATAATTTCAAACAGTATAAAATCATTTAAAAGGATACCAATAAGGATAAAAGTACAGCACACACACCACTAAAACACTGTTCTGTACAAGTTGATCACCAAATGGCTGTTTAAATAAAAAGGACTTTACCTGTTAGTGGAAGGAGATATTAACATGAGAACTCAGGAACTGAAAAGAATATATGTTTTCTACAGATAACATGTGCGTGGAATGTGTTAGAATCATATTAAATAAAGTTGAATGCTTGATGGTTAGGATGTTGCTACAAACCTTGTGCTTCACTACACTCAATGGGGCAATAGTTATTCTTCCCCCATTCTGTGAATGCTAAATTTAAAAATAAAAGGAAAAAGAGAGAGCAAAAATGTGCCTCTTATGCAGCTGGGGGTATCTCAACAAGGATTTTTTTTTCTTTAAAAGAATGCTTTGCATTCCTTATTTTGCATCAAAATTATAGCCTGACTTTCTAGGAATTCAGAGCAAAATGTAACTTTCCTGAATAAATTTATATAGCTAGTAAGACAGCAGTGAAATAGACCATCTACAAAATAAATCCTTCACTTTTTAAGGAAGAAGCAAGGAGAGCTAAAGTGACAAACGTCCTCCCAGTCTCCCCCCTCCACACACACCAGGAATGTTCCAGTGTATTACAGGGAAGCATTCTCCCATTTCCCTCATGTCCTCACTTTCTAAATGTTGGCACAACTGTTTGGTTTCCCAACTCTGTGAAAATCTCGAAAATAATGAAAATGCAACTACCGTACTTTGTAAGCTCTTGGTAGATATTTTCTCTTACTTTGTCATTTTCAAGGGGGGAAAACAATGGTGGCATCTGTGCCCTGGTGCTAAGTGCTCATTTGCATGCACAGGGAGAGAGATATCCGTTTATTATCAATTTTATGCATTACTTCATTTCATGGTGTTAAAACAATTACATTCAAAGGGTTCAGCAGTCCACAGCCAAGCTATTCAGTGCTCCAGCAGCATCATATAATAACGTTATTCAGGGAGAGACACATACATCATAGTTTACTGATTTAGAAGTAAAAGAGAGAGAGAAGGAAGGGGTGGGGGAGAGTGCAAAGCAGCAATTCCTATAGAGCTGGAAGTGGAATTAACAACACACACACACACACACACACACACACGCACACACACCAGAGTTATTACAATAAGAGAAACCCAAGGGCAGATGGAGATGTGATTTATTAACTTCTGAAATACTTTTTTAAAAAGTTAGGCATCTTTTCTTTTAGGTAAAGTTGTTCTCCTGCCAATTTTGACACCGTACAACTTCAGCAACCCGTTTTATGTGACCCATTTCATAAACAAGATACAGTAGTAAAGAGACAGAGGAACTCAGCACTGCCATGGTCTACTTTTTTACATTGACTGTGTCAGGGATCCTTGTACTGGGAACACACTGTGAATTTGCAACATGTGAAATGTGCATTTTCAGTACAAATCCTATATGTTGATAAAAAGGGAGGGGGAGCGTTAGTGCATGTTGTAGCCCAAAATCTAATGATTTGTCTAGAAGATAATGGATACTCCTGATACAAAGGGTGAACAAATGCATTTTATTTGCCCTCTGGAAAGATCTCCTTTTTTTTTGCTGTTTACTGTATGTGGGCACCTGCCTCTGATCAAGTTAAGCAGTTGTTTGGCAAAAACATAACAAAACAAAAAAGCAAAAAAACACTGCATTTTTTTTTAAAAAATACTGAAAATAAAGATGGAATGAGAAGCAGCAAAGGAAAAAAAGAAAAAAAGAAAAAAAAATCTGAGAAAGCTCAAGGAGTGGAAAATCCAGGAAAATGAATAAATTTTTCCCACCCAATGACCAATAAACAAAACCAAACAAACAGAAGCAGCTGCTATAATAGCAGTAAAGTTTAGCAGTCCTCCAGATTTTGGTGGGGGGCAAAGGTGGCAGGGGTTCTGTGAGAAGGCCGTGATATTATTGTGGCAGTTATCTCTTTTCTTTTTTTAAAATACCCGAATGATGTTTCTGTTGTTCCAGAGTATTGTCTGGCCATTCCCAGAACCAGCTGCAACCTTTTATTTCCACATCTAAGTGGGTTTCTTTCTAATTCTGAAACATATCAGAACAAAAAAGAAATATCCTTTTGCCCTCTCTGCTTATAGTGCATCAGTGAAATGACACATTTGCACTATAACACTTACATTGCAGAAAGGATGAAATTCATCCTCCAGAACATAGGACCAGCTCAGCAATTTATTCTCTTGTGTGTGGGGGGAGCATTTGAAAGATCCAGATGCAAGAAATCACTGTAAGCAGCCCTCCAAAAGAATGGAGCAAGGGGTTGCAAATGTGACAAAAACTAGCAAAACTTGGCAAAATCCAGGGACGTTCACATTGTGAAAAAGCCACCACAAGAAAACTGTGAAAAGAAAGCCAAAGGAGTGAAGAAAGAAAACCACTTGTTGCAAAGTACCAGATAGATTGACAAAAATACTGTTGTGAGCCCAAGGTTTGGCAAAGTAACTTTTTGGACTACAGATCCCAGAATCTCCCCATGCTGGCTGGGAAATTCTGGAAGTCAAAAAATTAGTGTTCCAAAGTTTAGAGTGAATCTTAGACCTCAGATTTCTGGTTCTGTTTAAGTAAATCACCTCAGCAAGAATTGGGAGCATCAATGAGACACCTGCATCCTTTGCAGAATGTGAACAAGAACAGGAACAGGAGAAGCATCAAAGGAGACAGTGCCTCTTACCGAGACTTAAATCAAAAACACTGAGCAATTATCCAGTTGGTGTTTCAAGGCCAGGCAGCTATAACTCCCCCAATAACTGCTAGGGGCTCTTGTGGTTCACAACTCGGCATTCTACAAGGCCTTCTGGGCTTTTGTGGTCTCCATTGGATTATGTTTTATAACTCTTTGTCTTTCTGTTTTGGCTTGGGTTATTAGTCTTGCTGGCTGTTTGTGACAGATTCTGGAATGCTGAGAATTTGCTACCGTACTGCCTTTCAACTCTGGCGAACTCTCTTGATGACTTTTGTATGATCTGAATTGGCTTGACTCACCTGTAACAGCTTATCCTAAAGACTTGCTATCTTTAGGACTCTAGGGCCCTTTCAGCAGGAGGCTCTCATCCCAGCATGGGGAAGGGAGACAAGCGGGACCGCGACAATGCTTCCGCAAGGCATTGTTGTGGTCCCCTCCTCCTGTCTCCAGCCAGCATGAAAGTAGGGAAAATCATTGGTAAGTTTTCCCCATCAATGATCCCAATCACTCAATGCTCCTGTACTTACCTGCTCTGCGGAAGGCTCAGAAGCACAATGGAGGTATTTCCTGCCCCAGCGCAGCATGGGGAAGTGCCCAGCTGCACTGCAGAAGGAAGAGGTGTGTCCATCTTGCTCCCTTCTGCAGGAAGCTGGTCTGGTGTGGAAGGGAGCATTCCCATCATGCTACTTTCCTGGCAGAGGCACTGTTGGGATCGCGACCGGAGGACGACACAAGAAGGTAAGTTGCAGAAAGGACCCATGTACAAGCTAAATTTATTCAGATCTTGAAACCTTAGGGTTGTGGCTTCCTTTATGGAATCATTGATAATGTGATTTTCTTCTTTTCTTACTACCTTCTTCTTTACCAAGCATTACTCATTTTCCCACTAAGGCATGCCATTTCATGACAAGTCCAAAAGGCAGTAACCTCAGTTTAATCATTTTGGCTTCTAGTGAGAATTGATTTGCTATGGTACCCGTATACTTGTCTTCTTGGCAGTCCAGAGTATCCATAGAACTCTCCTCCAGCATTACCTTTCAAATGAATTAATTCTCTTCCTGTCAGCTGTCTTTGCTGTCCAGGAGTCACAACAATGCTTAGAGATCAGAAACACTATGGCATGGATGATTCTGGCTTTCATATTTAATGACATGTCTTTATACTTAATAAAATAATCCATTATATAGTGGGGTCTAAAAAGACACCATGCACAAAGTAGAGTTTGCATGTGCAGATTCAGGTGTCTTTCATCCAAACATGCAGGGCTAGAAAATGGGAGGTGGAATAAAAAATCAAATCAAATCTGATTAAAATAAAATAAAGCATACACCCATATGATGGGCTACATCCTGACCTGAACAAATTCCAATGCCCTCCCTACAGGAGAAATGTCTGAAGGCAATCTATAGGCAATTGTTTATAAGTAGGCTGCCAATGTGGATGTATGGAGAGAATGTCCACATTGAGTTGAAAAAAGATAATCCCAGTTTGAACGTTTGAAGTATTCCATGCAGGGCGAAAGGGAAAAGGGAAGAAATGGCCATTAAAAATCCAGACATGCAATTAGTGTGGGATAGAATGAGCTTCCTTAAAAACTACAACGGCACGGCATTATCTGCTCAAGGTTTTCCTTAAATTCACCTCTGTAGTGATGCCTAAAAAACCTTTGAATATAGCTGGGCAGCTGGCGTGTTGTGACAGATGTTTTCTATGGTAATCATGCCGTTACCTTGTGCTTTCCCCATCTGTTTTTTTTTATTTCTACTTGTTGTGATATATTTAGACTATAAACTCTTTGGATACTATCATATGGTAGAGATATCAAATAATGAGCACATGGTCAGATGCTGGGTTGAGTACTTGGGATGTCATATACACAGAGATGACTGCTTAGACATTGGTTTCATAGTATGGGGATGGGTACTTTTCTTACTTTATTTCATCCTTCCATCCCAATGACATGATATAAAAGTATGATGCAGTGTAATTTTTTTTTTTGTTCAGCTACTGTGTGGTGCAGTAGTTCAGAACTTGGATAAATAATTAATTCCAGTTATAGCTCTGATACTGCCCCTCCATTACTTAGCAACTATTACAGTTTCAGGTTGTTTTTCTTTTAAAGTAATTTGTTTGGGGGCATGCAGAACCCAAATAGTCCTATGGCAGAAAATTGTCCCCTGCGTACCCTTCAGTTTCCCGTCCTTGTTTGGAATAGGTCTTCTGTAGGCAGTTGCTGAATCAAAGATAAAGATGTGCAGTGTGGACATTTCTTTGGGCCTTTTCACCCTACACTTTTATAGTGCTATTATTCTACTTTCAACATCCTGTGGAATTCTGGGGTTTATTCACTGAGGACAAAGAGCTCTCTGGCTGAGAATTCTAAATGCCTCTCCCTAAACTGCAAACTCCAGGATTCCATAGGATGTTGAAAGTGGAATAATAGCACTATAACAGTGTAGTGCGGAAATGGCCTTTGAAACTGTGGACGTCTATTGCTACTCTGTCACAGTACTCTTGCAATTCTAAATTTGGCTCACTTTTAGACCTTCAGCAGCTCCAAGATGTTTTCTGTGTGTGCAGCCTATATTTTCTTTCATTCAGACTAGAAAATGGATCATAGCTGTGTGAGTGGTAGAATTACATAGCATTATACATGATGTTTTAATAGCATTTATTTCTTAACTGATTTAAAATCTACATCAAAACAAATTTTGTTCACTTACTATTTATTATAAATAGTTTAAATAAATAAATTTATTTATAATAAATAGTAATAGTAATAAAAATAATAATTATTTTTTTTAAAAAATAATGAACAGTTTTTAAAAGGCAACATAAAAACGTAACAGCCAAGTATACTAAAGCAGAATGGTGTAGCAATGGTAGGCCTCAGCCACCAGAAACATTGGCACACACATCCAACTAGAACTCATAATGGTATTTTAAAAGGAATTTGTTACCTTTCTACTTTAAGCTAAGTGACTCTAAAGTTAAGTGACTTTAAGTTTAAAGTGACTCTTTGCTGTTGCATTTTTAAGAAGTAATGATAACATTACTGTTTAGTTACTTAAAACACATCTCAACTTAAGGAAATGAAATTCAGAAGAAGGTACTACCTGAACCATCTGATATTCCACTTCCCCCATTTAATGAGGCCGCGTTCCTGTAACTATAGACGTAATTAAGGTTTACTTCTTAAGCAAAGGGAATTAGTTGCGAAGTTACTTAGCTATCGGTTTGAACTTGGAAAAGTAGATGATTGTAAAATAACATTATTTGTGAGTAGTTCTACATGAAACCTATCCTCTTTACAATATTTGAAGGGTAGCATTAAACTGATCTTCACTTGGGGAGATTTGCTGTTTCCCAAAAGTCTGGTTTTATGACCTCTCAAAAGACAGAAGAATCACAGATAAAAGACGCAAAAAACAGTTATATTTCAATGTTGTGTAGAACTTTAATAAAACTGAAACAGAGAGAAGCAATTCCAGAGTAAACATCTGATATTGAAACACCTGGAGAGAAAGCAAGATCCATACACATTACTATGCTGATTCATTATCAGGGCCAGCCCTATTATTAGGCAGAATGAAGGAGTTATTTAAGCAGCAGATCTTGGATGCCATGAAAGGAAGGAAAGGATTAGTTATGTCATTTATTGCTGTTTTATTTTACTATCAAAGAGCGGCAGATGAGCCTCAGGGATTTTCTGCCCAGAGAATGAAACAACTTGCCCAGCCTTGGCAACATATACCTTGACTTAGAGGGAAGTGCCATGTCCTGCTCTGCCTCAGGCAGCTAAATATCTTGGGCTACCCTTATTGATTGCATGGAAGCATTTCTCAGCTGCAGCTATGAGGCAGAGCTGGTGATCTTGCTTTGTTAGCTAGCTCATCTCCTTGTGCCAGACACAAAGGGCAAACTGTGAATTCTCAGCCTGCTTGCTGATAGAAGCAGTGTAATAAAATGAACCATGTTAATGAGCATGATGTTCTAAAACAATACGATTCCAGGACAAATCAGTATCCTTGGTAGCAGTTGGCTGGAAAATTAACAAGGAAAAGAATTTCTGAGGTCTTATTGGCGAACATATGGCAGGCTCCAGTTTTCTTACTAAATCAGATGATATTACTGGAACGGGGTCATTACGCGTACATTGTAATCTAGCATTAAGCCCAACAAAGTAATATTTAGCTTGGCTTTTAATTGTGCTACTGGGATTTATCTCTGCTTCTCAAAAGGGAGAAAAATAAGAAAAGAAAAAAGTAGAAGAGTTGGTGAGTTTGTATTTTGATGGATAATGCTTCTGGACCAAAGTTATTCAGATCAGTATTATATAATACTGTACAATACTATTGGTCTATACGCATTGACTTAACACATTTTTTGCTGAATATACAACTGCATAGCATCCACTTTTATATACACACATGAATATACATGTACTTACTGAAGAGTGCCAACATTTTGTACACCTGCCTCTCTTCATTAATACCACTAGGGTCCTTTCCTCACTACACTGTTACAGTGCTATTATTCTACTTTCAACATCCCATGGAATCCTGGGGATTGCAGTTCAGGGAAAGGCATTTAGAATTCTTAGCCAGAGTAAACTACAAACCCCAGAATTCCACAGGATGTTGAAAGTGGAATAATAGCACTATAACAGTGTAGTGCAGAAATGGCCCTAGCAATCAATCAATCAGTTAGTCAATCAATCAATCAATCACTATTTATATCACACCTTTTCCCCAGAAGTGAATCTCAAGGTGGCTTACAAAATACAGAGAGATACATGTAAAAACCATATGGAACTAAAAACATACAAGAACTCAAGATTAAAATAATATTATACTGTCTACAAAATTAATGCATTAATGCATAAATGAAAAACAGTACAGCACTAAAACAGAAAGTTCATTATAAAAAACAATCAGTTTCCAAATTTCTACAAATTTCTACCTTGCTTGATGATGGAAAGACAGCAAGGAAGGACCTAGCCTAGCTCCCAAGAGGGGGAACAGCCATGGAGAATACCTTCTTTCATTTTCTCATTAAATATGCCTGTGAAGGTGGTGGGATTGAAAGAAGTGTCCTTCTGAGGATATAAGAGGTCCAGCAAGCTCATATGGGGAGAGATTGTCCTTCAGATAGCTTGGACATGAACTGTATAGGGCTTTATGGGTCACAACCAGCACCTTGCATTGTGCTAGGAAATGGATCAGCAGATAGGGGAGCTGTTGCAACAAGGGAGTTGAATACTCCCTGTAACCAGCCCCCATTAACAATCTGGTAGCAAATCTTTGGACCAGCTGAAGTTTCTGAACACTCTTCAAATGCAGGCCCATGTAGAATGCATTTACAGTAATCCGAATGGGATGTAACTAAGGCCATTTCCACACTACACTGTTATAGTGCTATTATTCCACTTTCAACATCATGTGGAGTTGTGGGGTTTGTAGTTTAAAGAGGCCAAAGAGCTCTTTGGCTGAGAATTCTAAGGCTCTTTCCGCAATGCACCTTTTCGCGAAGCTGGGGTGCTCAGATTGTGCGAGCAGCCTCTAGTGAGAGGCTCTTGCGTCCCGGTTTGTTCAGCTCTGCAGCTGCCGCCTGCTCGCACAAGAGCCCTGCCTCTTCCTTCCACAGTGCAGCCTGGGAATTTCCCAGGCTGCGCTGGGGCAGGAAGTGTGAGTGCCGCAGCTCTGGAGCTCCGCACGCCCGGCAAGTGTGCAAGGGGCCCTGGAGCGGTGTGCAATCGCACACCATTTTCGGCTCAGATTCAAAAATGAAGAATTGCATGGTTGGCGCCTGCCAGCCCCTGGAGCGTCGCGCAATTGTGAGTGCTTTGTGTGGACCGCTCCTCACATTTGCACGACACTCAAGGGGCCCTTTCGCATGGCAAATGCCATGCGAAAAGGGCCTATATGCGCCTCCCTAAACTGCCAACCCCAGGATTCCATAGGATGTTGAAAGTGGAATAATAACACTACAACAGTGTAGTGCAAAAAATGGCCTAAGGTATGTGTCACTGTGGCAAAATCAGATGTCCCATGGAATGGGTGCAGTTGGTATATTAGTTTTAATTGTGCAAATGCAATCCTAGGCACTAGTGAATCCTGAGCATCCAGGCTCAAGGCTGAGTACAATAGTATATCCAAACTGTGAATCTGTCTTTTCAGATGAAATGTAACTCCATCCTGCACAGGTTGTATCCATGTTGCCTAATTGCCTTGTGGCTGACCAGGAGGTGAATTGATATAATTTATTTAATTTAAAAAACATGCTTATACCACATTGTATTAAAATCAGATTTAACAATCTAAAAACAACAAAAACAACTTTAAAAGCAACATACATTGCACCGACACATTAAAACAGACCACAAAAAGCAGCAAATAAGAGATCAGAAACAGAACTTAAAATGAATAAAAAGGTTTGTGCAGAGAGCTTAAAAGATAACATGTGTTACTAAGTGTGCCCTTTGGGGAAGGAATTTCAAAATGGGGTGATACAAGTATAGACCTTTACAAAAGAAAAATCTTCATTTACTTTTAAATACACCGACATATCAAATATACTTAAATGCCTATAACAAAATTTTTGCAAATTTTATAGAAAAATAATAATAATCCCAAAATAGCTTGAGAGAAAATGCAAAAAACTCTGTGTTTCTTGGAGCAAAAGGGAAAACTCCATGTTAGATAATGTTGGCATGTACTTCACCTCCAAAAATGCACGGCCTCTTTGTGGATCTCAGAAACATAACTAGGGTTGCAGTGTTGAAAATAAGCCTCTTGAACTCAGTGAGAAAAGTTACACAAAGTTCAGCTTATAGGGTTGCCACCCTTTTCTAGATACGTTTATGCACCTTTAAGAGAAATGTAACATGCAAAAATAAAATCAAATACAGTGTTAATTTCTTCTTGTCACATGACAGTACAATGTGCACAACCTCCAGTATAGGGAAAGACAGGGAAAGGGCCATCTTTACCATGATAAGATGACTCCTATACATCCATGCATATACAGTGTTGTAGTTGCACCCTGTGTGGTAAGTGATGTTTTCCTAGTTTTGGATTTGGAGATAATACTTAGTAGGGCTTTGCAAGGGCCCACTGATTCAGCTCAAGGTCCAAATAATGATTCATATTGAGCCCTGATTAGAACTGATTTGATCTGACTTGATTTGAACCAAAATCTGTACCAAAATTTGAAAAACAGAATTTTCAGGATGTCCATTGAGTGACATTAGGGAACCAAAACAACCATGACTTTTTTTTTTTAATCTTATGAAATTTGAAAACATGGGACAACCTTAGAACGGACTGACTCTGACCAACTGCAGCCAAATAGCCCAGAGATCGTTGTACCCGCTGAAGTAAAATTTGCCTTTAAAAACAACCATAGCATTTTTGGATTTTTTCCCCCACAAAATAACATGAAATTTGGAAATATAGTAACATATTCAGAGGAGGTTAATCTGATAAATTCCAGACACAATATTTTTTTTGCAGGGAGGAGTTAAATTTTGCTTTAAAATGTTTCATGTTTTCTAACTGGTGCTACTTTTCGGCACTATGGTCATGTTTGTGAGATGTTTGCTTTTTTGTACACTTACTTTGTATATGCAACTACATACAGACACACATGAGTACAGACAGAGAGATACAAGAAAAAAACAAACCAAACACACTAAACAGCACAGGCTGAAACAAAACCCAAACTTCATCTAAAAACTATGGCTAAACTAAAGTGTATATGTGAGGTGATGCTCCTAACGAAACTTTAATTTAAATAGTGCTGAAACCAAAACATAGACTTGTTCAAACAAGCAACCGAAACAGTGTCAGGAAGGATTGGGAAAGTATTAGTAAAGGAGTATTAAAGACTGGCACTGGAGAATGAAGGAAAAATGTAAGCACCAGTGAACACAAAATGACTGACAATCTCCAGCAATATCCAAACAAGATAACTACATATTAAACACAAAAAAATGGGATGAAGAATCTTATGCTACAACTAAAATCGTTTTTCTAACAATTAAAAGGATCTAGGAACCAAGTGTCCAAGTGATTTTCTGACGAAGATGATTTCCTTAGATCAACCTGCTTTTAGATGCACAAGAGTAGGCTGGGCCATTTACCTTTCAATCGTTTGCAGCACCAAGTTGAGCAATGGCAGCTCATCTTCCTCTTTCCCTGACTGAAAATTTAAAAATGGGGTCATACTCAGAATTAGAATCAATTTGGTAGACGTTTCTGTGCAAAGTTCTGCTTGTGTGGGGACAGGTGATGAAGCAGAATCAAGTTTTTATAAAAGACCCCACAAATAATTTTCTTGGTAGTGATCATTTAACCATCATAGAAAACTGAAATGGCATCCTGCACTGATGTAGTGAGTTGGGCCTTTCCACGAGGCAGATGGGCTTGGGAGTCCTTGTAGCATCATGGCCAAATGTTAACCAGCTATCCAGTGACACAGAAAGAGTTAATTGCTATTAGTAACTTTGTTAAATACATTTTTTTCTTTTTGCATTAGCATGGTGATTTGAGGCCAGGAAATGACATGAAGGCCAAGAATGGGCTAGTTTTTGTTTTTAAAAAACATTTTCCTCTGCTATTAGTTTCCCAGAGAGTTCTCATAGTTATGGGGGCTCATACTTGCGCACTTTATTTTTCTTTGTTTACTTTTTCACTACGTAACACTCAGGAGTCCATCTTTCATCAGCCTTACATGGAGGGTGAGGCTCCGTAGCCAACCATGGGGTATTAAATTGATGGTCGGAGGTAGTCTGGATACAAGGACCCATTTCCGCCATTTGCTTTGAGAGGATGCTGGACTCCATCTCCAAAAGGACTGGAATTCTTCTATATTGTATGCCATCTATGGCACGATATAACATCAATAAAGCTTATCTTGTAGCAATAACATCTGTCAGTGTTCAACACTAAATGAAGTCTTGACGAGGCCTGGAAGTATGACCAGTTTCAGGCCAGAACAACTGATAAATAAGTAAGCACAGAAAGTAAAAACAGACATGCACAGAAAGGAACAATAATTATTTGTTGCTGAAATGGGTTCAACGTTGCCATAAATGAGAACTTGAACCATCGTTCTAACTTAGAAAGAGGAAGAAGACAGAGTGGGGATTGGTGCAATCTCTGCGTGACTGAATTTACAAGGCCAATACTTGTAAAATCTGCATATGGTAGTACAGATTCACTGACACATGTTCCTCACTTCATGACTGGAATTACCGAGCAATTGTGTTAATAGGAAAATAGGAAAGAGCTTTTGTGACACCTTAAAGACAAACACATTTTATTTGACATGCACCCCAGTCCACTTCATCAGATGTGTGGAGTGTCGCTTCAGTTGGTAGAAATTTATATATACGGTGGGGTGAAGACAGCTCCCAACTGTCCTGATTTGGCAGGGACAGTCCAAATTAGTCATCTGTCCAACTTTTTTAGCTACTTTTAAAATGTACCAGTTTCTTTCTCTTCTTCTTCTTATTTTTCCCGCCTTTACTTCAGTTGCTGCAGGCTAAGTTCAAAGTGCAAAAGTAGTTTGAATTCAATTTACTGAGTAGGGAAGGAGTGGAGAGGAAGGGCAGAACCCTGTCCTTCCCAGTAGGCCCAGGCAAAAGCAAACTGCTGCAGCCTCTCCTAGCTTGTCTTTTCCTCCTCATTAATAATTTTTGCCAATTTGATCACACTCTGATACAGCTTGGTTTCACATGTCCCGGTTCTCATCTGTGAAATGTTGGACGTTATGGTGGAATAAGAAGGAATAGAAATGCTGAAGGTCCCACCAATGATATTATTGACACTAGTCATTTACCAGCCTGTGACAGAATTTTTTTTTAAATTAATGATATATTGTACTGATAAAAAAGATTAACATGTGTATAGTGATGAAAAGTCTTTGTCTAATCCAAGTGGAATCAACCCCAGGGTAACCTATAGCGGGTGTAGGATAGAAATAGAAGACAAACAGAAAGGCCAGAACATGTGGAAATGCACCATCCCACATACACTAGTGTGAACTTCCTTGTTCAAGAGAACACAGAAAAGCAGTCATCATGACTATCGTCATCATCCAAACAAAGCATATTTCATTTATAGTAAATAGCTAACTGTCTTATTCTGATTCAAACCATTGGTCCATTTAACCTAACATTGTTCCCTCTAGCCCAGTGTCATTGATTCAGCCTGGATTTCTAGGGTTTGTAGCCAGATTCTTTCCTAGTCCTAATTGCCAAGATTCAAAACTAGGACCTTCTGCATTGTGAAGCACATGACCTACTGAGCTATTTTCCCACTGAATCATTTGGTGAAACCTCTAGTTTAGATGGCTTTAAAAGAAGGTTGGACAAACTCGTGGAGAGAAAGGTAATCCGTGGCTACTGTGCAGAACCTCCAGGGAAACAACAACAGGAGAGAATTACAGTAAACAGACTTCTCAGAAGTTGACTATTAAGGGAAGGATCCCAAATCCTTCAGAGTTCTCCTTATATTCCTGAAGTAAGTTATTGAGTGATGAGTGTAATGATCAGAAAAATTACCTTTTTGGACTACAATGCTCAGAATCCTTCAGTGGCCATACTGGTTGGGAGAATTATAGGAGTGGCCATGTTTGCTGGAGGTTTCTGAGAGGTGTAGTCAAAAAAGGTAAATTTCCAAGTAGCTTTTCCATGTTTCTGGTAATAATACAATCAGTTGATGCACATGGGTGTGTGTGCATCAACCTTAGGTCAGTCACCCTACTGCACATATAAGCATAATCTCCCCAGGGGGTGGGGAAGCACAGGTAGGATGGGATTTGACACAAACCTGGGAGGTCACAGGCAACTTGCAAGGGTGTGATTAGAGGGTGTGCAGTATTGGTGCTCTTTGTTCCATCTGAACTGCAGCGTGCATCAGATGCCATGGCCTCAGTGCTCTTTGTTCTTCATCAGCTACAGTACATGTCCACTGTCTGGTTTGTCAATCATCTGATTCAATGGCTGTTTGCCTGAGAAGCTGCTGACAGTGGGGTGGAAGTGGGGGGCAACTAGAGCTTAATTACCGTACATCATTAAAAGGCTTCTCATTCATATTCAGTAAGGAATCATTGAAGCAGACAGATATGTCTTTGTTAGGTGAACCAGAAACCACAGTCTTTTAAAGAAAATTCTGCTACTTATGTGTTTATGCCTGTTTGGTTAAGGGATTGTTTTAATATTGTCAAAGAAAAATTCAATAGCATTATTTTTTTTCTTTAAAAAATAAGTGAGTGGATTTTCTGTATAGTGACCAGTGATGCTTTTGGAAATAAATCCATGGACCTTTTCTTAAAATATAAAAAGCGAATTCTCACTTTTCCTTATTTTGACTCTCAGTTCCTTCTTTTTGTAGAAGCTAGAGAGAAACCAATATCAGAAACTCTGTAGGAACAGAAGAGTTGCACATTCTTTTGTTATGCTTCCACTCTAAAAGGAAATTTTCTATGAAATGAAGTGGCCAATTAGTCCAGTTTCAAAAAGGCTGTTCAAAAGCAGTCACATTGCTCAGGAAACATAAGAACCCTCAGTATAAAAATCAAACAGGTTGTTGATCAGGTGATCAGAAGATGGATCATCTTGTATTTTTTTTTCTTATGAGGCTACTGTTTTAAGAAGAACCTTCTCTGTATAGTTATTGCTAGTGAGTTATTGATCTAGAATTTAGAACTGTTTGGAAGAGTCAGAAATGGGTTTGCATTACTGAGCCTTCTCAAGGTGAATGTTACTCCAAACTTTTGCCCAGATCTTAATAATGCCTATAAATTATCATATTGCTTTAACACATGGATATGAAATCTCAAGCCATGGGGTTGAATCTTGTCCTTATGTAACTCCAAATCCATGCCCTTTGTTTTTCTCCGGAAGGCAACAACACCTTCCTCATGAAGGTGCATGGTAATTTTCCAGATTTTGTACATTCAGTCTAAAAGGCTGAAAACTTAGTTCTAATATCTGCTGGTATATTAAATTCCATCCATTGGCAGATAGTAGCTTCAATATCAATGCGATTATGAATGCACTGCTGGTTTTAGCCTAAACTTTAAAGAAACTATAGAAAGTGGTGAATATTTGGCGGCGGGGGGGATAGGATTCAAAACCTTAGATTGTTCCTTTAAAGTTCAGACTGAAACCCAGAGAAGACTCACTGCTTTACTTACTTGGGAGCCAGCAGCCACTGCTGCCCAAATCGTTTTATCTTTTCTGCCCCTGCACCCAAATGCTGCCCCTGAGAATTTCTTTGAAATATAATTTCGACCAAGGGCTGAATGAGGTATCCTACTCTTGCCTTAAAGAATTCAGTTGCCACTTGAAATGTTATTCTTTGATTGGTTCAAGTCCTGGACATAAATCACTAGGGAAATACATTCTTAATTATTTCATCCTTGTATGTTAGGACACATAATTACGGTAATTTTCTCCCCCTTATGTGAGAACACAAATATTTCGCAGCAGTATTCTTCCCATATTTGAATATCCCAAAGCACTGTAGAGGAATTATTCTGTAGCAAGAAACAGCTTTAATCCCCCCTCCAAACCTATTTCCTGCATAGGAAACCAATTTCCCCACATGTTTTGCATGTGTTCTTTCAACAGAATAATTTCTCTGCTGCACTTTGGGCTATTGCAAAACCAGAAGAAAACTGTATTTTTCCTGAAAAGATTTTTTGATCCTGAAACAAATAATTACATATATTTTTTCCACCCCTATTAACAGAGACAGTAAGAATAACAGCAACAGAGGATGATGAGCCCATTAGCTATGAATCCCTTTAAAACTCCAGGGAACTGTATCAGTCAATAGATTACAAGAAGAATATCAAATCCTGCAAAGCTTGTGCGACCAAGTCTAGAGAATGCAAAACTGTCTTCTACTAAATATACTTCTACATGTCCCACTGCAATTTAGCCTACTGCACTAGTGCATGTAATGTATATAACACCATTTTGCATTCTGAGTACAAGGAAAATCTATCAGGAAAATAATGCTTGCAATATATGTGCGTATGAGCCTTCAAGTTGCCTTCAGGTTGTAACCTCATGAATTTAACAGAGTTTTCTTAGGCAAGAAATACTCAGAAGTGGTTTTGCCAGTTCTGTTCTCTAAAATATAGCTTACAGTACCTGGTATTCATCGGTGGTCTTCTATCAAATACTAGCCAAGGATGACCCTACCTTGGAGACCAAGGTTCAAATTTCCACTCAGCGTAACTGTCCCTTTCATTAGACAGAGTGAGATAGCTTCCCCAGGTAGCATATGCTTGTGATAGAGATGGAGACATTCAAAACTTTCTGCTGTGAGAATTGAGGATGATGTCTCATGGGCAATGAAAATATTAAATTCAACTGCTGGGACAGTCAATTTCTGTACCAATTTCCGTAGAATGGATAGACCATTTCGTCTTTTGCAAAGGCATCAAAATGCCTTATGCTGAGCTAGGTCACCGCATGTGAGTCATACTCTCACTACACTATGGGTGCATGCTGCTGAACCCAATGCATTTTACAGAAATGAATATGGGAATACACAATAAGACCATAATTGGTTTTGTCCTCCTCTTTCTCCTCAGAGCTTGGAAAAATTTTCTTTTCTTTTCTTTTCTTTGTCCTGCCCTGCCCTGCCTTGCCTTGCCTTTGCTTTCTTTTGCACAATAACTTTAAAAATCCACAAGCCAGAAAGGATAGTGAGATGTAGACTGAAACAGCAACTTGTCCAAGCAACGCATAGATCTATTATTGCATCAAAACATTCAAAACCTAACAACAAATATCTTAAAAAGTGTTCTTCAGGAAAGGAAGGAAGGAAGGAAGGGAGGGAGGGAGGGAGAGAGGGAGAAAGGAAGGAGAGAGAGAGAAAGGGAGAGGGAGAAGTCATTCCTACAAAGAAACTGGATTTCACAGGAAATAAGTGTGTGGGGGAAAAGATTTGGTAGTTTTAACACTAAAGCACAATAGCTATAACACTTTTGGTGTTTCAGGAAGTCATCCCCAGCAATCTAGGTGGCACTTTCCTGAATGGCGCAGTGTCATAGGAAGGAATGCAGTTTATACGTTAACACACCGTTGCAAGTCTACCCAAAGTGGGTTGATCCTAGAATGTGCCACTACCTCCTGGAGGCTTAATAAACTTTATATCACAATTTTTTTCCTGCTCTGTGGGATGATAGGGGCCAGGACCAGGGCCAGAGGCTTGCGTGGGATCAAAATGCCATCATTTTCACAACAGTAAATTTCACTGTTTTCCAAGCGTGTTGCTACTCCTTTTTATTGCATATACATCAAACTGTCTCTGATATATCTTGTGTGTCAAGGCTGAAAAAAGGTTCACACATCAGATGCTGACTCTGGGGGAAAGTGTTTTAGGAGGGAAAACGTTGACATAAGGTACAAGTAGTCCTTCACAAGCACTTAAGCCATGGCATTTTATGATGTGCTATTAAAACAAGACGGTGGGGGTGGGGGGTGGGGGGTGGGGAGAGACAATGCAGAAGTACAATGATTTCAAGCTAAGTTTGGCTGGCGTTATAAAAGTTCAAATGCCCACATTGCTGACTTCTGCTTGACAGCTAAACAAATATGACATCTGCCTCCTAGTTTTCCTGTTACCCCAGTGGCATCTGACAAAAATTGTCTTGATCCAGCGAACATAATCTGTGTGCATAAATATCTTTCATCATTCTGTTGTACTAATATTGGTTTGTTATTGTTTCTTTATATTAGTCCCAGAGATAGCCTATTTCTCCTCCAAACAAGGTCTTTCCTTTTAATTTTATCCCCACTGTAACCCTGCAAGGTGAATCAGGTTGAGAAAGAGTGATAGGCCTCTGATCATTCAGTCAGTTTCATAATTCAGTGGGGGCTAGACAATGGATCTTCCAAGTTCCAGTCCAGAAATCAAACCATGTCACCATACTAGATTTCTAATCGTGCCATAGTACGTTGTGTGGAAGCAACAGCCCACATCATGAAATGCATTTTGTAATGACTGCCTGAATGAGCATAAGAACTAGCTACTGGTATGCATACACATACTTCTCTGTTGCTACTGTGGGTCAGCTCTCATGAAAGTGAATTGTCTATTGACCGATCAGGAGATTCAGACTGTACTCAGGCACACTGAAGAAGGCACGCAAAGGCCTACCATTCCTCACAATGGATTGGATTGGAGCGGTATATGAGCCAACATTTCAGAGGTAAAAAATGGGACACATCTCTTAATGTTATTAATAAAGAAAAACACACAAGCTAGGAGAGGCTGCAGCAATTTGTTTTTGCTTCAGTCTAGCGGGAAGGGCAAGATTTAAGCCCTTCCCATCCCTTTCCCCTGCTTAGTTGATTGAATGCAAATTACTGTTACACATTGAACTCGGTCTGTAGCAGGTAAAGTAAACTGAGGACAAAGGGGGAAAAGTGGGAAGAGAAGAGACAAACTGGGACATTTTAAAAGGAGCTTAAAAAGTTGGGTGACAAAGGATTAATGGGAGTTATCCCTCCCAAGGTGGGACAGTTGGAGAGTATGGATTGATGGCTGAATAGGTAACATCCATAACAGCGTGGAGTAACAGGGCTGTAATATGCCCTGTGGGAAGCCTTCTGCTAGCAGCCACTATTTCATCACAGCGTAGTAAAGCAATTAGCTTACTACTCATTTTTCCCTTCGAACTAATCTATTCTTTACCTCCTGACCCCAACAAAAATTCAAAATACACCCAGCCTTGGAAATATATATATATTTCAGCTTGGAAACAGCCAAAATCCCTTACCCAGCATGGTTTGGGCGAAGATAAATGTGCAGAAAACCATTTGAAAAATGTGTCCAACTAAAGCATGTATATTTGAAAAAAAAAATCAAACATGCTTTAATCAAGGGAAAATTACAGAAAAGGCATAACATTAGTAAAAATGCATATGAAAATGCATAAATTCTGAGAAAAGATATGCAACAAAAAAGCCACAAACTACCACGAGAAAGAAAAAAAGGCTCATAACACAATATAGAACTGGGATGTAACAAGAATGTAAGATTCTGAACAAAGCAACAGAAATGAGCATCCATATTTTCCAAATGCACTGCACTGAAACCTCTAGAAAACCCTACCAGATAACTCATGAATTCCAGATCTCTCACTACACTATCTCTAATGTGAGAAACCCAGTCAGTATGAACATGAGACAGAACTCTTCAATGTTTCACATTATGCAGACTTATTACTTGCTCTTAGCCTTTCTTTTAATCCCAGTATCGTTATATTTGTGGGAATGACTCTTATGGGGCTAACTGCTATTTTAAGCAGTTACAAAAAGAAAGAGGTAACATGTAACTGCTTTCTCTCTCTTCCTCACCATCCAGACTTGACTGGCACCAATACTGATTGGCATTCCGTGTTCAGTGGTTCTTGCTCCCCTTTCTCCAGTGCAGCTAGATTCCATCAGAAAGGGAAGCCCTGTATAACTAATGAAACATCCAATCTATTAAGGCTCCCTACAAGAATATTTCTTCTCTTGTAAAGTGGTAGACTTTGTAGTAATATAAATTGCTGGCAGGAAAATGAGAGCTATGAGCCAGCAGGGCAGTTAGCAGCCAGCATGGTAAAGTCACTTACATGTAATCAAACATTTCTCACATCATTCCCCAAAATAAAATAAGGTAAAATAAAAAAATAATAATGTTGAAATGTGCCTTATCCTCCTACCTTCTTAATATTTTAAATAAGACTTTTCTTTTTTGTATTTTCTTCTTTTCTGAGGAAAATACATGCATATATTTTCTTGGTTCTTTTTAGAGATGGCCTGCTTTTGGAAGAAAATGTTAATGGATTGATCACAAGTGAAATACTTAAGATGATTTAGCTGGTAAATCTGAGTGAGGTGGTTATTTTCTTTCTAGCCGCTAAGAGAAGCAGGTTAGCAGGTAAATACATTGTATTGCAGAGGCAGCACATCCACACTTTATGTAGACAATCTCTTCCATCTCTCTGCTATGTGTGTGGAATACCACAGCCCCTGTCTTTACTGGAAAATCAATTCTAATGTAACAGGCACAGATTTAAGACCCTGCTTGAGTACATGATGACCCAATGAGCTATAGAACTGCACACCCTTGAGCAACTTCCTAGGGAAAAATTCCAACTTCAAATAGCTTCGAGAACCAAGAAAACCAAAAGCTTTACCATGGATGAAATGAGATTTAATACACTGAAGACACAGATGCAGGTGTGAGCTTTGTGAGATGGTTGATGTGTCCATAAAAGCTTGTGCCATAATAGAATTTGCTAGTCTTTAAGGTGTGTGTGTGCTGTAAGCCTTACAAAAAAGAGTTTTGTAATGTCCTTTTTTTTTCCTTCCCTTTTTGTTGCAATTGCATCTTTGAAGCCTTATATTCTTTCCGTTCTAGCTGTCCATCATATACATCTTAAAAATCAGGAACTTCTCAGATGAAGAATAAAGACAAGAGGTAGCAAACCCAGTCCCTTTCTGCATGACGATGGTGGCATGAGAGGAGTGGGACCATGTTGATGCTTCTGCATGATGTCATCACAGACCTGTCTTTCTTACTTCACCAGCTGGTGCAATTGCAGGCTATATCATTGACAGAGAAAGGATGGAGCATGTCCCTCGTGCTGCCTTCTGCGGGCATCCAGTTGTGTGTGGAGAGGAGCACTGGGGACATGCTTCCATTCCTGCAGAGGCACTGCCATGATTGTTATGGGATGATGCGGCAGAGCACTGTTGTGTGGAAAAGGCCCTAGTGTAATTCTCTGGCTGTGATTCAGTGTTGTTGGTGTTGTGTACCTTCAAGTAATTTCTGACTTATGGCAACCCTAAGGCAACATTATCATGGGGTTTTCTTGGCAGAATTTGTTCAGAGGGGGCTTGTCCTTGCCTTCCTCTAAGGCTGAGAGTGTGTGACTTGCCCAAGGTCACCCACTGGGTTTCCATGACTGAGTGGGGATTCAAATCCTGGTCCCCAGAATTGTAATCCAGTGCTGAAAGCACTATACCCCATTGGCTTTGTATAACTCTCAGTATATAAGGACTAAAATCCAGATATTCAAGAGTGAATTAAATTCCTGGTTCTAAGTTAATGAATATGCCAGGTTAGGTTTCTCTCACAGCTGTTAAAATCATTTTTAAAAAAAGAATCTTAGGTCCTTTTTATCACAATTTGAAGAAATATGTGTGTTTGGTAGCTTCATATCAGATATGGAATGAACAAATTTTTCAGTGTTTTGCCTGTTCATGAATCATACAGGCTATGCACAAGTGCTCTCTGTATAAATTATTCCAATTGCTTCCCTTATTGTCATATTTACTTCCCAGTAACACTGTGCTAACTCAAACCCTTAGTGTATACAACTTGCATTCAGAATATAAGCTTGAATTTAAGTGAGGTTCAGCAATAATAGAGATGTAAGTGTGGGTTTGCATTTCTTTAAATGTGGTTTTGGGTTATGAATATGGGGCTATTTATGCAATATGTTATTCAATGACATTTCATGTATTATTCCAAGGAGAGTTACCTTCTGTAACTCTCTGTCTGGTTGGTGGCTATGTTTGTTGAGGATCTGGAGTTGTGTAATCCAGTGAGTTTTCCAAACTTTGTAGCAGTTCAAAACCAAAGATTCTAAGGGGAAGTCATGTAGTTTCACGAATAAGGAGAATTCTTTACTTCTTCTTTGCAGAAGTGCAGCTTTCAGAGGTGTTTGAGAATTCAGGGTTAACCACATTTATTGCTGGAGTGTGGCTTTTAAAATGTGCCAGTAGTTCATATTTTTTTAAATTCAGTACCTAGCTAAATATGGCCTGCAATTGTAATAAACATGGCTAAACGTAGCCTGAAAATGTAATGAAAACAATCAAACAAACAAATGAGTTAGGATGTACCAAATACAGAATTACAAAATTGACAGGCTATGATTAGTTTCTCTTAGCAGGCCAACAAAAATCTTACAGTGATCTTCTTGTACAGTTACCTTTTACTGATTTTGCTCATTAATGGAATAAGTGGGAAAATGCATTTTCTCATCATCCTTTCCATCTTAAATTGCACGTACAAAGTTATAATTAAAATACTCTAAAGGATTCACTGTAGTTTTCACCAACTGTGATCCATACATATATACATATATATATACATATACATATACACATACATATATATATATATGACCTTCCCTCAATTACTCATGTTGTAGTTGCATCCAAACTTAAGGCCTTTCTGCACTACACTGTTATAGTGCTATTATTCCATTTTCAACATCCTGTGGAATTCTGGGGTCTGTAATTTACTGAGGCCAAAGAGCTCTGTGGCTGAGAATTCTAAATGCCCTCCCAAAACTGCAAACTCCAGGATACCATAGGATATTGAAAGTGGAATAATAGCACTATAACAGTGTGGGGTGGAAAGGCCCTAAGCTGCCCTAATGCATGCTACAAGTGTTGCCTTTAAAAATGGTTTGGTTCAGGGTAGCAAGTACTCATATTTACCTGAGCTCCCTGTTTATCCCTAGGCAGTGAGGGAGCGTGACACTGGTGTCTCCTTCCCAGGAGCCTTCAAGCTCTTGTGGGCTTCCAGGAATGGCACAAATAGCCTGCCAATCAGGAGCAAGATTGACTGGTAGTCTCGGGGCAGGGATGAACAGGATGACTCAATGTTGGAAGTTTTCAGTCAGGTCTTCCTGCTCAGCATAAATCTAGTATTACCAAGTCTGCTGTTATCATTTGGCTTTGGAATGGTTTCCTCTCCCTGCCTCCTCCCTCCCTCCATGTTGCCAGCTTGGTGTTAAAGTCAAACAGAGAAAGTTTCCTAGTTTTTATTTTGACACAAGTTTCATGGGTTGGGCATGGGCCTAGATAAACTAGAGGGTGCAATGGCCAGAGGACCCATTGCCCAATCAATTGGGGGGTCCTTGTATGGGACCTTGGGGTTGGGCTGTTCAGGCATCTCCTGTTTGAGAGCATGGTCTACTCTCAGTGATGGAGGGAACCAAATAGTAACTTATGCGTATGTGGGATTCTGATTCTGGCACTCCTGGGCTTTCCCCCAACATGTGGGCTTGTGTGGTAGTTTGCCTGATCTCTGTATCCATGCCCCCTGACAAGCCAACCTTTCTCAGATGTAAATCATTAAAAGCTGTGGTTCATTTGTGGATTAGTGTTTCTTTGGTGGACTTCTTCATAGCTGCTGAGGACTACTGGGTTGTTTGTTGGAGCATGGCATTTAGACAGTGTTACACTTGTATTGTATCAACTACACTGGCTCCTGTTTTATTTCTAGATCCAGTTTAATGTATGAGTCTTATCCTATACAAACCTAAATGGTCTGGGGCTTGATTATTTAAAGGACTTCTGGAACCAATTTGAACATGCTTACGCCTTAAGACTTGCTTTTAAGGCCCTGCTGGCAGACATGTGAGTGAGATCTATTTGATTGGCAAGCATAAGATACAAGTGTTCATGGCACCATAGTTCATGGCACCATAGTTATGGACATTTATAATTAGGGAATGATCTCCAATGGAATCTATAGTTGGCTCCTTTTCCTCTACTTTTAGACTCGGTATGACAACCTTCCTGTTTCATTCTGTCTGCTTATAGATTACTACTTTAAATTGTTTGAGTAGATTTGCTCACCTGAATTTGGGAAACTTCTTTACATTGGTGACTTAGAGTGGGGTGTGTGTGGGAGGAGCTAATGGATGAAAGGACTTCTATAGATGGCTAAAATTCTATATAATTCTAAAATTAATTAATTTATGTGTGTCTTAAGCCTTCTGTGAGGTCTTGGCTGGAGAGAGTGGTTGAGTTGTGTTTAAACAGCTGTGAAAAAGACACAGAGAACTTGTGTCAAAAGTTTAAGCTGTTAATGTATCAACACTGTACTATAACTGAACTCTAACAAGATACTTTATTTCCACCTTTACTGTAATAAGTGTTACAGTTTGTTTTATTACTACTGAGTCAGCTTGAGTTATCTAAAGTCACTGTAATAAATAGAACATGTTACTTTAAATAAACAGTTTGGTTCTGAATAACAATTATAACTCTAGCCCTGTTACACAAAGGTTGTGATGAAAAGGTAGAGTCAGGGGAAAGTGATATTGACAGGGCGCCTTATTGGGAAAAAAAAGTATGAACTGCCTTGGGAGGAGTTTTTATCCTGAAAGGTAGCATAAAAACACAGGTAATAAATCTTCAATAAATAAATCTTCAATAAATCTTTGACAGGTCATTAGGTTATCGTTTCTAAATACTTCTTTCTCAGGTCTATGCCAATATTCTAAATCAGTGATGGCGTACCCTCGGATATTTCACAGATGAAAAATGGAACACGTGGCCTAGCAACTTTGTGGTGTGGTCAGGATGGCAAACATTATTAATTAGGAAGAGCAAACAAGCTAATAGAAGCTGCAGCAGTTTGTTTTTGCCTGAACCTACTGGAAAGGGCATGATTCTTTCTTTCTCCATGCCCTCTTGAGTTACCTGAATTCAAACTACTTTTGTACTTTCAACTCATTTTGCAGCAGTTGAAATAAGCTGAGGACAAAGGGAGGAAATGGGAAGAGGAGAAAGAAGCAGGGCCATTTTAAATACATCTGAAAAAGTGGGATTACAGAGGATTAATTGGGACTGCCCCTGACAAATTAGAATAGTTGGAGGATATGGGGTGGGTAACACATAGCTAATAGACCGCATGCTGTCTTCATGGTGCATCCAATTGTGCCTAAATTATTGTAATTCTGGGACCAAGTGAAAACATGGTTTTAAATTGTTTTAAAGTATTTTAACTGATTTTAATCTTTTTTGTCTTTAACTTTGTAAATTGTGTAATATATTTTTAATCTTTTAAAATCATTTTTACTGTTTACATTGTCTTAAACTGATCACATTTTTACTGTATGCCATAAAACCTTAGAGATCTTTGGACAGAGGTTGTTGTTGTTGTGTGCCTTTGAGTTATTTCCAGATTATGGTGACTCTAAAGTCAACCTATAATGGAGAGGAGGATAAAAAAAATTACATAAATAAAGAAACCAAATTTTTGTGTCAGTTTGCTTTGGATCAAGCAGAGAAAACCATTTGTACCGAGCAAAGAATGCTTTAAATATTTTTCCCATGTTTGCTCCTGAAACTTTGGAGCAATGGTGCATGAAGTATTGACAGTACAGCTAAGGAGTGTGCTTGTGTGTGTGTACATGTGCATGTTTGTATGAGAGGGACTGAGAATGAGTGAGTGAATGAGCAAGAGAGAGAGAATAAGGAGAGAATGGCCCTAGGGCCCCAAATTATCCATCCTTATGCTAAATGAATGTATGGAGGGGGCATTGATCAGTTTACCTAGTCTTCATGGTTTCCCCAATGTCCACATGTGGAATGGAATGTAAGGGCATTCACATTTAGTGTCACTTCACACTATACAGTTATACCACTGTGATTCCATTTTAACTGCCATGCTTCCATCTTATAGAATCCTGGGATCTTCAGTTTAGGGAAGGTATTTCAAATTCTCTTCCAGAGAGCTCTAGGGCCTCACCAAACCGCAAATTCCAAGATTCCTCAGAATGAAGCCATGACAGTTAAAATAGAATCATAGTGCTGTAATTGTGTAGTGTGAAAAGCTTTTAGACTTTAGTGTACTTGCAGTGGAATTGTACAATCTGAAAGTTCCCAATTTACCTTGTGAAATCTTATGTATATAACTCTCCATGCCAGTATATTGACATTTAGCCTCTTTGTTGTGCTGAGGAGCTAAGAACAAGCCGTGCAGTTGCAATGCTTCTTCACACTTTGATACGTTGGCCTAGTGAAAGGCTATAATAACTCCCAAAGCACATTCTACTTTCAGTAATGACCAGTCTCCCTGGTTCAGGATTGGGGGAGTGAAAACATCATGTGCCATGTAGCAAATGATCATAAATTAATTTCTGACCTCTATGGACAATCAGCGGATACCCCGTAGCATTACATTTCATGACCATATTATTAGCTTTGATTACATAGCTACAAATGTTCTTAGTGGTTACAATTACCCAGTCCTATTCTAATGCCAGCCATGGTAATTGCTTCAATGGCTATATTCTACATAAAGAAATGTTTCCTTCCATTGGTTTTAAATTTAATACCCCTTTAACATAACTGAATGTCATTTTAGTCTCATACTGTGTGACATGGTGAGAAACAGAAATGGTCCAATTCCACCATATAAAATAACAATTAGCTCAAACAATAAGATAACCAAAGATTTTTAGGTTTTAAAATGTTTTGAGCTTGATTAGCTAATATTAAAATCTCTTCTCTCTCCCTCTTCCTATCATTGCAATTAAACATTACATGGAATAATGTTATTTTGTCTCTGTTGTAACAGTGAATACTATCATAAATACCATTTGACTAAAGAAAATGGATTTGCAAATTAATTGCTATATATCAAGCCATATATGGTTGTTAAGCTTCCATAAATGTGTTTTTGAATAATCAGTTGCTGTTCTTTTAACACAATACTGTCAAGACTACATCATTATTGCGGAATTAAATAATGCCATATCTATTTATGGTGCTTGTTTGTTGTCCCTCCACCATTATCTCCTACCAAGAGCAACCCAGGTCTAGGACATAACTTGAAATTTTGTAATGCTCAATTTGTTTTTGCACTGCAACTCTCAGCAGCTGTAGCTAGCAAAGGCAATTGAAAGGTGTGCTAAGAACTTGATTTCCATCACTTGATATCACTTGATTTCCATCCTGGTCTAGAACCTGGTTTCTAATTTATGGTACCTGTGTATGGCCTGTGACCAATTTTACAGAGTCTTCTGTTAGAATGACTGCCAAAGGCCAGGTCTGAACATTCTGTTTGTTTCCTCTGTTTGAAGGACTGTCCATTCCACCTCCAGTTTAATGGAATGGAAAGAAAAGATAGCAAGCATCTGCTCGCAAATAAGCCATTAGCACCATCGCACAGTCTTCTCTCCCAATCTCTGTATGCATCTTGACATATATTATATGCACATACATGCCCTCTTTTTTTGGTGACATCTAAATAGCTACTCTAATAGGATCCTGCTTTACAATGGCCATGTCAGTGATGATAATAGACTAGCGGATTATCCATGAAGAAACTGGAGACACATCCTGAGATAACTCAAAACATGCTCGTTTTATTAGTTAACAAAGAGCCCTTATCAAACTAGTGAAGCAACCATCTTTTGAGCATCTCAGAATATGTCTCCAGTCTTCATGGATGATAACAGACTCTACTATATATGGCCACAATCCTGTTCCCAATAGATGGACATGGAAGGCAGGTGCTGAGGCTTCTAATGCATGAAAGGTCAGTCAGTTGTATTCAGCACAGCCAGCTGTGCTCAGTGCTGTAAGATACATGGGATCTGATTTAGTCCCCTGGGCCCAGTATGTGTACAATGTTCCCTTATGTGGTGACATGGCACAGTAAGTCAAAGACCACCGACCATCTTTCAGTCTCATGCAGTCCACCCTTAATTACATTCCTGTGCGTTCTACTCACACTCATACCTACTAACATCTTCACGAGGTATGATAAGAATGTTCAAAAACATTTGAAAAATGGGCCAAAAAAAAAAAAAAGAAAGAAAAAAAGAAAAAAGAAAAAAAAAGAGTTTCCCAGGTGTCATGAATCCGCAATGAGGAGAATCTTGCACATTTTAGAATCTTTGGAGTTGGGGACTTACTCTGTTCTAGATGTGCATGTGGAAATTTTGTGGAAAAAGCACGTTTCTTGTGCAGAACTCTTGGTGTTATTTGCAGAATATGAGATTTCTGTTTAGAAAACCACCTTTTACGCATATAGAATTTCATATTCTGTGCAAAAAATCCATGTGTTATTTTCTTTCCCCACAGAATAAAGCCCGAACTCAAAATTGTCCTCAAAAATGGTGCAATTTTTGAAGATTTTCTCATGACAAGGAAAAGGAATGGTAAAATTATTTCTTCCTTCCTATGAGAAAAAAATTTACAAAGATTCACATCCCTAATACTCATCCCTACAATGTTAAAGAGCTAAGAATCATACACTGTTTATATATGCTAGGTAGATGGTATATAATAACTTTACAAATATCTTGATCATAAGCATTGCACTGATACAGACAGAGCCAAATTAAGATAGGTTAGGCCCTATGCTATGCTGAGAGCCCCCATTGCATTACCTTCAAAATGTGTATTTTTCAAACAGGGATGGTCCTGTAGATGCTCCCTGGAATCTGAGGCCCTAAATTGTTGCTTGCTTGTTTTGCATGGAACTTTGGCACTAGTTTCAGTGGGGTCACCAAGAATGCCTCTCTTTAAGACTGACAGGACAATACAATGTTTTTGGAACTATGCTATCCTGGATTATGTCACGTGTTTTCAATAATGATATGGGGATTTTCAGACTCATCAGAAGCTGATAACCTTTCCCATCACATCTTACCATTGGCCAGGCTGGCTAGGGCTCAGGGCAATTGGTATTCAACACCATCTGAAAGGTCATGGTTTCAATTATTTTCATTTTTACTGAGTTATTTAATTTATATCCTGCCTTTCTCCCATCATGGGATTCAAGGTGGTTTCTCAACCCTCTTTTGATATAATGAGTCTTCAATGTTTGGGGCCTAAAATCTTCCATTTGTATTTAGACATAAAGCTACAATGAGACAGTTGGCCAACTGTCAATTACAATAAAAGACATTCAATAATCTTTATTGGCTTCATAAAGTCACAACCTTTCCCCGATTTTCTGTGTGGGAAAAAAACCCCAGAGCTAGAGCTAACATTTCATAGTTGTTTCAGTAAATATTTTGGTGACCACCACGGTTACCAGAACACAGTGCCTAAAAGTAACAGGTGGTGAGTTGAGGAGAAGAGAGAGAAAGTTGGGGGCTAAGAGAAGCAATGTGTTTTATGGGCTCTGCTACCACAGGAAATCTTTGTTGTGTAACATTTGGCATCAGTGAGGTTTGTTTTACCATTTACAATAAATTTTATAGGAACTGCAGAGTCCCTTATTCTTGTATGTAATTCACTTTGTCAACTCAACTTTGGTCTTATTTAGCTTTTTAAATATTTCCACAGAGTTAAGCTCTGTATAAGTTAAAAACACAGAGGAAATATTGTTCACTTTCAAAGCGATGAGAAGTTGGGGAGGCAAACTGTTGTTTACTGTATGGGACCTCTCCCCCCACTACCTTTTTAATTTGCCTTGATGGAAGTTGACAGCTCAGGGCTGCATTTCAGTTCTGCCCATAGGCAGTGAAATGTGTGAGAAACGAATCCTCTGAAAATTCTCATATGCATATGAAAAAATCATGGTATGAAAAGAGGCCAAGGGGATTAGGACAAGATAAATTTATACTAAGCTTTACACATTCCATTGACAAATTTGCTGTTTTTGCGTTGTTGCCTCCGACCTCCTGGTTACCGAGGGGATGACATTAAACGGGAAGAAAATGGCTTATTATGTGTGATAAATTCAAACAAAGATGACGCACTCTGCCCACCAAGTATATCTAAGAAATTGTGAGGAAATGTCAAGCATTTCAAAAGAGAGCTGCCATAAATTCTGATGCTTGGAGACTTTAACGAATTTCTGCCAGAGGAGAAAGGTCTCTTTGTTTGGACTCAGCTGACACTCAGCATGTGGAATATTATGAGCAGAGGGTGGGAGGGAGGGAAGGAGGCGGAGGTGTCACATAAAAGCTTAAAAGAAAAAGAAAGAGGGGAAAAAACTGTGGATGTGACAAAACTCAGGCACTAGAGGGCTGTGAACTGGCAGCCGGTCTCTGCTTTGACAGAGTTCAGACACAGCACATTCAACAGGAACACTTGGATTCCAAAATATTTGTACTCTCTCCAACCCCTACTTTCTTTTTTGGTTCTGCTGCTTTCTGACAGAATTTTGCATGCAAATTATATTTCTCTTCCTCCCTGTCTTCCCCTCCCTGCAGTTACTTGTAAGTATAAAGGAAAAGAAAGGTGGTAATGGTGGCACAGAGGTGGTGGGAGAATCTCCCCTCATGCCTCGTCCTGCTGATGTTACATAATTGATGAACAAATGATCACGCATAGTGTCTTGAATCGGGTCAGAAGGTGGCAGGCAGATCAAGAGCTGTCAGATGGCTGAAAGAAAAAGGAGGTAGAGGAGAAGCAAGGAGAACCCCTGCCACTGTGGCAAATTAGCTATTTCACAGTGATGTTTACACTATATAGCGCTTTTCACATGCTGACCTCTTGAGTATGGAGTGAAGAGAAAGGGCAAAAATTACCCCCTCCAACACACAATTTATAATACGATAACACAGCCAAACACCACCAGAAGGAGATCTACAAGCCTTCCTCCTCTTTCTTCTCCTCTCTGCTGGAAAACAATGCCTGGTACCATGGGTCCAGGGGAGCTTCTGAGAAAAGAGCCAAGTACTTCACTCAGAACCGCTGTGGGTGTATCCCTTTTTTGTTGTTCATATTACCTCTAAGAGATGGAACAGTGTGACGGGATGCACTTATCTGAAATGTTTACAGAATGTGGCACTAAAATAAATCAATAAGTAACTGACAATTCATTACCGAGAGAGGCTGTTTTAAATTTACAACATTGTTTTAGATCTCAAATATCTTCCTGTTTATTTAAAGGGGGCAATCTTCTCTGCTAACAATACACCACCCTCCTTTCAAAACGTTTCTCATTCCAAAAACAAGCTGCATGCCTGACACAAAAGGTCATTTATTTTTTGCTGTGGGTGACTTAATTTTTATTGCAAAATACAACATCCCAAATCCACAAAACAGTGATACCTTTCTTCGACCAACCAAAAATGCAGAAATACATCCTGCAAGCTTTCAAAGCTCCACTGGCTTCTTCATCAGGCAAAGGTGTTAAAAATCATAGAGGAGTAAGAAAATGGTGATATTTGAATCACAAGCCTACATTTTGTCATGCTGTTGTGTTTGCTGTTGTCAGTTAAGATGGCCTGGAGAGATATCAGTGTAGGCAGAAGTCATTCTCCTCTTTGTCCATGTGGGCACTGAAAGATAAAGAATCATAAATTTAATTGTTATTTAAAAAAAACAGTCCTCAAGAAGAAGTATTGTTGGTTGTCGTATAAAAAAAGAAGGGAAATACTATGCAGACAGTCTGTTCAGAGACCGGTTAAGGATAATGCTCATAATGGTGGTGCTTAAGGAAATGAAAATTGCATTTTTTTTTAAAAAAGTTGTGCAATCCTATGTTTGTTTACAAAAAGGGTTCTGCTAAATTAAGCAGGTCTACACTCAAGAAGGTGTGTTTAGGATTTTCATTGCTACTGTATTTTTCACTCTATTCCTCTTTTAGGCCATTTCCTCACTATACTGTTATAGTGCTAATTATTCTACTTTCAACATCCTGTGGAATTCTGGGGTTTGTAGTTTACTGGGGCCAAAGAGCTCTCTGGCTGAGAATTCTAAATGCCCCTTCCTACACTCCAAACCCCAGAATTCCACAGGATGTTGAAAGTGGAATAATAGCACTATAATGGTATTGTGCGGAAATGGCCTTAGTGTTGCCATATCTGTTTTCCTACAATATTACAAGAATCACTGAAGCATTTCATTTCAGGATCTTAACACTTTACAAAAGCATTGGTCTAAAGAAACAACAGGACTTTAGAACAAGGCTGGGAATCCTATTGTCCTCCGTTTCAATTCCCATCAGCCCCAGCCAGCTGGGCAATTGTCATTGGCAAAGGGAACTGTGGTACAGCAAAATCTGGAAGGCCATAGATTCCCCAGCCCTGTTTAAAGCATAAAGCTTTCCAGAGTCATTTTCAGTTGGGAATTCATTGCCTTTCCCAAAGACCTGGCAGTTGCATTGTGCCTCCTACGGCTAACTGATTCAACAGTTGCATTTTTCTCCTCAACATTATCATCTCAGGAGAAGGCTATACTAGATGAATTTCTACCTGGCTCTAGCTGCTTAAGGGCACAGAATCCGTGATGAAGGTGGGGACAGGTTTCAGTTAGATCTATCTCCAACTATTTTCCATTAAACATTTCCAGGTACTGGAACAACTCCCACGGTATCTTTACAGAAGATGGAAAAGTTACATTTTTCAAGAAAATGTTGGAGAAGTCTGCATGTTATAGTCCCCCAAAGCAACTTTTCTATGTTCTAACTGTCTGGTCTTTCACTATTTGTGTCCTGTACCCTGCTTTTTCCATTCAGTGTGTGTGTGTGTGTGTGTGTGTGTTTAAAGTCATACAATCTCTCTTTCAGAATCAGTATAGGATTAACCTATCCTTGGCTGTTTTTTTAAAATTTATTTGATTTCTATCCCATCTTTTCCACAATATGGGATCCAAAGTGGCTTATAGTGCAGAATCAAAATAAAATACAGTTAAAGCAATATATGATACAAAAGGTTTTATTTTAAAATTACATAGTCAATCACGGTAAAATGTTTAAAACAGTGTAAATGCATAAATCCATAAGATAAAGGCACAGAATTTTTACTGTTATAACATCATCGTTTTCATAGCCATCTGAAACTGATAATAAATTTTCTTTTGTTCTCTTTGAGTAAATGGCCCTTTCACTGCTGCTTCTAATGACTAAATATCTTAATATAATTATTTTTCTTACTGGCAGAACTGTATTTGATCCACAAATTGCACCAGTATATCCATTCCTATAAATAAAATAAATCAAAATACAATTAAAAAAGAATCCCAGTATGCCTTTACAGTAGTCTTTGTGTAGAATGGAAACAAGCTTAGCAGAGGTGCCTATGACGTGAGTATAAGGTTGTGGCCTTCCTGTTGCTTTGTACAAATCCGCAGACATAGACACAGTACTTTAACAAGAAATCTGACTTTGCCCACTTTCTACTTTTATCCACAGAAACCTTCCTTAAAGGACGGATTTATATAAACCTGACATTCCATTTATCAGACTTCCTTTAAGCACTTGAATATTATTTTTAATCCTTGACTTCACAACTGCAATGGGAGAAACATCTGTCATTATTTCTCTTTCAATTTAACAATCCCTTAAAGAGCCTTGCCCTGAAAAAAAGACACATAAGGCTGATGCTTATCATCAACATGTTCAGCAAGTCTATAGCTGTTGTGTTTTATGCAAGTCAGAAATCTCAACATTTCTTCCCCTCCCCCTGACCCCAGCAAATCCCTTCTGATCTGCCACAAAGTGGAATCTTATGCAGAGAGGAGGTGGGCTTCATTGCTTTGGCAATTCACAAGCACCACTTCTGAAGATTCTTGTCCAAAGAGTTTGGGTTTGTTATATTTATTAAAGACATGTCCATATTTATCATATTATACATAGATTTGCTTTTATGCTTATAGACCTGGGAAAAAGAAAGCAGCCGTTTTATTTGGAGTATCATAAAAAAGTGGCAAATTGCTAGCTACTTAATTTGCTAAAATTATATTTTAGTGCCAAAGAAGGGAGAGATGTTTTTATCAAAATAGTTTTACCAACACTGAATGCTGGAAATCTGCTGATCATCCTCAGGCAGTAAACATCTTAGGTTGGCTCCATAGGCTGATGTTATCAGAATCTTGGCTTTTGGGTCCAACAAATGTTTTAAGGGTAGCTTAGCATGGGTTCATGTAAGTGCTTAACCATCTGAAATATAACAGAAGAAGTTGTACATTTTAGTTCCATATCTATGGTCTTTATGTAGAACATTGTGACACGATGCACGCACAAACACGAACACACACACACACACACACACACACACATATATATTTGGGGCTATTTTGCATGGCAGCATTTATTTCAAAGAAAAGAAGTTTCTGTGTTAGAGAAGTTTTCTTTTCTTCTGTATTGTCTAGCACTGTTCCAGGCATTATCCCCTCAGCTACCAACCTGTCTCTTCATCTTCTGAATACCTGGATGGCCTGCTTTTAATAGAATGTATTTCATGGAAGTGAAGAAGTGCAACTCAGAAGTCACCCAGGGATTTCTTTCATTTCACAGAGCTCCGCAGCTGCTCCTGACCTATATAGAACAATATGAGTTTCTAGTTTTGGGATATACAGGCATATCTCAGTCAACAAAGTCTCTGACCAAGAAGCTCCTTTAGACAAAGGCCATTTCCACACCGGGCTATTAAAACGGGGCAGAGCGACCTCCGACGGAGTCTTCTGCACTGTGGAGTGGACTGGGTCAGACTACTTTTCGTAGTTGCGCACCTCAGTCCGGTTCTGCTCGACCGGAACTGGTTGCACAGTGTGCTTTTTAAAAACCTCTTTTAAGAGGTTTTTAAAAAGCACGGAGCGTGCGACTCCGTCTCGCTCTGTCGCCGCGCTCCGGAGCAGATTTGTAGGCACGCGCAAGTGCGTGCCTGCAGATCTTCCGGGGGTGGGCTTTCGGCTGGCGAGCTTCTCTGGTTGGTGGAGAGCCTCCACCAACCGGAAGCAGCCATTTTGGACGCCGGAGCAGCGCGTAGCGATGAGCTCGCACTGCTCCTCATCCCAACGAACTCGCCCAGACGCTGAAGAAGTCCAGTGAGTAGCGTTTTCGCGCGGCCCCCCCCACGTCTGGAAAGGGCCAAAGTCTTTTTGTGGAAGTCTCCCCCACCCCCTTTTCTTGTCTTCTATCTAGCTGGAAATTGATTTGCAACATTGACATTGGGAGGATGGTGAAGGAGGGCTGGAGGAAGACGCACCTTCAGTGTTGGGTTGCAGCAGCGTGTTTACAGTAAACAATGCAATGAAACTTAACCTGAAAAAGAATGGAATTTTACACTTGGTGATCCTACTGTAGCTGCGGATGCTTATGTACAAAAGGCAAGATAAACAACTGCCTCCAGAATCACTTTCTAAGCATGTGCAAAGAGCAAAACAGAAAGAAAAGGGGAAATGAGATCACCTTGCCTTACCAGGTTACTCTGACGTGTTGAAAAACCATAGATCTATAAGTTTCATGACCAAAATGGAAATTGTAAGAAAAGTGGTGTCTGTCAAAAGAAAAAAAATTATAACCCCAGGATGCAGTTTGGAAAAAGCTTTCAAGTAGTCCCTAGAAGATTCAAAATGTTTTTGTTTACTTATGCAAGGCTTATTTGACCTGGTAGTTTCATTTCACATGTGCGTATTGTTAGTTTTGAATAAAAAGTTTCCTGAAACATGTTGACTGCTCTTCTTTTTTTGTGGTACAGCAACCTATCCCTGTTCTTTCCATATTATTTCTACCTCTGGTACCAAAGTTTGTGTTAAAGAAGTAGGGCCCAGGAACACATCTACTTCATCAACCGAGGAGGTGTTCCTGCAATGGTTTAAAGAACGAAGGGAGTACTTTTTGGTTGCTTTTATTTGGTTCTAATAATGTGATGACACTACTCATACACAAACACTCCTGCTAATGAAACATTCCTTCCTTCTGCAGAAAGGAATTTCCCTAATGAAAAGGAGAAACCTCTCCCAGTTCGTTATGGTATGTTGTAATCTCCAAGGGCTTTATCACACAGGGCAGGTAAATTGCAATTACAGCAGGATAATACCATTTTATCACATAATATCATTCCTTTTTAATTGTTCTCCCATGGGAGACCATTTGGAAATGTTTTCCAAATAAGAAACAACAACAGAAGAGGAATGAGGTAATGTGATGATTCCTGGTCAAAGATGCTATTATCCTGCTATAATTGCAATTCACTTGCTTCATGTGCCATCACTTCAAGTGTTTCTAAACATGAATGAAGCCTCAGGATAATGCAATTTAGAAAGTGTTTTCTATGAAACCTGAAGATTCTAGCTCAGTGACCACTTACCAGTGAAGCTGGGTGGATGGGTGGGTGGGAGTGGGGATGTATCATGAGTGCTAAACTAACATTGTGATAGCTACAAGTCAACCCCCAATTCCCATGTATTTCTCTGTTTGTTTGGAGACACCTAAGGATTAGTATAATCTGCATGGAATAACATACTCCAATTAATTGTTGGTTGCACAGACAATTAGTTGGAGTATGTGTCTATCTGTATGATATTGCTTCTGCATTTCCTTATGAGATTTTAATTGTATCCCAAAAAGAGAAATAAATGAGGCCGAGAGAAAACCAAGACCAATCACTCACTATACGCCAAAATGACTAAAATGAATCTATCGTACTTTGAAGACTTCATGAGATGATATGATTCACTGCAAAAGACAATAATGCTCAGTAAAATTGGAGGCTGTAGGAAAAGAAAACTGCATTACAGATGGATTCACTCAATTGAGAATGCCTTGGCCCTAAGGCTGCAAAACCTGACCAAGGCTGTTGATAACAGGGGCCAATTCCGCACTACATTGTTATAGTGCTGTTATTCCACTTTCAACATTCTATGGAATCCTGAGGTTTACAGCTTAGGGAGAGGCCTTTGAGGCCCCTTCCTAAACTGCAAGCCCTAGGATTCCAGAGGATGTTGAAAGTGGAATAATAGCACTATAGCTGTCTAGTGCGGAAATGGCCAGAGTCTCTTGAAGGGTACTTATTTCTAGTTAGGTTACTTATTCGTTGATAGGTTGCTGTAAACTGAAGCCATCCTGATGATATACAACAACAAGAACATTAGGCCAAAAAGAAGTTACTTATGTGACTTTCTAATGAAGCTATTGTCCCATTTTGTTATCACTGTGTACTTTTCAAAAATAACTTTCATTGGTCTGCGTTTTGGAACTAATCTGATGGAATACTTACCCTGAACCAAAAAAATTATGTTATTTTTCTTTTCCCCCCACACTTTTCAGAATTTTTCAATGTGATGTTTAGCTTAGAAATGTCCCTAAAAGTGAACAAAACCATGTATTTTGAAATAAAAGGCAAGAAATATTTGCATAAATATTCATGTTGATACCTCTCATAACTCTGTAGTTTGATGCAGAAAAATAGAACAGAATGGACTTAAGTGGAAGCTGACAATAATTGGATCTAGAATTATTTTACCTCCACTAATTTCAGAACATGTTAGACATTCCACTGTCCTAGGACTCATCTCCCTACATATTCTACATTTGGTTAGGACATGGAAGATGCTTCACCTGCTCTTTCTTAATTATCTTCTGTCAGCAGGCATATATGCTTTCATCTGGATATGATTTTGGTATTTAAACTGGGCCACTGTTGGAAGGGTTTCAACTGCTTGGGTGCTATTATTTCTTTCTTCAAAAATTTGTAGGCTGTTACTCCTTAAAAATAGTTTTTAAATCATAGACAAATAGAACAGCCAGTGTAATCTTAAGACCACGCAGAATAATGCAGTCTTAGCTACCTGTCAGAAGCTCAAAATAGATGGATCTAGCCTGATTTCTGTTATGAGGTAGCTTCACAGTTGGGGTGCTACTACAGAGAAAGCCCTGTCACATGTACCCAACTACCTTCCTCTCTAATTCAATGACTGCAAAATAATTTTAGCTCCAACAGCCGTTTTAAAACTTCAGGATTCTTTAGGTAAGGCAGCCATAGTCCAACAGTTTCTTCTGAAGCTGTAGTTTTTCCTCCAAGCAATTCTTTGAGGAGAACGAAAAGCCTTCCAGTATATCACCAGTACACAGGGAAGCTTTTTATTTCCTCAGAACTCTTAAAAGCTTAGTCCATCTTCTTAAAAGGACTTGGCTGTTTACCAGAAATTTTTGATGGGGAATGCTTGCTTGCTGTCTCCCCTTGCACTTCATATTAAATAATCCTGACAGGTATATGACAAATGTTTCCATTATTGTAATCCAATGGTAGAAAAAAAATACGACTTTTTTTTTCTGGAATAGAGAAAAGAACAAGATCTTGGTTAAGAAATGCTGGCAACACCATCATGGAACTCAAATTTTGATGTGCTCTTCAACCGCCATTGAACCAGAACTTGAAATTAACAGTTTATTAACTTTTCTAGACATTTCTAGCAATGAGGCCTAACTTGTTTGGTATCCTGAATAATCCTGAAGTTAAGCCCATGCATTAGTGAGGTAATTTATTTTAAATGTTCAAATTTTTTAATGTGGGTGGCTCTTCTTTTGGCAGATTCACTAAGATAGGAAAGCCTCTAGAGAAGAAGGATTAAGAATATACAGAATAGCAAGAATGTATAAAAATATTAAGTATAAATGCTAGAAGTGTGGTAAAGAAAAAGGCACCTTCTTCCAAATGTGGTGGGGTTGTGATAGGGTTAAAAATTTCTGGTTCATGATTTGGGGAGAATAACAAACAATTTTGAAGATAAAATTCTTCTTTTTATTAGATATCCTTAAATTTGATAGAAAGACAGAGGATGAGATTGGAAGACTGGTATGGCACATGTGCGTGCAGAAATCAAAGGGAAATTTAAACCAAGAGGGGGAATGCTGTACAACAAGCAGGGAGAAACACCACATGATGAAGAAGAAATAAAACGATGATAGAAACAATACATTGAAGAACTATATAAAAGAGATGAAAGAATGACAGATTCATTCAAGGAAGAGCCATTTCAAGATGAACCCAGAATTTTAGAAAGTAAAGTGGAAGCTGTGCTCAAAGCATGTCAGAATAATAAATCACCAGGAACAGACAGCATACCTCTAAAACTGTTTCAAACAACAGAGACAGAATCCACTCAAATTCTTTGTAAAATCTGTCAGCAAATATAGACAACAAAATTATGGTCCACAGATGGAAATTCTCAATATACATTCAAACCTTCAAGAGTGGGGACACCAGGGATTGCAATAACCACAGGACTATCATATTAATTTTCCACACAAGAAAAGTGATGCTCAAAATTCTACAACAAAGACTTTTACTGTGGAGTGAGAAAAGCCAGATGTCAGAGAAGGATTCAGAAGAGGAAGGGCACTAGGAATCATATTGCAAACATACATTGGATAATGGAGCACACCAAAGAATTTCAGAAGAAAATCACCCTTTGCTTTATAGATTATAGCGAAGCCTTTGATTGTGTAGATCATGAAAATTACAGAACACTCTTAAAGAAGTGGATGTCCAACAACATTTGATTATCCTAATGTCTAACCTGTTCTCAGGACAAGAGGCTACTGTTGGGAGAGAATAAGGACAAATAGAATGGTTTCCAAATGGCGAAGGGATCAGGAAAGGCTGCATTTTATCCTGATATTTGTTTAACTTGTATGTGGAACATATACACAAAGCTGAATTAGAATCTGAGGAGGGAGATGTGAAAAATGGAGGAAGGAACATCAACAATTTAAATTATGTAAATGGCACCATACTACTAGCAGAAAATAGCAAAGACTTGGAATGGCTAGTGAAGAATGTCAAGGAAGAACATGCAAAGGTAGACTTACACTTGAACATTAGGAAAACAAAAATCATGATCGCAGATGATTTACATAACTTTAAAGCAGACAATGAGGACATTAAGACACTGAAAGACTTCCTATACCTTGACTCAGTTATTAATCAAAATGGAGGCTGCAGTCGAAAAATCAGAAGAAGACTACGACTTCGAAGGGAAGCTATGAAGGAACTAGACAACAGCCTCAGGTATAAAGATATATAACTGAATACCAAAATCTGGATTGTCCTTGCCATTCTATTGCCAATTTCTATGTAAGGTTGTGAAAGCAGGACAATGAAGAAGGCGTTTGTCTGCTGTGATGATCTGGTTGCTTTTTTGCAGGAAGGGGGAGGGAAGGAACTGGGGAGGGGAACTTGGGAAGGGGTTCAAATCGCAATGGCTCTTAGGTAATCTTTTCATGCAGGTCTGAGATTGCTTCCTTGGAGGATCTGGGACAAGCAGAGTTGTGGAGTGGGATTCATGGCTGTTCTAGGGAGGGGAAGAAGGGGGGACTAGGCATCAGAAGAATGGAAAGGCACTAGATTGCAATGGCTGCTGCTGGTGTCTTTAATACCAATCTGTATTTGCCACGTCTGATGATCTGAGAGAGGTGAAATCTTGTGGGGAGGCAAGGAACTAAAAAGTCGTGAATAATCAAACTCACAAAAGTGAAACCTGTGAATGAGAAGGGCGAGCTGTAATGCTTAGCAAGGTGGACGGCACTAGGAAAAGAAGAAGACCACACTGCAGATGGATAGACTCATTCAAAGAAATCACAGCTCTGGGTTTGCAAGATCTGAGTAGAGCAATTGATAAGAGAGTAACTAAGAGGTCTCTCATCCATAGGACAGATGTAAGTCGAAGTCAGCTTGATGGCAGTTAACAACAACAAATGGAATAGAATGCATATACTCGTTTAGCTCTCAAACACCTGTAGTCCTTACGGTAAGAGGTCCTTAAGTAAGCCAAGTCCTTTAGGCTTGAAAAGGTTGTGTTCCCACTCCTATGGACCTGTATTTTTCTGTGGGTTCATTGTGACGCCTTTTAGTTCTACTCCTATAGTGATCTTATTCTGGTGTCTGTTATATATTACAGTATAATATGCAATGTTATATATTTGGGTTGAGTTGCAATTAGAGTAATCTTTAGTATGTTTATTATTTCTCAAACAGTGCTGGCCAATTAAATAGTACACTTTCCTTACCCTCTTTTCCAATTTCATCTCTCTCTTGGTTTCTCTCTCTCTCTCTCATTTTCTCTTTCTTTCTTGTTTTCTCTTTCTCTCTCCCTTCTCTCCCATTCCTGTTCTGCTTTTCATCAAACACTTTATTCAGTGGATCACACACTTGGAGGGGTTTTGCAACCCTGGACCTTAGGGATTCAGTAGACAGAGAGCATGCAGTGATGTGCAGAAAATTTCCTGTATACACTCAGAGGCATGCAAGACATGCTCAGAGACATGCAAGACATTTCTGATTTAGAATTCTTAACCCTTAATTCACTGAGTATCTTCATAGCCAGGCACTTATTGATCAATTGCACTGGGTCAGTATCCTCTTATGTGAATTTACATATCCGTTTTTTTTGTGCTAACCTTTAACATCCCTCCTTCCTAACTTTTAATAAACAGAATTTAAATGACAAATAATGTAGCTGTTGGTGAAGGTTGCAAAGGGTAGATCAGTGACAAGACTTAACATGTGGTTAGAGGAGACCACATAGTTTTAGGTAGCCCTTCTTAACCTGATCATTTCCAAATATGTTGAAGTCCCATCATCCCCAGGCAGCTATTGTATTTTGGGCTTTGTACTTCCTCTGGGGGAAGAATCCATGTTCAAAGAAGGCACATGTAAAATTCCCCAAAGAGACTTTTGCATGGGCCAATGACAAAATATATGCCTAGGGTCAAGGGTGGCAACCTCCGTGCCATTCTCTGTCAATCCCCTGATCTGTCATGGATGCTAATGGACCAAATAATGAGTTAATTAATAACAGCTTGACAAGTAAGTGATTTCCTTGGTCAATGTTAATGGTAATGAATTAATTTCCAAATTTCTAAGATATAACATGATTAATTTTAAAAACTGAAATTCCCATTTCTGCATTGAACCAGTGGTCCACAATGCCCTCCTTTCTGCACTGTAACCCACCAGAATAAGATCTGTGGAAAATTTTCATTGAAGAAATATTTCATTTGGTAATGAAACATAGCGCTGCGCTGTGATTACTTCCAGTGCCCAGAATGAACAAGAGGCCCCATCTTACTGGATGCTGAGCCTCTCTCATATTTTGTGAGAATCAATTCAGTGGACAGAAAGAACAGACAAAAACAAACTGTGTCATGATTAAAGTAAGGGAACAAGATGTGCCAAGTTCTTTTTCTCACCCTGTCATAGGGGAACTTCAGCGGAAAGCAGGGGCAGAGAAAGGGGAAAGAATGAAAGATGTTTGCCTGCTTGCATTTTATTTAACAAAAGTCCCTGATGTTGCAAAACACCAACTCGTTGTTTTTGTTAAATAATTAAGACTGTCAAGGAATCTGTTTCACAAGCCAGGTGCAAAATTAGAAGGTTTCAGGCAGGAAACAAGAGATCATTGTACTATTGAAAGCAAGCAGATACCAAGTAAAGATTATATAGCAGGGCTTATTAAATTTTTTAACACCTTCCAGCCAAAGCTGGAAGGAACACCACAGCACAGTGCAGAATCTGGCAACAGGGAGCATGTCCAAATAATGTTGCTTGGAGGACGGACTAAAGAGCTATTAATTCTTAAGGCTGAAAAACTGGGTCTCTTTTCCTTCTTCCTTAACACTGACACACATACACACATATAAACATACAGAATCTGCTTGGAACTGCAGCTCAAAAACAAACAAGCAAACCTGAATTTCCACCCTTTTAAAAAATATTTCTCTATTTTTTGAACATCACACCTTTATTTATTTATTTAAAGAAAGCAATAGGTCCTTTGCTGAAAAGAAAGTGAGAGGTACACTCTCTTTCAAACCCATGCTTCATTGTTTGGTAACTAATTTTTATTCTTTGGCAAGCATGTACCTTTTGTGGTGCGTTTAAAGTATCGCTTGTCCCTTACACAATTCTCGGTGGCAGAGAGTGTCTATTGAGCAAGTGGCAACTCTAGTGAGATCATTTGTCAGATAAAACAGTTTTAAAGATTCACAGATATCCTGCTTTAGCTTGTTTAGAGTCCTCATTAAACAAACAGTAGGTCTGGGAAAAGCCAGGACTTAATTTTACATGTGGTATGATACTAGCAAAGCAAATGCACGTTCAGAAAATGGCTCACTGTTATTCAAATGCAGGCAAATATGTTTTTTTCCCTCACAATTGGGGAAAGTGTACACAGTCTTGGACGGAAAGGCTTGTAGCTATAGTTTGGAGGAGGGTAGCTTACTACAAACCAAAGGCTGTTATGTGGCTTTAGGTGGGTACCCATGGGCTGCACACCCATGTATGCAGTTGCATGCATTATGCATATACACACTCCACACACGTACAAACAAGCATATTGACACAGATAAACTCCCTCAGATCTCACCACAGATTGTTGGGATGGGAGGTTTAGCCTTGCTGTCTATCCAAATATTAATGCTTTAAGCTATATTGTACTTATTTTAAAATTTAAGCCACTTTGAATCCAAATTTTGAGGAAAAAGTGGGGCAACAAAAACAGCAACAACACATCCTACCCACCACAATGACCCTTTAGGGAAAGAAAGCATCTCACGATGCTTCCCACTGCCATATGTATCCTCTTTCCCAGAATTCCCAGCTATCTGGGTGTTGGCTGTTCTGTGGTACAGGAAAGAAAGAAAGAAAGCATTGTCTCATATGTAGAAAAGGAGGCAGTGCTTTCAGGCTTGGGGCTAGGAGACTGTGATATGACCTATATGAGGTGTCCCAGGAAGGGATTAGGAAGAGGACTGGCAAGCAAGGCAAAAGAGAAAAATGTGCGGTGGATACAGAAACGGTGCCACTTTCATACACATTGATTTCAGTAGCAGTGATAATTTTGGCAGATGAGTGGCAGACATGGGTGCCCACACAAATTCCTGTTAAGGTATTCATGTGACCCAGATGGTGTCCACCCCAATGTACAATGGATTAGGAATATTTACAGCTTGACCAGGGTATTAGGATGTGGCTATCCTGCCGAATAACGTGAAGTGATTAAGATAAATGCACTGACAAGGAAGCATGTGGAGTTACTGTATCAGCAACAGGAATGTGAATAAATCTTCCTGTTTTTCTGTTTAAATTGAGATGGTCATCACAACATAGTGAAACAGTGTCTTGAGGATTCTGCAGTCCCCTTCAAAAGATCTCATCTCCCTCATGACACCAAGACCACTTCTGCACTAGCCTGTTATAGTGCTATTATTCCACTTTCAACATCCTATGGAATCCTAGGGTTTGCAGTTTAAAAAGGAAGGGGTGTTTAAAATTCTCAAGTACAAACCCCAGACTTCCACAGGATGTTGAAAGTGGAATAATAGCACTATGGGCAGAAATGGCCCAAGACATCAAGGGCTGAATTCTATTGTAACTTCCAACTTTGAAGACCTACTGAATTCATGGATTTATACAAGTGACTCATTATTCGGCAGTTGAATCAAAGCGTCTTATCTAATTGGGAACAACTAATAGGTTTCAGGCCTTTAATTGTAGTTTTTGCAATTTGTTCTAAATATACTTTGCTCAAAATCCAGTCAACACACAAAACTAGTGTCTTTTCCCTTTGTATAGTTAAACATAAATACAGCAAGTCTAATAGGACAGGTTGATTCATCACAATGACAAACCCAGTCATCCCATGCCACTAGTTTTAAATGCAGAGCAGTAATTTTTTCATTTCTCAATGTTATGCATTTTACAGAAATGTGTGTGGGGGGGAATCACTCAGGAAAAAAATAGCAGTTATCTTTGAGACCAGTCAAGAAAACTCCACTTTCTTGCAATGATGCATGTTGAGTTTTCTTATTTACCCTACGTGGATTAATCAAATCAGGGTTTTATCTCTCTAGCTGGGAACTGCTTGGCATTAAATACCTATAAGTGTCAACTAAAGGATTTGAAATTTTATTGTGTATGTCATATTGCCCTTTCTCTCTAGTCTCCACATGGCCAAGAAGGGAAGTAGCCTCTGCCTGCATTGAGAACCCTCTAGGCAAAGCTGAACTAACAACAGAAGTAACGTCTGAGACAAAATGTAGGTCTGTGACTCTAACATCATCACTTTTCTTCTCATGTTTGATTTTTAACATCTTTGCCCGGTGAAGAAGCCATCTTGAATGGTGCATTTTGGTTGGCAATGAAAGTATTACTGTTTTGTGGTGTTTGTAGTGTTTTGTTGGTAGGCTAATATTTTGGTAATAATTTGGTAATACCAGTAGTTTCAAGGAGACAAGGACATACCAGAGGTTCTGTTCCAAAATAATAAGGACTATTTTTAAAGACATGCATACAGTTTTGCTGAAGGCTAAATTCTGAAGCAGATTGGCCTGATTTATTCCAGTTCAGAATAGGCCAAGGTCACATCATGTCAAGTCATATCGACACCAGAGTAGGTTTTCCCATTCCAAAAGATTACATTGACGCTTTCTGCACCACCCTCCCATCCTGCAATGGGGACTGGAGAAGGACAGGACCGTGATAACGCTTCTGCATGATGTCATTGTGGTTCCATGCTTCTCCCATCCTCAGATGACGCAATCATGAATTAAATCACTGATAGATTTTCCGCATCAATGACACACAATCACACCACCCTCCCAGACTTACCTGTCCTGCAGAAGCCGCAGAAGCACAATGGCTGCACTTCCTGCCCCAGCTCAGCCTGAGAAAGAACCTGGCTGCACTGCAGAAGGAAGAGGCATGGCCATTGTGCTCCCTTCCACAGGGAGCCAGCATGGAGTGCTCCTGTTGTGCTCCCCACCTGACATCTTACTTAAAAAGTAGGGTGCAGAAAGGGTCAGTGTTTTCCAAAGCACTTTAGTAAAATGTTTGTTTGTGTGTGTGTGTGTGTGTGTGTGTGTGTGTGTAATCCCCAGGAAAATATATTTTTCCTCCATTGCAGGATGCTTCGTGGTGTGAATGGAAGGAGTTACAATAACAGTTCTAGCATCCAATTTGTGACAAGAGCCTCATTAGCATTTTCGGAAGCTTTCAATCATGGTATTTGTGGGGACACTTTTGTGAGATATCACTGAAGTTATATATTTCTCTGATTGCCACTTCCCTCTATTTTTAGTTTAGGGTATGTTGCAGGGCTAGGCAGAGAGAAACTGAGAAGGGAGTATATGTGTGGAAATCAGTGTTAGCTTAGGAAGATATTTTCCCCTCATTCTTCTTCTCTGGAGCCATGTGTGTGTGTCTGCATGCATGTTTGTATGAGATAGCTTAAGAGGGGAGTTTTTGTGAGAGATAGCTTAGGGTGAATTTTTTTATTCTCTTTAGGCTTAAAATTAACGTAACTGTTCCTGAACTATATGTTGCTTGCTTTTGTGAGATAGGAGACAGGCCTTTTCCTCATTATTTTAAGGCTTAAATTTATTAGACCATTTTAGTATAGGTATCTGTTTTAGATGCTGTTTTGGGAGTGAAAGGGAGTATGAGTATTAGGATTGACTTTAAAATCAATTTTCTGCAACCTTCACTACCATTACCACACTGCTTATTTCTCTGGAGCTTGGGGAGGCCCTTCTAGTTATAACTGTTTTATTCCTCCTTCACCATTAGTCTGTGGGGTTTCTCATTCAGAAACTAAAATTGGTAAAGAATTTGGCAATCCTGGACTAAAGTATCAGTCAGGGAAGATACACAGATGCAGCCTTGTAAAGCAGAATACAACCATGTTCTAAAATTACCTGTCAACAATTTTGCTGAGTTATACCATTTCTGCATAACGACACTCTCCTGCATCATCCCATCACAATCCCAGCAGTGCCTCTGCTGGGATGGAGCATGTCCTCAATGCTTCCCTCCACATCCCGCCGGCTGCCTGCGGAAGGGAGCATGAGGGATATGATCCTTCCTTCTGCATTGCAGCCAGCCTTCTTCCCATGCTGCAGTGGAGAAGGAAGCGTGTGGTCACAGTTCCACCCCTTCTGCATGGCCGGTGGCGATGGGAGGCTTGTGCAATTGGGGGCCATTGACAAGAGTTTTTCTGTCAATGATATGCCCCGTGATCACACCAGCTGGGAATGCAACAAGGGTGGGACTGCAATAGCGTCATGTGAAAATGTTTTCATGGTCCCATTCCTCTCACATCGCCATGCTGGGAGGGTGCCGTCCTGCAGAAATGGTCTTAGTCTCTACTTCAGACCCTACCATGCTTCCAGATATGTGAAGAAATAGAAAACAATAACATGTTAGATTTTTCAGTAGAAGTGAATGGGAAATTTGCAAATCACATCTTGATCCTGACTCTGGATCAAGTCAAGTCTAGATCCATCTGGAGTGAACCAGGCATGATCCAAACAGGGCTCTAAATCAGATCAGGATCCTCATGAAAGCTGGTTACAAATTGATTGCAGACAATGATCCCGGTATAGCTTAAGATGCTGTTATGACACGGTAGCTGGCTAAGCTTTCCCTGCTAAGTATCTGTGTCAATTTGTACATAAACCAAAACGATTTTTAAAAGTTGGTAAACCTAACTGTGCTTTAGGGGAAGCCGTGCTAATGAATCTGTGCTCCATCTCAACATATCAAATCCCTGTTTTCTATATATGGAAATGTCTAATTACCTCCAGATACTGAATGATTCCAGAGGGTACTCTTTCAATTTTCTCTTAACTTTTCATCATCAAAGTATTTTCTATCCCCTGAAGGTAATAAGATAGGTGACATCAAACTGTATTAAAACAGCTACATATTCTTGAGACATATTGAATGTAATATCATCTTAATATTGGGTTAAATTATACTTAAGGATATGTGAAGTCTTAATACTTGTTTCTAATCTTATCAAAGCCATTTTGGGAATGGGTCTTAGAACTGGTTAGCTTTCATCAGAAGTGGACTGATTCCATCACATTAATTTCAAATTTTTCTTTTGGTGGTATCTGGTGATATGTTCAGATCCCACAGAGAACTTTTACTAGTTTTATCAAAATTTATTCAGGTATCTTCAGACATTTTATTAAAGAAGAACCCCAAATTCATGTTAAATCTTGTTTAGGTAAAATTTCAGTGGCTTCTCTGTTTGTATAAACTACACTTGATTGCTCAGCTAAGATGAACTATGCTAACAATGTTTTATAAGCACTGGTATTTTTATGTGTACATCAGCAACTATATAGCATTGTTAGAGAATAGGGTATCATTCATTGCAAAAGCATCCACCAGCATCAGGTATTATAATCCTTGCTACCAGCATTGTTCAATGTTTATTGCATTTACTGTTTTCAAAATCACCGCATTCTGATCTGAATCTGAACTATTGGGTTTTGTTCATTGCCATGGCAATAGAACTCCATCTAACACCCATCCAAGCCAAGAGAGAGAGAATGAAAGATTGAGAATTCTATTGATTGTAGGGAGCATTGAATTTGTCTCATCAGTGTCCAGTTGTGATTATGCTGATCAAATCTCTCTCTTCTCCCCTCCTCCTCCTTCTGCCCTTCTGCCTTTCCCTCACCCTCTTTTTCTCTTCACTTTATTTATACCCTGCCTTTCCCCCAGGATTGGGAATCAAATTAAAGTGACTACAACATAGTTTAAAATATATAAAAAGTCAAAAACAGAATTTAAACTATTAACAGTATTAAAACAATTTGAAACATGCACTGAAATGATAGAGAACAGTTGAAAGCAGTACAGTTCTAAACAGCAGAGCGCCTCCCTAAAATCGCTTTCCTTAAAGACTTTCAGTTCTAAAAGCTGAACAGAAAAAGTCTGATCAAAAGACAGCCAGGAGGGAGCTGTTCCAGCCTCCCTAGACGGAGAGTTCCAGAGCCTAGGAGTAGCCACTGAGAAGGCCCTATCTCATGTATACAGCAATTGTACCCTTGAAGGTGGCAGGCTGAAAGAAGGCCTCTCCTAAGGATCTCAAGGTCTGGGTAGATTCTTATATTGTTGTTCAAGTGTACCAAAGAAATGCACTGTGTTATTTCTCTCTCCTCCAATTCTCTCCATTATATATTTGAATTTGGAATGACTGTGCCAATTTGTGTGATTTGCTCTTGAGGTCAATAAAGTGTTTACACGTCCATGCATATTTCTTTTTTCTTTTATTAAGATTTTATTAGCATAAATTAAAAAACCCCAGAGAATTAACAAAAAGTTAATACCTTTTGGAGAGGAAAAAAAAGTTACACATACTCACATATAGGCCATTTCTGCATGGTGCAGCTAAAACACATTAGCTATGGGTTGTAATCATTTCAGGGGCTACGATTCGGCACAATTTTGTAGCCGTCCAGTAGCTGGCCTGTCCACAAGAGTCGACAGAATATTGCATTTCAACTCTGGACAGCAATTTGCACAAATAAAAGTTCCTCAGAGGAAAAAAATGTGCACAGACACACTTTGGCCACTGGGACAAGATGTGTGCATTAAGAAAGAACAGTTTAAAAATGTTTACCTTACAAAGGAACAACAACAAACCAAGAATGGAAAGAAAGTACAGGTGAAACAGAGAGAATCTGGAACTGAGAGGTTTTCCTATCCCTTCCTAAACTGCAGTTACCTTCTTTGTGTTTGACTATCCTTTCTCAGCTCCAGAAAACCTCATGATAGGTTCGTCTTAGGGTCTCCATAAGCTGGAAATGATGTGAAGGCACACAGCAACAACAATCCTTTCTCCCGTTTGTTTTCAATCCTTTCTTGCCTGCTTGGGAGAAAAACCTGCTTTCCCTTGTCAAGCACAAGGTTCAGTTCTACCCTAAAAGTGTACTGTAAATGCATGCAGGTGGTGTGACATGAGCAGTGGCATTTCAGCCGGCAGTGAAGAAGGAACACACTATCCAGGAGTATAGTTAAGCAGGGTTGGCACTGGCTAGTACTTGGATGGGAGACTGCCGATGAATACCAGGTGCTGTAGGCTGTATTTCAGAGGAAGGAACTGGCAGAACCACCTCTGTGTATTCCTTGCCTAAGAAAACCCTGTGAAATTCATGGGACACTACAAGTCAATAGGCGACGTGAAGGCATGTATACACACATAGCACTTATAAATGGACACAGTACATGCCCTCAATTATACTCCACTCCTTTTACAGATCTAGGTCCCCATGTGTGCATTCACCCCCCTCCTCTTCTCTTGGAGAAGAAAATGTCACCATAAGTGTCAGCGCAGAACAGCTCTTTACAACACCCATGAAGCCCATAGAACATAAAACAGCTGTTTCCAATTCGCTCAGTGGCAGATGAGTTCCTGACCCACCTAAGTGAGAAAATCAAAGGCAGTTGGATATGCTGCTGCCCACAACTCTCCCTGGTGAATCATATATCTATAGAAACTGACATGCCTTAACCCCATCAGCTCGGCATCACATACAGCTTTGAGTGAGTTTTTGATGTTTGACCATTTTTGTCACCACTCACTTCCCTCTTCTTGTTATTATAGGATTATTGTGTTTTTATTTTAAGTCTGGGATGATGATGATGATGATGATATTATTATTATTATCATTATCATTATTATTATTATTATTATTATTATTATTATTATTAATTAAAATGGGAGTGATCTTTCTATTCTACTTGCAGGGCTAGCAGATATCTAGCTACACATTACAGTAATGGTGAACTCAGCAACCATCTTTTTGTTTTTAAAAGTTGCAAGCCAGGTACCAGGGGCCTGGGAGAGATTGTCAGTAAGACCCACACACAGGTTAAGCCTTTCTTTTCTAGTCATGGTGTCGATGTAAACCACCCCTCTGTGCAGCAATTAGAATGGGTGTGGGGGTGGCACTCCCATTGGCACCCATGGAAGCTTTTCCACCAAGGACACCATACCCTACAAATGTTCTGGTTTGGCAGGGACAGTCCCGATTAATCCTTTGTCATTCCACTATTTCAGCTGCTTTTAAAATTTATCAGTTTCTCTCTTCTCCTCCCACTTTCCCCCTTTGTCTTCAGCTTACTTCAGTGGCTGCAAACTGAGTTCAAAGGGCAAAAGAGGTTTGCACTCAACTAACTCAGCAGAGGGGAAAGGAGAGGACTGCAGAGAATCTTGCCCTTTCCAGTATGCTCAAGCAAAAGCAAACTGCTGCAGCTTCTCACGGCTTGTATGTTTTTCTTCATTAATATTTTTTTTCCATTTTGACCACACTCTGAGGTTGCTTGGCTACATGTGTCCCAGTTTTCATCTGTGAAATGTTGAAGGATGTGTGACACTCATTTCTGTGTAGAAATTTTCATGGATATGGTGGGGTGGGTGATGGTGGTAGAGAGAAGACTTCACCCTCTTGTCCACTTTTGCTGCAGTTCCACTGGCAGTCCCTCCCTGTGCCTTTCCTGGTATTAATTTTAAAATGCCATGCCATGATTGCTAACCATACCATTAACCTAAGATGCAGATAAGCTCTTCAACTTGGAGGCTATATAGAACTCTCTGTGCTCTAAGGCCCTTTTTAGGGAAAAAAAAGAACAAGGATGTGTAAGGTCATCACCTATGATTGGATGCTTTTTCTAGAACGGTCGAGTAATAAATGGTACAAATGCTAGGAGCTGGGCCTAGGCTTATTCTGGCTTATTCTAGGCTCCAGCTGCTGTTCTAATTCAGGTACGTAGGGTAGTTAGATTGAAAAATACTTCAATGGTAGTGCAGAACAGAGAATTTCAACAGATGTTGCTTGTCATGTAACCAGGTAACAAGCAACACCTGCTGAAATTCCCTCTGCAACACAACCATTGAAGTTACAGGAATCCTCTCCAGTTTTCAGTCTGGCAACCCTAAATGTGCACCACCATCCTGGTCCTGAGAACATATGGTTTGCTGTAATTACCATGCAACATTAATTATAATGTGACATTTTATGTTATGGTTTACAGGAAGTAATTATTTTACTGAGATATCATAGCCTTAGGATACAATTCTGATAAAATAATGTTGATTTTAACAAGAAAATTCATTTACTCTCTTGTCAGCTTTCAGTCAGTAAGATATAATTGTGCTTGCTTTTTCTCTGGATTGTGGCTATAATCAGAACATAATCCAAGGACAGCTCGTACGGTGGTACAGAAAGATTCCTAGTAGCAGTGTTAGTCCATCCTAGGGGTAAGCAGTGGGGAAACAACACAGCAACAGGCAGTCCATACAGGAACAATCTGAACATGGTCAGTAGTCTAGGCAAGATCAAACAGCAACATCTTTCTGGACAACAGGTCATCCTGACTGATGGTACATATTCATGCAAGGTCAGGCAGGAGCATTTCTACTTAGTTCTCAGAAATCCTTTATTGTATCCGTGCGGTTTTCCTGGGGGATTCCTGCCTAACCCATACCACACATCAAGCATCAGTACTTTGGAAGACTGGGAGGGACCCAGCCTCTTCTTTTAACTCAGGGGCTGAGCTTCCACATGCAGCCTCTTCTAGCCCCATGTGCTTAGGCTTTGAAATACTCACTGTCATCCTTATACTCAAAGAGTTCAGTCTTTTCCTCACTGGATGATTCCTCCAGGAGGGATATTACAGCTGAGGAATACAAAGCTGTGTAAACATCTTGAGTGAGATACAAATCTGAGGTAAATATTCTTGCTTTGGAGATATTTGAATCACCTCCAAATCAAACATGACTCCAAACCAAACATTTCCAATGCTATCCAAGATGAAATGAGCTGGATTTTTTTGTTTCAATTTTTGAATCTCACACAAGTACTACAAGCTCCTTCCATAAGTGTTAAATATCAGACTGGGGAAAGCTACTCCAGCGTTTGATAGTGACTTTACCACGGCTCTCCAATTACAAATCTATTGCGGAGAAATGGGGAAAAGATATTTCCTTGAATTCTTGGCTCTTTTCTAGTTGTGACTGATGACAGCTCTGTGGACATGGGCCCCATTGCTATCTATTCAGTGGGTAGCTGGCACAAACTCTCCAAGCTTGGAAGGGCCACCTTCTGAATTTCTTTGTGTTGCTCAGCTGGTCTCCTGAGTTTCAAGGTATTACGTGGAGTTTCACTAAGTCCTCGTATTAAGCTCTGCCTTCTTGCACTTTCTTGCTGGATGCTTGACATTGTACTAGTAGAAGGAGCCCTGTTCTAGAACAGACAAGCAAAGTGGTGCCTGGTCTAGCCAAGCTCTCTCACCAAAGACTGACCTAAGACATTTTGCTGCTTGTGACAAAGAACAAGATGGCATCCTAAACAGTTTACAAGTGGGCCGTCAGTTGCATCTTCTTCAACATTACCAGTGAGACAGCATCATTCACCTTATTTGAAGGTATGTCTAGCAAAATGAGCACAGGGTATAGCTTTCTTCTCCGATACTTAGTTGTGAGGGCTACATCTGCCACTTGAGATGACTGCCTCACTCCATGTAATAGACTGCCTCACTTTTGCGTTGCTCTTGCTGAGGGATCTTGGAGGCCAACAGAAGAGCTTCCTCCTTCCCTATCTTCCTCCCTCTCTCCCTCCCCTCTTTTCACTCCAATGAGGCTTCGCCAGTGAGACTCTCACACAAAGTCATAGTGATGAGTTGGGATATAAGCAATGAAGTGATGAGCAAGAAGAACCAAAATCCCTCTTTGCATAAAAGGGTAGAGAGGTCAGGACCTCAAGGCTTTCTAGATAGGAAGGGTTACATAGTGAGCTCTTGGAAATACAATGTTAAAAAGGGCAGATATAACCCACTTACCTACAAGCAAGTCCCTCCAAACTCAATAAAATATACTTGTGAGTAGATTTGTCTAACATTGCACTGCTAGTCACTATACAGAGAACACAGATACAGTTTGCCCCCATATCACAGCCTGGAACTATTAGCTGCTTCTGATTGGGATATTCTGAGAGCTGTATTCTAAAAAATTATTGAGTTCTGCCACCAAGTCCAAGTGCACAGGTTATTTTAATGCCTCATGACCACACCTTGCACTATAATCAGCTTAGCACTAAATATATATATTTGGTGACAATTCAACCCAGAGGTTCTTTTCCTGGAAAAAACATATTCCAGAGGCTTTAGCCATATTTTGGGGAGAATGGAACAATATGCTCACAGATGTTTAGAGCTGTGCTGTATTCTCTGTTCTTCTATGTACAGAGCAACATACCCTCCATGCCTGAACAAACGGGGGGCTAAGTAAGCTTCAGAGTTTACATTTCTGACTTTAAGTTGTTCAACATAAGAGTCTGAACATGGTCTTTTAGATTTAGAGTCCTGCCAATGATAAGGTTCCTCCTAAGCATGTACAGCTGAACACATTTAATATGCTCCTTTCAGACCATTGTATTGAACACATGAAATCCAAAAGTGGAGTTGATGTGCACAAGTGCCTTTGGATGCAGACATTGCATGTATGCCTCTTTACCCCCACTCTCTAGTTTTAGCTTGCCTCACCTATAATGATAATCTCTTGGTAATCACAAAAACAAAAGGTAAAGACATTGGACTATTCGGAATATTCACAGATGAAAGAAGATTTTATTTTAACTAAATAAGAGCTGCCTGCAGGATTCCACCCTCTGTGATTGCTAGGTAATGCTCTCAGTTTGGTCTCAGTTGACTTTGATGGATCCTGAAATCCTGCAGGCTTACCTTTAACAAAAGTTAGCAGTGAAGGCAGTGCTGTGAGTGCTACAGCAGGAATAGGGGAAGTTGTGGAAGTGCCCAAAAATCTGATAATAAAACAGTAGGATAGACTTTAAAGCAGAATGTACAAGGCTTTCTGTATCTGTCCACTAATACACACAGAATGGCACATAACATCAATTTTGAAACCTAGTGAAGAACAGTGAATTCAATGTGAATGATAAATATAAATGAGACTCAAGGGGACCACTCCCATAAATGGAATGCAGCAACAGAACTTTATAAACCTGTTCCAAATGAATAGATGAAACGAAATTGAAGAGTAGCATTATATGTTGAAAATGTGTACACCTGTGTTGAAGTTCAAGAGGGATCCTGTGGAGTGCAACTAGTAAAAATAAAAATGGGGGAAGAAATAACAACAACATTCAACTCAGAGACTACTCCACACTTCAGAACCTAAGAAGAGATATGTATATTGTAGGGATGGGCCAACCAAATCCTCAAATCCTCGAATCTTGGGTAAGGATTCGAGATTCCCGAATCCAAATCCCTGTGCCAAAATAGGCAAACTGAATCTTTCGAATCTGCCAACCAGATAGATTGTTGCAGACCGGGATGCCTGAAAACCAGGGAGATTGGAACTCCTAAAAACCAGGGAGACCTGGGAGACCAGACGTACAAGGGAAGATAGTAAGTAGGTGAGTTTTTCCCTTGGAGTAATAATGGCCTTTGCTAACAATTTCAGAAATTACATCTGGGGTTGTATTCTAAGATATTTAAATTCAATATTTCATATTTAAGTTCAGCACTTGACTGGAAGGTACAGTCTTCTTGAGATTTCAAGGACAGCTGAAAGAGTCCTTTGCATAGCTCTCTTGCAAACCTCTTTCAGACACAATTCCGGGGTTTGGAGTTTTACAACATGTCACAGCCTTCTCTGTGAAAGTGTGCTGGTGCATCAGCAAACTACAAACCCCAGGATGCCAGAAGGAGCTATGCAAAGAAAAGCCGGTTTTGACCTCGATTATCTCTGTACTGGAGTATGCGGCCCTGTTTACACAGGCAGGAAAATATGGGATTAATCCACATTTTCCTACCTGTGTACAAAGGGCCTTCATCTCATTTTCAATCTGGGGAGATCCTGAGGCAAAACTATGATAATTGTCCTGGCCAGATTTCTTCAGAGGGAGGTTTGCCTTTGCCTAGGCTTTTGTTAAGGCTCAGAGAGTGTGTCTTGCCCAAGATTATCATTCTTTCCCTTGCTTTTTAAACCTTTTTTTAAAAAAGGATTCAAAAGATTTGAGATTCGTGGATTCCCAGAACCTTCTAGAGATTCAGAAAATTCTGGATTCGTCCCACCCCTAGTATATTGTGTTGCAGAAACAAATTACAGATTTTGCTAGGAAGAACAGGTTAGTGGTACAATTTCAGTGATCTGCTGTTTGCCAGCAGGTAGAGGCAATACAAGGCTCTGTGTTGGAGGTTAGTAAATCCAAATGGTATGGGGGATCCCTGTCTTGCCAACTGCAGTTGTGTTGTGTCTGCAAATTCAGGGCATTTCTGCACTATACTGTTATGGTGCTATTTCACTTTCAACATCCTATGGAATCTTGGGATTTGCAGTTTAGTGAGGGGCATTTAGAATTCTCAGCCAGAGAGCTCTTTGGCCTCAGTGAACTACAAACCCCAGAATTCCACAGGATGTTGAAAGTGGAATAATAACACTGTAACAGTGTAGGGTGGGAAGGCCCTTAGTTTGACTTATGGCACCCTATGCAAGTCCCCCTCCTCCGACTTTTTGTAAAATTTATTCAAAAGAAGTTTGCCTTCCTCTGAAGTGAAGATACTGTGACCAGCCCAGAGTCACTCAGTGGGCTTCCATGGCTGAACAGGGATTTAAACTCTGGTTTCTCAGAGTCCTCGTACAACAGTCAGGACACTATGCTTTGCTGGCTTTCAGCTTGCCAATAACATACATGAGAAGAGTCATTGTATTATAGTCGATCTGAACCACAACAAAAGTACTGGTGTGCTGGCCCTGCAAAAAGGGCCAATCCTAATTTTAGGGCTGGTTTCATTTTATTCTGGACCACATCATCTGGAGTACTGTGTCCAGTTCTGGGTTCCTACCACTGACAAACTGGAATGGCTTTATAGGAGGTCAACAAAGATGGTCAGTGATACAATAAATAAGTCATTTGGGGAAATAATATTTAAAGGGTATTTATCCAGAAGTTAAGAAAAAAAAATACCCAATAGAACTCTTGAAATACCTGAAAAGCTAACAGAGAGAAACAGCTGAGGGAGAATGACAAGAAGGAGTGGAAGCTGTAGGCTCTCTGTTAGAGGTTTGTTTCAAGCTGGCTGTTTCAGGGGCGACCTGAAGAACCAACTGTGCTAGAAAGTTTTCAAACCACCCTTTTTTCTATCAGTATCTCAGCTCCAATGATCCTTTTTACCTGGACAATGTTTTCTGAGGAAAATAAATGTGCACAGAAAAGTCCCCAATGTAGAAAATCAGTAAAAATGCTTATAAAATTTCTCATAATCTTTCCAAGCAGGGGGAATAGACTTGATTGCTTTTTCTCCTTATATGCAAGAGTAAAATACGTGAAGATTTACATCCCCCAATCTGCCACTGCTTCATCCTCAGAATGTCCCATATTGGAGGCTTCTTGTGCCAACTGATGGAGGATACAATGGTCAGCACTGGAGTTGTTCCCAGTGACCTCAGAAGGACTGATGCTTTCACCTCAAGCCCATCCTAACCCATCGCAGCCAAAGGAAGTTATGATTGCCCTACCTACCCGTAAAATTGCAGTTATATTACTGATGTTTAACTCTCTCATTGCCCTCATTCTTAGTGGGGAGAGAAGAGGAACATTTCCTACCAGGCCAGGAAACCAGAAAGTTAACCTCTTTTTTGTGATGTTACACTAAATTCACTGTCTACGATGTGTCCATTTTTGTTTTAAAAAAATGTGCTGTCCCCTTGAAATAGCTGTTTTGAGGTGGTGTACAAATTCATTAAATAAAAGTATTAATCAATAAACTCATTATTAGTGCCCGCAAAATAAACTGAAACTAGCTTTAATATGTGGATATTAGACTATATGCACTAAATGAGTATCAAAATGTTAAACAAAAAGCTCCATAAAAAGAATAAAAAATAAAAGACAATTTTAGATCTTTCTCCTTTAACGCATTATTCTAGGACATTCTTATAAAGTACCATGCCATTATTTTAGAGTTAAATGTTTTATACAGCAGCATCAAAACCATATATGCTTCAATCACGAAACATTTTTTTAATGGCTTTCAGATAAAACAATTTATTTATGCAATTAACAACAACATGCAATTTCTAATAATTAGCAGATAATAGTTATCCACAAAGTACTTTATAAAATTGCTTTCAGAACTGCATTCATTCTGCAGGGAACCGCTTAAAATTAGACTATAAAATTACCAGAAAATGTACTGCATTAACAAGAATATTCTGTATTCTCCTTCCCTTTCAAATTTATGAGTCTGAGTATTTGTAAACATTTGGTTTTACATAGAGACAGCAGGGTCTGTCTCCTTACCACTTTATGAAGGAATAAATACCACAACTGTTTTCCTCCAAGCATTTTCTCCCACATTTTGTAACCAGCCTACAAGAAATACCAATTTCTTCTACCACCATGCAAGGTTATAGTTGACTGTGTAATTCATGTTAATGAAAGGTCACTAAAAATAAATTTTAAAGAATAAGTAACATCTTAAATGTGAGACCTAAGGTAGAAAAGTGAGTCAGTGTGGTATATATTGGACTATGATCCTGGAGACCAGGGTTTGGTTCCCTGCTTGGTCATAGAAACCCACTGACCGTACTCTCAGCCCCACAAAAGCCTGTGATAGCTTTGCCCTAGGGTCGCCATAAGTTGGAAATGACTTAAAGGCACACAACAATAAAATAGAAAAAGAGTGATCTGCTGCTACATTCCAGATCAGAAACAGAACCATTAAACTGGGTAGTAACATTTGTGGATTACAGGGGTCAGGAAGCTAGATCCATTGCCATGGGGGCAGGTTCACGGCTATTCTTGCTGCAATTGCTCCAGATGATGTGGAAGTTCTCCCAGTGTCAAACCTCTGTTGGGAATGGGGTCCTGTGCCTAAATGACAACCATACCAAATGGAATAGGAGCAGAAGGAGCTGCTGTAAAACCAAGAGTCAATTCTCAGCCCCACAGCAATGATGAAAGAGAGCATACCAAGGGACATGGGTATGTAAAAGTAGATTTAGATGACCAAGAGGACACTTTAGAAGTTTAGATCTTCTGTCATTTCCTGTTCATTTCTGGGACAAACTTAAAGAGGTGGTGCTGATTGTTAAAACACAAGATTACCTTAAAAGGTCTTCCTCCATCCACATGAACCTTTCCCGTTTGCTTGAATCAATACCTGAGGTCCAGCTCTGTGATGCCTCTGCATCTGAGGAATGAGTAAAAAGCACTAGTAGAGATGGATCTTTCGGTCATGCTACCAAAACTGTAAAATGTGCTCCTATTAGAGACCCATCAAAGATTGGATTTCAGTCAGTAAGGAAGATGTACCTAGTGCAGTGAGCACTTGGGTTGTATGCTTTATGGCTTTCGTATCAGCTGTGAATTTTAAAAAATGTTGTCATTTTTGATTACTTAGTGACGCAGAGGCATTAACATCTAAGACTTGATGAGTAGACATTTTCCATTCAAGTTTCCAGATCTAAATACTGCAGTTGGACTAGCGGTTTGGTAGAGAAAATGGTCCTTTCTACCAAGTGTCAAAATATCTGATGCTACTTACTCACAGTTGCTAGGTAGAATGAATTGGTTTGGGGGAATCTACCTTATGGACAGCACCATAGAACCATGTAAAATGTGGAAAGAGTTTGGAATGTGACTCTCTCAAAGGAACTGGTTATGGTATTCCTTACTCTGATCAGCCAACAGCTCGTTACTGAATTCCAACTAACTAGAAAAACATTTCCAGCTAAATTCATTCTCCTGCAGTTCATGTTTCGAAATACATCCTCCCGTTTCTCTTTTTCCCTTTCTTTCTTTGATTGCTCCTGTCTTCTGTGTTCCTTGCTAGCCGTATAACACCCGACAAAAGATGAGGCAGTTCTCCCCCTCCCAGTGCTCAGAACACATCCACAAAGGACTAAGAGGCAGAAATACTGTTACATCATACTGAAAGGCAGAGAACTAGAATCCACAGACAAAAAAGTAACACCATTCCAGGCCATTACTACAAATAGTAACTAGGCATCAAATAAACCTGTTACAAGTAACATGTTAACTTATAACTCAGGGCTTGGGGAGTGGACATCTTCTATCAGTACCCCTTTGACCCCACAAAAGTCTGCATAAGTCATTGTTACCTTTAAGAAGGGTCAGGATTCTGTTATGAGCCAGTGGGATAGAAATATTTTACATGAACAAGTTCTTTTTTATTTTACTTTTTTAAAATTTGCTTTTAGACCCCTACTTCTATGTCCTTGGATCAGTTTAGGGTTGTGATTAAACAGTCCTCTGTACAGATTCAAGTTAAATTTGTGTGCAGTGATAAAGACTGTATTTGAACTTTAAGCAGGATCACTTTGAGTAAAGGGCTAGAGCTTAAAAGCAGTCTTCTGCAGCCTGGTACCCCCATATTTCAGGCTACACTTCTTACCATATGTGACTCCTTGACATTCTGTCTGGGGCTGAAGCCCAAGCCAATTGGACAAAACTAGAATGGAGAAGGCTGTCTTAGAATATGCAATGAGGAACACCCAAAGAGCTCCTTTGAATAGTTATGGCTTCTTTAGACAGTCTTTAGATGAACTCATTTGGTTTGGGGAGCTGGAATAGGAACTCTGTCAAGGCGTGTCTGTTATGCCAACCCAGTGAGCATTAACTCAGCCTCCCAATACATATTGAAGGCTGTGACTCTGTGAGGTGCCACAAAATGTGCTTTGACCACACCAAGTTTGCATTAATGCCTTCTTGTTCAGTGTAAGAAAGTCATAAATAGATTAAGTCTCACTAATTTCAGTGAGGGCTAACTTCATCTGAATCAAATCATGTAAAAGTTTAGATCCAAGCTGAAGTCATCTCGATATGAAATGAAGAAGGCTTTTTGCCTTTGGTTTGTCCACAACAGCGAGCTAGCTTCAGTCTAAGGAGAGTTTAAATGTGACTAATTGTCCCGTTGCAAATTCTTTAACCATTTAGTAATATGGAGCACTTTAATTCTTCCAGTACCTAGCATGTTGTCTCTTTGTATCTTGAGCGTATTCAAAAACTGGTAAGAATCTTAGAAATTGTCTGTGTCATAAATGGTTCCAGATTAACCTTTCCAGATTACTGGATATGTCTTTTCAAACCTAATGAAGACAACACCTGTAATTTAAGAGACATAATTCCTGCTCATGTTCTAATTTCTTACCATAATCTGGCTATAAAGTAAAGCCTCACAATTGTACAGACATTAATCCATACTTGTGTCTAGCTCTCCTGTTGTTTTGTGCAATATGGATTTAAACTTACTGAGGTCTATATTATTGTGTTTCAGCTACTTCAGCACTTTTCTAGGAATCTCCTAGCCTACAACTTTGGCATATGATGACAGAGCTATCTTAAACTGACCTCTGTCTGCTTCTCTGAGATTATTCTAAAGCAGCTGTGTTAAGCAAACATCTTCTAAGCAGTCATCTGCTTATAGTTTTTCTGTTTTCTATTTCACTTGAATGCACAAAATTACTTGTGTGCTTTTCTTTCTTTATGTTATCTTTTTTTTTTAAAAAAAGGACTAACATGGCTGTCCCAATGTAAACAGCCAGAAAAGCCAAGCATATTATACTTTTTGGCTTGTGCAGTTAAAATGAATGTCAGAGAATTTTAGTCATACACAGTTTTGTTTTCTTCAGCGCTATGATTTCCTGCCTTTTCATTTTTTCCCATACTCATGCTGGCCTTCTGAAAGCGTACATCAAAACTCTAACTTCCTGGTATCATATCTTCCAACAGGAAAAGAGTGTTGATTAAGGCTAAAGTATCTTTTGTGAGCAAACCTATCAGTACACAGTAGCATTTCTTTGCTACCTCCAGTTATTCTTGGCTCCATATCAAATCAAAACTCAAATAACCAGAGGATACAATTTATCTGCTCAAGGAACAATGTTTCCCATAATGTAATGCAGTAATTTCTCCTATGTCCCATCACCCACACTTTGAGGAACACCAAATGAATGCTATACTAGTTGATCTACGAGCTGGTCAACCTAAAGTACATGGTTTTATGTGATTGGAGGAAAAAGTATTCCCATTTACTGTATGCATCATCAGTAGGGAACATTTTACTTTCCAGATGTTTCGGACTACATCTATCACAGTCCTTACTGTCAACTATGGCCCTTTTTGCACCTTACCTGGTGTTGCTGGTGTCGTGTGAAAAGTCTCTTGTGAGAGGGAATTGCATCCCCTGCACTTTCTTCCACACCAGCTCTGTGCTGGACAGAAGGAAGAGCGGCCATTTCACTTCTTGAGGTTCTGCACGCCAGGTAAGTGCGGGAGGGACGTGGGAGGAATGCACAATCATTTTAGTAAAGAGCCAAAAATGATATAATGCACGATTGCTGTGGGATCGCTACGGGAGTGACGCGCGATCGCAAGAATGTCATGCCAAACCATCCTCGCGATTTTGCGTCGCTCCCATGGCCATTTCGTGTTTGAAGTCGCATGTGAAAAGGGCCTATGTTGGGTGTGGCTTTTGGGAGTTGAACAGGAATCTTTCTTTCTCAGAAGCATCACTTTCCATGTGGAAAACACTGATGGAAGCAGATAGTGTTAGGCATTCCCCTGCTTCTGTGTTGAAGAAACTACGCTCAGTAGTACCGAACAGGGTTTTAACATTTCCAGAGGAATACCTCAGGACGCACACAAAATATTTGTCTTATTTATTCATTTGAAAAATACTATGCTGTGATTTATAATCTACAAGGAAAATCTGACAAATTTGCTTTATCATTAATTCAGACATGTCAAATTTGAGGTTCTTTCCACTCTGAATTTGAAGAAATTTGTAGATTTTGGTAAATTCTTAAATAAAATCAAACTCTGCTTCCTTTTTGCACCAACCAGACTTGATAGGTACAGGATGGAAATGGCCATGTAGTACTTGCCTATCACGCAGATGTTAAAAACAAGGAATATTTTAGAAAAAAAAAAAGATGATAACCTTAATTCAGCTTTAACATAGGACTCAAAAACATAATTTCAAGAAAAAACACATAAAGACATTGGTTTTGTTTGGATGGATGATGATTGTATCACTCTTGGTTCTTCCCACATTCATTAAAAAAGAACTCAAGTTTGCTTCCCTTACAAATATACAACCATTTGTTAATTTTGGGGAATGTGTAAGGAAAATGAACTGGAAATAAATTCTTATCCATCACTAAACCCAGTAGCACCCTGGAAAGTATAACAGAGAATGGAAAATCATTTCTAAGGCCCTTTTTACACGGCATCTGCCGTGCGAAAGAGGGCCTGGAGCCTCGTGCGATTGTGAGGAGTGATCTGCATGACTCCCTCGCAATCGCGCAAGGCTCCAGGAGCTGGCAGGCAACGATCACGCACCTTTGCGTTTTTGGCTTTCAGCTGAAAATGCTGCGCGATTGCACATTGCTCCCGGGCCCTGTGCTCACTTACCTGGTGTGCAGAGCCTTGGGAGCCAGGCCAGTCACGCTTCCTGTCTCTGTGAAGCCTGGGAAGGTCCCAGGCTGCACTGCGAAAGGAAGAGGCGGGGCTCTTGCGTGAACAGGAAGCTCATGCAGAGCTGAAGAAGCAGGGAAGCGAGAGCCTCTCGTAAGAGGCTGCTCACGCGATCATCACACCCCAGCACTAAGAAAAGGTAGGATGTGGAGAGGGCCTAAGAAATTAGAAGCTCTTAAGTGCCTGGTTACATAAAAAGTATATAAAAGGATCTTAATACTTGGGAGTGTTTATTCAGGAGAAAAATATCCTTCAATTATCTAAGCCCCCTCATATTTAATGCTTAAAAGATTAAGTTAGAAAAATGGTAGTCAGTATGGCTGTAAAATGGACCTACAGCTAATTTTTCACATGTGAATCAGAGAGATACATTTGCTTAATCTCTTCTTACCCAGTAATCTAGTGATAATAATTAGTACTCTATTTTGTTGCATATGAAGTTTGTAAGTATAGGCAGTCCTATATGTCTTTATCTTTTTTGGTAGACTTTGATTATCATAGTTCTCTGCCTATTTCAGTTCTAGCTGCTGGAAGGTCCAAAATAGAAACCATTTTGCCTTCAGGAAGTTCAGATCTAAACCTGGCCACTTGAGACAGGATACAACTATATTATCAGAAAAGGTTCAATAACATGTCACAAGTCAATGGTTCCATCTTGTCAGGACTGACCCTCATCTGCCCCTTTACTAACTCCAGAACCTGTCCATCACAGCCATATCTGAATCTGATGGAAGAAATAGAGTTGGGGGCCATTGGTATGCTGAGAATACCTTTATTCCAAATGTACAGTTGACCTTACTCAGCAGTTTTATATCAATGTTTGACAGCAAAATAGTGCTTTGTGGGACACAAATTAAGTGGCACAGGACAAAACAGTGACCCTCACCTCTAGTAACGCCTTTTGAAAAGGTACTGTGGGGTCTTATTTTTAGTATCTGTTGATAAACAAGAACCTATTTTCAAGGCCACACTGGGAATGTACCGGTGAAATATGAAATATTTTCAAACCATATGGGTATTTCAGAAGCAGAATAGGTTATGCAAAACAGCAGCATATCGATAGAAGTGCATTGCTGTCAACTTCCTGTTCTGACTCTGTCAGGAAATTAATCTTGTAAATTTGGGTTCTGCTGTTCAGCTGAAAGATGTACGGTGTGAGAATTTAGCTCCTTTGCAAATGGCCAAGTGTCTTCTAACCAAAGAGGAGGCTACCCTTCACTTGTCATTTCTTTACTCGAACATCAAATTGCAACTCTAGATGGCACTCATAAATAGCTTCATTTGTTCATCCTGTTCTTTATTTTCTATGCATTTCATTCTTGAGTTGTCCTTGCTAATACCTGTGTTGTTATGTTTTGAGAGTATTGCATTTCCTTTTATTTTTGTTTCTCTTGCTCATTTCTCTTTGAATTGTTCCCCCCACTGGTTCTCTTCACTTCCTTCTATTTCTTTTGCTACCTTTGAAAACCCAGTCCTTGACTCTTGGCACTACTTTCCTGTGTTGTTTTCTTCTATGGTTTAAAATGTTTACATCTAAAATTGTATCTTTCTTCTCATTTACATTTATTTGATATTGATATGTGTGACCTTCAGTCAACTCCATACTTATCAGAAATATCATATTTTATTATAGTTTTTTTCCTGTTTTCCTGCTTCATGATTCCTGCAGCTTATCTCCTACAGGTTCTGTTAGTTTTCTGATCTCCACTCCCCATCCATTTTGTTTCATATCCCTTAGTCTTTTTTTTCTTCTCAATACAGGACTACAGATAAAGAAAAATAATGTAAAAAACATGTAAAAGCTCAAGGGCAGCCTTTTCTCCCCCGCCCCATCCTTTCCAAATGCTGCCTTTTGAACGAAGAAAAGGAACACTAAATAGAACACAAACCTCTGAATGCTACAATCGCTTTAATTGGCAAAGTCTCTCTGAGTTAAGGCAGAGAAACTGGTGTACTTTGTTGTATAAATAAATATGTTCATAATTTGGCACTAGTGTATTTACATTCATTTTTTTTTCCACTGCAGAAGGCAAATAGGTCCTTCGTGCAAACCTGGTTTGTTAATGTTAATGCGCCAAGAGCTAAAACTGATTAGGGAAGGCAGATTGCTAGTGTTACAGGCCCAAGAACTGGAATAGCCTAATAACTCCTTATGCAATATGAACTAAAGACAACAGATAATACCTGACAAACATTGCAGCCAAGGGTGTAGCTACAAAGGATCAAAATGAGAGCATTGTCCCCCCATCATGAGAATTCTGCCCTCCATGAAATTTTCTTTCTATCCTAACTTTCAAGCATCGCTGTTGCTTAAAACTTCAGCTGAGCATTTAGAAATACAGGTTAGGTATCCAAAGAAAAGGGGAAGGCAAAATTACCAAGGGAATGTGAGCACAGAAAATATGTGTTGACATTTTGCAGTGGCCATTTCCGCACGAGGGAATTAAAACGGCCCAGTGCGTCTTCTCACGGAGGTCATCTGCGCCTTGGAGCGGACTAGGTTCAGACTACTTACTTGAGATCCGCACCTCAGTCTGCTCCGAAAGGCCCCCAACTGGTCCTCCAGCGCGCTTTTTAAAGAACAGTAGAAAACTGTTCTTTAATTTTTCGGAGCGCACCATTGCGTTCCTGCTCACTTGTGCAGATTTGCAGGCTCACACTAATGCGACCCTGCAATCTGCGGAGGGCGGGCTTTAGGCGTGGCGAGCTTCAGCGGTTGGTCGGGACCCACGAACAACCAGAAGCCGCCATTTTGGAAGCCGGAGCAGTGTGGATCTAAGACCTCGCACTGCTCCAATTCACCCTGGACAAGACGGAGGAGCCCTGTGGAAGGGCTTAAGGTACAGTCTGCATTGGTCCGTGCCCAGAAAATTCAGTAAGTAAGGGCACGGAGTGATTCCCTCACCTCATGCGGAAATGGCCAGTGTCTCCATAGTGCTAGAAATTTGAAGGCTGAAGGAAATTTTCACTGGGAGGCAGAATTCCTACTGGGGAAACACTGTCCTAATTCCCCCAGTATCTATACTCCTGGTTATGATCAGGTCACAAAGAAGAGTGTCCTGGCAATCTACCTAACTCCCCCATTTTGTTTGTTACATATACATTCAGAAAATATAATTCATGGGAAAAATAAAAGCAAATAGGTCCCACCTGATAGAATTTACAGAGATTAGAGTGAAATGTTTGAACTGTGGAGATTTAGGGGAAGAACACTAAGGAGCCATGGAGGAGCAGCAGTAAGTAAGGTGACTCCAGTCTATATAAGGGAAAAATAATTTCCTCATCATGGCAGCTTTGAAATGAAGAAGATAGAGAACTATACTTTGTATAAAAGAAAATTATATTATATATTATGCTGTTATAACCCCTACTGGAGGGCCAGCAAGGTATAATGGTTTGAGTGTTGGATTATGATCCTGGAGATGAGGGTTTGATTCCCCACTTGGCCATGAAAACCCACTGGGTGATCTTGGGCATGTCACACACACTCAGACCCAGAAAACCCCGTGATAGTTTTGTTTTAGAATCATCATAAGTTCAAAAATGACTTGAAAGCACACAACAAGAACCGATATGCATTTATAATCGAACCTGCATGAAGAGCAATCCTACATGACCTTAAAATTTAGGGCAATTTGAACACATTTCATATACAGAAGGTGTTACTTTCATCTTCTTTTCCATGAGGCACAAGAGTGGCATTAGCCACTGCTAAAGTTTTGAATGTAGACTCACTGCCACTGAAATATACCTGTTTTGAAACTAATTGATAGGCAAATAAAGTATAAATAGAGTTTCATAAAAAAAAATCAATTAATTTTGATAGAATCCTCTTGTCTTCATTCTCATTTTCTGACAGCAAGTGAATGGTGCAGTGATCTGACTCGGCATAAAGCAGCTAAATATGTGATTTGCTCTTTCTGTTGCCTTGTTCACCATAATTTAACCTATGTTTGCCCATTTTCCTCGTTGCTCCCATTTATCATCAGTGGCTTACTCAAGGCAGGACTTTGGGGGAGATGTCCACAGGAAAGATTTAAATGCAGCAAATTAGCTGCCCAACTTATCTGGTGGTGGTGGTGGTGGTGGTGGTGGTGGTGCCTCTATGGCATTCCCCCAGGCCATTCAGTGGCCATGCTATACCACTTCCCAGCCATGTGCTCAGCCTTGCTGGGTACTTCCAGCCTTTATGCAGCTGGAAAAAGCTCCCAGCCAATCAGTTCAAACCTGTTGATTTGAATTGATTGGCTGCTTCTGCCCAGGCCAGATCTCTAGGAAGTTTTTCCTCTGGTCCAGGTATTTTGTATTTAGCTAGGCTTTCCTCTCCCCAGAGCTCAGTTCTTCTCTTCATGTCATCTCTCTCACCCTCCCTTCCTTTTCTTTTGTTGTATCTTATGTACTATAGTTAGGTTGTGTATTTGCCTTTTATTGTCACAACTTGTAAGATGGTTGGCATGGGTCCTGGATTTGGGTCTGCTATATCCCCAGGTCACTGGGGCCTGGGGATGGAGGTGGTTGCCAGGAGGGCAGGGTTGGCAGTGGACCTATGGCATGGATTGGGTGTCCGCATCCCTGCACTACTGGGGTGGGGCAGGTGGTCTGGACCTGACTCCAGACGGTCCTGACTTCGGGTTTTCAGTCTCTTTGGTCAACAGGTGGGCTGGTCGATGCTGGGATCTGGACCCATGCACAATCCAACCCTGTTTTTACTGTAACCAATGAAGTTGTGGACTATTTTCATCCAGCTTCAGTTTGTGGCCTGGTTTATTCCTTGCACTACACCTCTCAGCCCTGAGCCTGCAAGCCTGGTTCACCACTTTTTGAGGTGAACGAAATAACACAATTACCATCTATCGTTTAATATACTTTTAATCTTGTCTTTCAAAGTCAATGCCTTGCAAGGCAGTTTTCAACAGACAGAATCAATATGAAAGACAAGGGGCCCCTGAAAACCATTAAGTCCAGGATTAAGTCTAACACTGCTTAAAATTACACCAGAGTTTACCACAGAGATCAGCTGACCTGAGGGCCAAACGGTGTGTAAAATGTTGCTAGCCATATCCTTAAGTGTAGGTTGTGGTGGTTGTTGTATGTGAGTACTTTTTTTTAAATAGCAAGGTCAGGATTTCTACCTGGATAAGACTTGAAGGAAGGATTCCCTGTGTGTCTGGACTGAGCTCCCATGCCTACAGGATGCACTGAAAAAAGGAAGAAAGAAAAGAAAGGGAAGGAAAAGAAAATAGGGCAGAAAAGTTCTACTACAATGAATGGGCACACTTTTTCACTTGTGCAAATAAGGGTGAGTGCTCCCCTCTCAACTGGGACTACAGAAGCAGACAAAGTGGATGGAAAGGAGTAAGCAAAGAGTTAATCCCACACTTGCCATCCCACACTTGCCATCCAGATCACTGCCTATTTGTCAGAACAAGCACATGACAAGCCCTACATGACATACAGAACATTTGGTCCTCAGCATTCATCTAGAAATGCACCCAGAATTCCCATGCAGCTGTATGCTACAGGACAAGACTAGAAGTGGAAAGCAAATGCAGCAAAAGGATGCTACTGATCTTATTCTGGAATTCCTGATGGGTTTCCAAGGAATCCCAGGGTTTCCTTGAACACAGCTTGAAAACTACTGCCTTAGAATAATATTGTCTCTAAATATAATTTAATCAAAGCAGTCTTTCTTGGTTAATATGTACAGTTGTGTTTGCAATTAGAGGTTCATTATTCCTAGCAATTTTCAGTGCACTGTAGTTTACATTAAAAGATAGCTCAGTAACTAAACTGTAACTGTAAAACAATTTGATTGCAATAAGGGTTAAACAGAGCTTCAATAAACAATCTAGATATAATTACTTGTGTTCATCAATATAGTCAAAAATGGCTTCTCAGATATTTCCTTCAACCATGACTTGTGTGAGGTAGATTTAAATATGTTATACTGGCCCTGAAAAGGTTATGTTGAAGATGCAGGTTAGCAGCTTATTTTATTTTTCAAGCCATGTTAAAATTCTCTTAGCACTGGAAACTTGCTCAGATATTGTCTCTTAGGGATTTATGATAGTGTCTGCTCTATTACAGTAGAGTGGGACTGCTCTCATCAACCTCATCTAGTATGAGGAAAGGCAGGGGATCATGGGGGGGTACAGTTCAAAATATCTGGAATGCACCAGGTTAGGGAAGGCTGCTTGATGAACTAAGGTAAACATGAGTCCTTTCTGCATGGCATTTGCCATGAGAAAGGGCACCTGGAACATCGCGTGATTGTGAGGAGTGATCTGCACGACTCACAATTGCGCGACGCTCCAGGGGCCGGCAGGCGCCGATAGCACACCTTTTCATTTTTGGCTGGAAGCCAAAAATGGTGCACCGCGCATTGCTCCCGGGCCCCGCGCGCACTTACCTGGTGTGCGGAGCCTCCAGAGCCGTGCCAGTCGCATTTCCTGCCTCAGTACATCCTGGGAAACTCCCAGGCTGCTTTACGGAAGGAAGAGGCAGGGCTCTCGTGTGAGCAGGCAGCTTGTGCGGAGCTGAAGCGGCAGGGACGCAAGAGCCTCTCGCCAGAGGCTGCTTGCGTAATCCCTGCACCCCGGTGCCAGAAAAAGGTAAGGTGCGGAAAGGGCCATGGTCTTCCTTCACAGTGGGTCCTTTCATACTATGCAGTTATAGTGCTGTGATTCTATTTCAACAGATACGATTCCATCCTATGGAATCTGGGGTTTGTAGTCTGACGAGGCAACAAGAGCAATCTGATTGAGAATTCAAATACTCTTCCTTAAACTGCAAATCCCAGGATTCCATAGGGTATTGCCATGACAGTTAAACTAGAATAAGAATGTTATAAACACATAATATGAAAGAGTCCCACATGCACATGCTTGTTTAAGCACAGAATTTGGGGCTGAATGAACCTTACATTTAGAGAAACCCAATTTGATTTTTTTTAAAGCTATAGCTCTAATTCTTATGGCACTGCCTATATAAGCTTGAAATTCTTAGCAGAACTCTTGGTGAATTGTATAAATAAGTGGTGTATTCATGTACACTTGTGTGTGTGTGGATGAGAGAGAGAGAGAGAGAAGGAGGAAATGATCAGAAATGAGAGAGTGAATCCAAGCAGTATCCCCAGTGCTCATGGTTTTACCGTTGTACAGCCTTGCCTTTTCTTTTAGCAGAAATAAACTAAATTATGCTAGGGAGGGGGGTTGTGATATGCACATTTGCCCACTTTATATTGCTTGAGAATTCTGTTTTCTAAAGCACAGAATAGCCCTGACATCAGCGAGGGCAAAGTAAGGGTTTAGAGGCTGAGATTAATTATACAACAGATTGTCTCCAGATAACAACAAAAACATTAAAATTTTACTGCCATTTTACAAAAAAAATTAACACTGTTAGATGACAATGCAGGTAGTGCTGTATGCATGCTGTGTGCATACTGCAGGATATAAACAAATATCAGTCTGAGCAATAAGTGGCTTGATAGTCTAATGCAAGTTGACGTTTTCTTTAGCTGATAAGTCCTGAAAATAAACAGGAGAGAAGCTGTTTTTTTTTTTTTTTACTGTGGCTGATAATGCCCTCCCCCACCTGACGTGCTGCTAAACATAGCAATTGGCATTAATAGGTAACTCAGACCCATCCTCTCTAGTAGTAATTATTCTTTAGCCAGCACTAGTTGCTAGCAGATACCTCAATCGAGCCCCTCCGATCTCCCCTCTAACTTTTTGGGGAGAATCTGTCCTGTCTCACCACACACAGACAGGTCCCTAGCCCTGCTTCGTGGTAGCTTTTTTACCAGCTACCTGTCGCCATCTTGTAGACCTCTCCCTAGTACTAATTATCAATAGAGGGAAGGAAATTTCTAATTTAGGCTAGTGTATTTGTCTTGCTAAGTACATTAGTAGCAGAAGAAAGATGTATGAAGTAAAACATTTAGGATATACTGTCTGAAAGCAGTGTTATAGTGCATGTGTGTATCCATACATGAAAATATAATTTTAATATAAGTAATGATTAATGCTTCAGTGCAAAAGCTACAATAGCATCTGAGTCTAAAGCTGCAAGAGGGTGCAAACAATTGAGTCAGTTACAATGGGATAGATCTTAAGGTGAGACCTGGATATGAGATATTAATTAAGACAAAACTTCTTGTACCAGTTGAGATCCTTGTTTTGCCCTCTGGGACAGAATGTAAGAAATGCAAAAGTTTTGCACTACAACCGTCTGCATATAAAATAGTAATTATATCTTCTCCTCATCCTCCTAGTTTTAGAATAGGAAGGCTGCAAGGTCGTTTTCATATCCAATGCTGATATGATAGATTAGCCTATATCCCCACTATGACCGTGCATAGTAGTTCAAATAGAAGAAATCACCTTCCACTGATTTGCAAGGGTCATTGACTATTGCAGATTTGACAGCCTGTTGCACAGGGAGCAGTATGGGAGGATTTGGATTAAGCCAAGAATTAGGTGCTGAAAGAGTTTTATTCATCATAATGGTAGGGAGACAAACATGGAGAATGTGACCCTGTAGATTGTTCTTCATTTCTTGGAAGCCTTTGATATCACTAGCTATTAGTATGTTGCTTTACGAGCTATGTGGGTTGGAACTGGGGGCTATGATGATAACAGCAGTTCAGCTGAAGGGTTTGTTTCAGAAGCTATTGCTGGGAGACTTCTGTTCATGTGCCATGTGAGCAAATCAGTCTCACAAGATTCTACTTTTTTTCCCCTGTAGTTGTTCCTATAAAGCCCCTGGTTGAAGTCATCCAGGAATTCAGAGGGAGGTGAAATAAAGTTATTGATGACAACTGGCTCTATTTCTATGTCACCTGTGACAAGTGAGGTTGCAGTGCAGAACTACTGTTTGGACCTGGTAGTGAAAAAGATGAAGGACAATTAACTGAATCCTGACAAGAAGGAAGCACTGGGAGTAGATGCTACAGATTCAGGAAGTTGGTGTTCATTCTATCTAGATGGGATGCATTCAGTCTTAAGCTGCAGGAAGCCTTGTCAACTTGGGGCATCTTTCAACAGCTTCATCTACTTGGCCAGCTGCAGCCTTTCCTGGATAAAGTTAGCTTTTCTGTGGCGATTAATGCTTTGGCGTGCTCTAATAACCTTCTATTTGGATTATTGCAAAGAATTCAATATGGGCCTTCCCTTGAAAATGCTTCACAAGCATCAACTTTTTTTTTTAAATAATAACTATATTCTGATAAAGACACATTACACCAACTCTTATGCTGGTGCTTTATTTGCTACCAACCCCAGTTCAAAGTGATAACAACAATTTCTAAAACCCTGAATGTCCTGGAGTCCAAATACCTGAAGATGTTCAGATCCCACCCTGCCAATACATTAAAATTTTTAGGGAAGTCCCTTCTCGAAGTACCATCAGTGGGAGAAATACTCCATGCACTTGCAAATGAGAGGGCCCTCCCTAAATTGCAAACCCTGGGATTCCATAGGAGGTTTAACGTGGAATAATAGCACTATAACAGTCTACTGTGGAAATGATTTCTTGTTTCCAGTGTTTTTGGAGGTATACATCTTATTGTATCATATAACATAGGATGTCACAGAAAAATAAGTCCAGAGGGGATACTGTGAACATAGAAAGCAGAAAATATACTTGTGTATGCACGTCCATCTCAAGGACTCTTTTTTGAGAATGTTTGCAAAGTATAGCAGTTCCCTTAACATATAATCAGTACTGTCTCCTTTTATAGTTGGTATATTATTTAATGTGCTGAGTATAACTTCCCTCCCAGTGTGTATGAGCTATCCAGGAGGATTCAAATATGCCTCATAATTACTGTACATTTCTAGGATACTGTTCAGAAAACAAGCAGTTATCCGAATCCAAGTAAGCAAGTCTACATGCAGAAGTAAGGTTCCATGCACATATCAGGGGCTGGTTCAGGAACAGGAGGTAAATTGGATGTTGGCCTATTCACTCTGCATTGCTTTCAGTGGTGTACAGATTTTTTATTCACAGTCTGGATTCAGGTGCAGTATGAATGCAATGGAGTATGGAGAAATAGCACTCACACTTTGATTTGCCTTTGCATTCATCTCTAATTCACACCTGGCTTCTAATTTAACAATTGGGAAATATGGGCGAAGAAGTCTACTTCAGTTCATGGATCTTCGTATAGCTGGATTGGGAGGAATGAGACTATGTTGCGTTTATGAGAGGCTTTTAAGTAGAAATGACAGTTGGCCCATAAATATTACAGTTCACTGTAGCATTACTCATCAAATATTGACAATAATTAAAAAGTAATTTTTATTTGTTTTGGAAACAATGAATATTTCAGTGCTTTCTGATGTGACACATTGATCAGTTAGAATATTTCAGTCAAAACAACAACATCATATTCTCATTAGTATTGCTGAAAGGCAGAGGCACCACTCTCCCACAAAAGGCAGAAGTGAAGTAAAAAAGGGGACAGACTGTGTCCTCACATTTCATGGAGCTTTCCCATCCCTCTTGTGGTAGTACTGTTCGAGTAAATATGTGGTTTCCCATTGCCCCATTGTTCCTGCATGGGAGGGCAATGGACTGGATGGCCCCTGTGGTCTCTTCCAACACTACTATTCTATGATTCTATGATTTTAATAGAATATGAATTTCAGTTTCACTAAATTTCTCATCTTGCAGTAACATATTTCTTCCCACATTTAGATCAGTTCACAAACAGCAAAATCTGTCAATAAAAATATTTGTATTCATTTCCCTTAATTTACACATTTTTGTTGGCATTTTGTTGTCCTCGTATTGAGTTTCTACAAGTGTTTAATATTTTGTGGTTTTGTTATTTTGTGTGCAGTACTCCACATTTTTTGTACCCACATGCAGTTTTTGCATACATTGTTCCTTAATGTATGCTTTTGTATTTTTTATGCTGTGAATGGGATCAAAACGTTCTGAAAATTCTGCACACTTGGGCCCAGAGGTCCACCCAATGCACTTATAGATTTGGCAGGTCTACATCTGGCAGGTTCATACAAGAAATGGACCCTGATGAATTCCTCCAACATTCCCACCAAACAACAACCATACATGTGCATGCCGTCTTTGACTGGCTGCTGAGCTTTCCTTCTGCTCAGCGCATTTAATTTTCATAAGAAAATGACAATTGCTTTTCGTCTCACCTTCCTTCCATATTATATGTTGACAAGTGAGTCTGTTTGTAGTCAGGCTCTCTAAACCATATCAAAGCTTCCCAATCATTAGTATCTAAAACTTTATAAACATCCCCTTAAGATACCATTTGATATGCTCTGTGGTGTTATGGGAAACAATCTGGTAACTACTGCTTTGAAAACCTTCCAGTGTATTACAATAAATTTGCTTTTTTTTCCTTGAGATGCACAATTGGAAACCTAGGAGATGGCTGAATAAGAAAACTGATACCACTGCTTATCTGTTCAGAAGCTAGTGGTGTTAGGAAACCTAGTAATTGAAAAAATGGATAGTACTGATATTTGAACCTTTCTTCTATAACCTTTGAAGTGTAAGTCTTTGGGGGAATAAATTGCTTTTTTTTTTTTTGGTAACAAGAACAATGTCAGATCTCATATTTAGGAATCATGAACTTAATTCATTTTCAGGCACAGAAACTCATGTTGTCTTGTTGGTAAAAGCACTGCAAAACAGATTAAGCTTTACCCTGGAGAGATGATAACCTAATATAAATATCTGGAGGCTGATCTTTATTAGTTACTGAGCAAATATTGCCAAATAGGACAGGTGACCTTCAATGATGATTGATCTAGGATAAGTGATCAACAGCCTTTTCTTCAGGGAATAACTTTGGGGCATTTTTGGAACTTTTCCTTTAAGAACAGGTTTCGATGCTAACACTAAGTACAGCTTACTTTGTGACGAAGACTAGATCTCATATGCCCAAAGAGTAGTGAAATCTCTTTCTATGTTGATCTGACTTGCAAGATGGAGCCAGAGCTTAGAAAAGTTACTTTTGGAGTAAGACACCCCCCACAGTCCCTCAGCCAGCATTTCGGTAATCCAAAAAATGAATTTTTCTGAGCTCCGATGTAACTTTGTAGATTAACATCTGTTGGTCGAGTTTGAAGGTCCACCTGAAGCATGGCTGCCACTCTGGTGAGCAACACACTAAATTAGTATGGATTAGCAAATATCTATGAGGATAAGGCTGTGATCCTTTTGGCTGGTGTAACTGTACTGTGAGCTCTGTGTACTGTGAGCTCTGTGAAGTTCTGTACTGTGAGCTCAGTGAAGAGCAGTAAAACAGCAGTGAAAGCCATCTCTGCCAGGAGTGAAAACTGCTTTGCTGGCACCTGAACTGTGTGAGAGCAAGTAGGACAGATTCCCCTGGTGATGGAGAGGGCTTTCCCTGCTATCCCCCTACCATGCGTTAGTCTAAAATGGGTCTTACATTGCCTTAACAGATCATTATGCAGAGAAATCCACACATCAACAGGATTTTGGTCTGAGATAGATAGGAGGGAAGTGCAAATCACTGCATGCAGTAGATCATTGTAAGTTCTGTGAGCAAAGTGGCAATCACTTTGCCTAGAATAACAACAAAAAGTCATACAGGACTTAATGAGTGGTATGGGCTTTAGAATAGAATCTGCTCTAGTTTCTAACCAAAATCTGTCAACAAATATGGAAAACAAAAGAATGGCCCACAGATTGGAAACGCTCAATGTACATTCCAATTTCCCAGAAAGAGGACACCAGAGATTGCAGTAACCACAGAACCATAGCATTAATTTCACATGTAAGCACAATCAAGTTCAAAATTCTATAATCATGATTTCTACTATATATGGAATGAGAAATGTTAGATGTCCAAGTTGGGATCCAGAAAGGAAGAGGCACTAGAGGTCACGTTTCAAACATACGTTGGATAATGGAGCACACCAAAGAATTTTTAGAGAAAATCAGCCTGTGGTTCATAGATTATAGCAAAGCTTGTGATTGTGTAGACATAAGAAATATGAATCATTCTTAAAGAAATGGGTGTGCCACAACATTTGATTGTCCTGAAGCACACCCAATATGCAGGACAAGAAGCTATGGTTAGGACAGAATATGGAGAAACAGAATGGCATCCAATATTTGCAAGGGGTCAGGCAAGGCTGCATTTTATCACCCTATATGTTGTATGCTGAACATATCATACATAAAGCAGGCTTAGACTTGGAGGAAGGAGGCATGAAAATTGCAGGAAACAACAACAGTTATTTAAGATATGCAGCTGACACCGTACTACTAACAGAAAACTAGCAAAGACATGGAACAATTACTGAAGAAAATCAAGGCAGAAAGTGCAATGGCAGTTTTACAGCTGAACATTAAGGCCCTTTCTGCCACTTACCTCCATCTGGCACGGTTGTGCGGGAATCACGCGAGCAGCCTCTTCCGTAAAGCTCTCACGTCCCCTCTGCTCCGGCTCTACAGGAGCTGCTTGCCAGCCAGCGGGCAGTGTGAGGGCTCTGCCTTTTCCTTCCACAGTGCAGCTGGGTATTTTCCCAGGTTGCACTGGGGGAGGAAGTGCGAGGGCCACGAATCCGGAGGCTCTGCACGTATGGTAAGTGCGTGTGGGGCCCCAGAGTGATATGTGATCACGCGCCATTTTTGGCTAAAAGTCGAAAATGATATAGTGTGTGATTAGTGCCTGCTGGCCCCAGCAGTGTTGCGCAATTGCGAGGACGTTGTCTGAAACGCTCCTCGCAATCGCATGATGCTCCAGAGGCCTTTTGCATGACAAATGCCATGCAAAAAGGGCCTTAGAATATAAAAATAATGACCACAGATGATTTACATGACTTTAAAGTAGAAGATGAAGACATTGAAATAGTTCAAAATTTTCTGTACCTTCGCTGGGTCATTAATCAGAATGGAGACTGCAGTCAAGAAATCAGAAGAAGACTAGACCCATTTCTGCACTACACTGTTACAATGCTATTATTGCACTTTTAACATCCTGTGCAATCCTGGGATTTGCATTTTAGGGAGGGGCATTTAGAATTCTCAGCCAGAGAGCTCTTTGGCCTCAGTAAACTACAAACTGCAGAATTCCACAGGATACTGAAACTGGAATAATAGCACTATAATAGTGTAGTGCACAAATGGCCTAGGACTTGGAAGGGCAGCTATGAAGGAGCTAGACAAGATCCTGAAGTGTACTTAACTTGGATTGTCCATGCCATTGTATTGCCCATTTCTATGTATAGTTAAAAAAACTGGACAGTGAGGAAAGCTGATAGGAAGAAAAGCAACTCACTTGAAATGTGCTGCTGGAGAAGAGTTCTACGGATACCCTAGACTGCTAAAAGGAAACAGTCCTAGAGGAAATCAAACCTGAAAAATCCCTAGAAGCCAAGTGACTAAATTTAGGCTGTTGTACTTTGGCCATATCACGAGGTCATGACTCACTAGAACAGACAATAATACTTGGTAAGGTAAGGGCGGTAGGAAAAGAGGAAGACTGCATTACAGATGTGTAGACTCAATCAAGGAAGATATGTCCATGAATCTACAAGACCCAAGCAGATTGATGATACGATGATTGGGAGGTCTGTCATCTGTAGAGTTGCCATGAGTTGAAGTCAACTTGACACCTTCAGGGAGATTATAAGAAGTAGTGGCTGGAGCCAGGAGCTACAGGTACATGGAAGTAAGGCCATTTCCATGCTACACTCTTACAGTGCTGTTATTCTACTTTCAATGTATGGAATCGTGGGCTTTGTAGCTTAGGGAGGGACATTTAGAATCTCAGCTAGGGAGCAGTAAACTATAAACCCCAGAATTCCATAGGAAGTTGAAAGTAGAATAATAGCACTGCAACAGTATAGTGTAGAAATGGCCAACATGACTTAGATTTTCAAAATAACACACATGGCTCTGCCATATTTTATGCTTACAACAAACTTGCAAAATAGGCTAAACTGAGGCAGTGAGAAAGTGATTGTGTCAAATTGACTCAAGTGGCTTCCTGACTGTGTAGCAATTTGAAGAACCTGAGTATTCCAAGCCTAGTCTGATTCTTGTAAGCACTCTTTTTTCTTCTTCTAGTGCCACTGAAGATCTCAGCATTCATCTGTGTCCTGCTGAACTAATTGAGTGTTGAAAAGAACAGAGCAAGGCCACCAACGTCTACCTGCACCTACAGCTGGATCATAGTGTGAAGCATTACTTTTTAAAAGTAATTCATTATTTTTAAAAGAAAACAAGTTACTTGTTGCTGTTAATTGTTATTTCTTTTTAAAAGAGCATCTTGGTGTCTTACTTCTCATTAACGATTTACATGTTGTTACTCCGCCCAAAATATGTTGAGGCTGAAATGTATTTGCTAGTCCCAAATGGTATACGTCTGTTGAATCCATTGCTGCACGGTGAATCAACTTATGTAAATTCCACAGTTTCAGTGCAGCTACTCTAGTTGGGACTAGCAAAGGGAATTAGGACTATCATTTTTTTTAATGATTCCAAACCCCTTAAGTGCAATGTTTTGGAAATAAAGGTAACCGTTAGTCATTCAATTGAAAAAAGATATTGTTACATTAGCTTTTACAGTGATATTCAAAAGAAAAATAACAGATTAGAGGTGGTGGCAATGCTTAGTGTTACTTCCAAGCTTTGAACTAGATTGTGGCCATAACTTTTCTCTCATACAGGTTCTGCATAGCTTTCTTGGTCCCCCCGCTGCTTTATTTAAATCAGCTCTTTCGTATTCTGCCCTCCGCTCCAAACTGCTGGAGCTGCTTCATAGGGACACTGTATTGTAAACTTACAAAATAAACCTGGTCCATCCTCTCCACCTCTAAAGAGAGTATCAGGGTGGTGTTTTTTTCCCCTGGAAATTTTGTCTTGCATTTACTAGGAAAGGTCAAGGTGATTATTTCATTGGGAAATCTGGATCTGCTGGAATTTTATGACTTTTCTTTCAGAAACCTGACTTATTTATGACATGAATCATTTTAGGTCATTGTAAAGGACTTTCCTGCTGCTGCTTGTTTTTTATGATACTTGTGAAAATTGTTCTATAAATGACATTGAGAACATCACAGAGGCACCATCATAGAGTCAAAACAATTTTCTATTCTTTTAAAATATACTAGCTTCAACATCTTACAGCCGACTATCAAAAGCTGTGGCTTTCTTCCGTCAATATGAAGAAGAGGGAGAAAATGATTGTATATACAAAGGTACTTGGCATGTCCCACACAGATTTGGATAGAAGCATCTTCCACTCTGGTGACTGAGTATTGTGTGAAGTTCACATGGTCACACTACAGAATGTGGATTGAGTACCACATGCACTAGGGTTAGGGGTGTAGGACCCTCACAAAAGTGGAAAAAATAGCAAATATCAAAATGTGTGTGTGTGTGCCTGTGGAAAGGGGGCTGAGGCATGGTCAGAATAACAGGTACCCAGGGTCCAAACCAGGTCAAGGAAGGGAAAGGGAAAAGGAATTGGTCAGCATGGAGGCCCTGTACTGCCTCTTTGGTACCCATTTTTTCCTTTGGGTTAGGGAGGCATTAGGAGAGGGTTTGTGGTACTGACAACATTAGACCTGCATTTTGTCTCAGATGTTACTTCTACTGATAGTTAAGATGGTCTGGAGGGATCTCAATTTTTAACAATCTTTAATTTTGAAGCTTTACTGTATTTGCTGGCGTATAAGACACACTTTTTTTCCCTGGAAAATGACCTTTCAAAACAGGGTGCATCTTATTCACCGAGGCAAAATGGATGGGGGTGAACTTTGGAAGAGACCTCCTCCCTCCCACCTGTTCTGCTCCCCAGCCATTTGTTTTCCTTTACTTCTCTGCATGGAAACTCCTGTAAGAAAAAAGGGTGGAAGGGGTGTGGCTTCACCAGAAACCTCTTCCCCCACCTCTTATCCTCCTCTCTTGGCCATCCCTTCTGCTTTGCTTCGGCATGGAGACTCCTGTAAAGCAAAAAAGGTGGAGAGTGGGAACTTCACCAGAAGCCTCTTCTCCCACCCCTTCTTCTCTTTCTCTGGGCATCAGTTTTCCTTTGCTTCTTTGCACAGACTAGCAAAGCTAAAAATTTATAAGGAGGAAGGGGGAAACTCCATCAGGAGCTTCTTTCCCTGCCGTTTCTTCTCTTTCCCTGGGCATCTGTTTTCTTTTGCTTCTTTGCATGGAGACTCTTGCAAAGCTAAACATTTAGAAGGAGAAGGGAAAGAAACTCCACCAGGAGCCTCTTCCCCCACCCCTTCTTCTCTTTCCCTGGGCATCTGTTTTCTTTTGCTTCTTTGCACGGAGATTCTTGCAAAGCTATTAGTATGCCTGTCAAAACAAAAATAGCACAAAAAATGCCAACTGATTATGAGGATAAAGTTATCGAGTTTCACAGATAGGTCATTAACAGCACAAAACTTGGACATTTTGAACTTTCACAGATAGTAAATATGGGTGAGGTACCCCTTACATTTGATGTTCCTTCAAACAAAACAGTGGATTCCAAAGGTGCAAAAACTGTTGCTGTCAAAATGTGTGGTCATGAAAAAAACACATTATACTGCTGTTTTATCAAGCTGTGCAGATGGAATAAAATTGCCACCTTTCTTGATATTTAAGAGGAAGACGTTACCCAAGGAAAGAATACCAACAGGAGTTTTTGTTCATGTTCACCCTGAAAGTTGGATGGATGAAGCAAGAATGAAATTGTGGATGGAAAAAGTGTGGTCTGTGCATCCTGGTGGACTGCTAAAAAAACCTTCCTTGATGGTGTTGGATCAGTTTTGATGTCACAAAACTGAAGGTGTTAAGAAGAAACTTAGGGAGATGAAAACTCAGCTGTAATTCCAGGTTTAACAAGCCAGCTTCAGCCTTTAGATGTTTGTATTAACAAGCCATTCAGAGAAGTAGAATACTTGGATGCAGTCTCCAGATTTTGATGTGACTCCAACAGGAAGAAGGAAGAAGCCAAGTATTTCAAAAGTGTGTGAATGGGTTAAAAAGTCATGGGATGCAGTGAAATAAGAATCTGTCATAAAATCATTTAAGAAATGTGGCATTAGTAATGCTCTTGATGGTTCTGAGGATAATGAATTGTTTGAAGACAGTGACAGCTCAGTTTCTGAGATTTCAAGTGACAGATTGCCTAGTTCTGAAGAAAACATCTCAGGTGAAGATGATGGTGAGTAAAACATTCAAAAGTAATCATATTATTCTTTGTGTTTTATTTATTGCTGTTGTGGTTTGTACTTGAATATTCTTTGTTTTGCACCTAAATTCATTTTACACACCAATTGTATGAAAATGACAGTACTTTGTTTTTCAATACAGTTGATCAAAAATGTATTGACACTAAAATTTTTTTTCCTGGAAAATAATGTTTGAAAATGGGTCTTGTACACTGTGTACACTGTCTTGTGTCTTGTACACTGGCAAAGACGGTAATTGATTTTCTTTAATGTTTATTTTCCAAAAATACAACAAACTGCCATTTTTAAATTTTGATACAAAGAGGAATTTCTCAGCAAGTAAGGATTGGGGCAGTCAGGCTCGACACTATGTTGTGTAACGAAGGTGGTTACGCATTCATAACTGCTTCAATGAATTCCAGCCATTTAAAATGAATAAATAAATTTTTAAAAAAATCATGGACAAGGACAGTGGGATCCTATGCTGCTATATGGGTGGCAAACCCCAAATACGAAAGTAGACTTCACACATTGTGCCATGTCTTTCCATATGAAACAGAGGGGGAAAAATCTAGAAAAACAGTTCTTTCTTGTATGAAATGAGATTGTGTAAATGTATACATAACTTTTAAATCTTTGCTTTATGAAGAAGCCAGTGAAGCTTAGAAAACTTGCATCTGTATTCTATGCATTTTGATTGGCCAATAAAGATTTTGCTGTTTTGTGGATTTTGCTGTATTTTGCTGCATGACCAGCATGGCTGTCTCTGAATACAGTTCAAGAAGAATCCAAACTTCTCTCTCTTCCAGTGTCACTCACCTTTAGGTTTCTCTTGAGCCCAGAGGCCTATAGAAGCACAGCTGTTCTCTGAATCTTCAGCTGCCACCCTGAAACCTGGCATCGTTAACTGCTTGTTCTTAAGAAAGCCTATCTGAGCACATGTGGCTCTGATGCTGTGGGAGAGGGAAGTGTTTGATGCCTTCTCTGGAAGAGACTGGAGAGCTTTGCTGCTGGCACTGGGAATACCAGGACACATCATGTGGGCAGGGGGTGGGGGTGGAGCAATGGCCTTTTTAAGCCTTGCTTGCCCTGCATGTGGCCTCTTCAGTTCTATAGCATGACCCACCTCTCTGCCCTCAACACAGTGTGTGTAATCAGGTTGCCTTGGGACTGGGAAGGAATTTTTTCTCCCTGGTTTGCTGGGGGAATTTTTACCTACCCCATACTATATCAAAGGGACTTGGGCAATTGGCTTAGGGTAGTGTTGCCAAATAGGTGGTCAACTGGCAGGCAGTGGGGAAAGATGGAAGCTTACTGTGGATGCCTTGTGCACTCTCTTTGGGTGTCGTGTGAGACTCTGAATCAGCCTCTTTAAGGTCCTGAGAGCTAGGGGATGGGTAGGAGGCTATCCTTGAGGCTAAGTTAGGATTCTGACTCTTGCCTGAAGGCTTGTGAGATTTTGGTGGGAGATCCTTCTGCCAGGGAGCAATCCAAGTAATTGGATTGCTCAAGTGGCTTGCCTAAGGGAAGGCTGAAGAGGTGGTCACCAGGGTGGTCCCTGGCCTCAGCTGGGCCCATATCAGGTTGTTCCCCTTGCTTGCTTCCTCACCAGGGCCCTTTTTGCACCTTACCCTTTCGCGGAGTTGGGGTGCCGGGCTAGCGCGAGAAACCTGAGGAGGAAGGCCCTTACGTCCCAGCTGCTTCCTGGTCACACAAGCGCCCTGCCTCTTCCTTTTGCAGTGCAGCCTGGGACCTTTCACAGCCTGCACTTGACGGGAAGTGCGACCGGCCTGGCTCCTGAGGCTCCGCACGCCAGGTAAGTGTGCTTTAAGTAAGCTTTAAGCCAAAAATGAAAAAATGCGTGCACGGTCCGCGTTAGGCCCTTGAGCGTCGCGCAAATGTGAGTGCGTCGTGTGGACTGCTCCTCACATTTACGCGATGCTCAAGGGGCCCTTTCGCTTCGGAAGTGCCATGCAAAAAGGGCCCAGGTCAACACTATGTAAATAGTTCTTAGGTCAAATAAAGTGGCTCTTATTTATTTCATGTCAGGTGTCTGATCTCATCATTCTAGAGCTGGGCATCAAAACCCTTTGCATAAGGAAACTCAAATCTTGCTGTCTCCCACAATGCAAGTTTTGGTTTTACAACACAAGCAACTCTTTCTGTTCTCTACAGGGCAGACCAGCAACTCACTGTCCAGCTTTACCACTTCATGTCAGTAAGAGCAGGGGCCTCCTATATCAATGTGGCAGTGAATCCATTCCGAGTTTTAGTCTGAATTTCAAAGGAGATGTCTAAGATGATGAATCCTACCCCCCAAATGAGTTTCAGTGTGGAGAGCTCTTTCAAAGTTCAGACAAAAGGCTTGATATCCTCAAGTATGGACTACAATTTAGGCTCATTGACTTTCTTATGGTTAGAGGCCCAACTGGGAGCAATGCTGACTTCATTCCACCATTTTGTCCTCTCAATTCCAGGGGTCTCTGGATGAAACAGATTATCTAGATCCATTTCAATCTGGTTTCAGGCCTGGCTATGGGACTGAGATGGCTTTGCTCACCTTGGTGGATGAGCTACGCCGGGAACTAGACAGGGGAGTGTGTCTCTGTTGGTTCTGCTGGACCTCTCACTGGGTTTTGATATCATCAAGCATGGTGCCCCTCTGGGTTGCCTTGCAGGGATGGGACTTGGGGGCGCTATTTTACAGTGTCTCAACTCCTTCCTGGAGGGATGAATTCAGAAGGTGGTGCTGAGGGACTCCTGTTCAGCCTTTTCAGTGGCTGCTCCCAGGCTCTGAAACTCCCTTCCCGTAAAGGTCAGACTGGCCCCCTCCCTGCCTGCTTTCTGGAGACAATTAAAGACATTCTTATTTTGGCAGGCATCTAATATGTGATTATTGTGAACAAAGGTGCTAGTTATTTTAATTGTGATTTGTTTGTTGTTTTTAATATGTATTTTAATGTGTGTTTTAATTACTACTGATTGTTTAATGTGTCTTTTAACTTTTGTATGTTATAGTTTTAACTATGTTTTCTTTTTAAACTATTGTAAGCCACTTTGAGTCCTTTTGAGGAGAAAAGTGTGGTATAAATGAAGATTAATAATAATAATAATAATAATAATAATAATAATAATAATAATTCTGTAGTGGTGTGCTGTTGCTTTCCTTCTGATGTAGTGAGTTGCAAACATTTTAATTATAGGAAGCTCTTACAACATTCCATCATCTGAAGAATGGTCCATAAATATCTTCCATGATAACCCAGAACACTGTAGGAGATGCATGGGCATATTCTCGGATGCTCATTACCTTCCTAAGGAAAGCTGAGAACAACCTCTTCTTATATGTAGTGTATAGTCATCATGCTTTACTCCTCCTTAAATTTACTTCCCTTTTGAAGCCATTGTGCTTGGTGGTAATCATCATGTTTTGTAGAAATGATTTTTTGGGGGGGAGGGAGATAACAGATCCCAGAATCCCCCATGCTGGCTGGGAGATTCTGAAAGTTGGAGTCTACAAAATAATGTTTTGAAAATCTTCTAACATGAATATTACCATATAATTAGTGTAGTACTATGTTTTGTATAAATATCAATACCTGAAAGTCTAGTGAGGAATGGAAGAACAACAAGAGTGTATTCAATGATATGTACAATATAGATGTTTATTTTTTATGTATTGGAAATTATATGTATATATATATATATATGTATATGTATATGTATATAAAAAAAGAAAATCTGGAATTTTCCAGGGAACTTCTAAAAATTCTGAAGTGAAGGAGCACAATTCCAGGAGGCAAAAGAATAAACCTCTAACATACTGTATATGTCAAGAACTCCCAGAAACAAGTTCTTTTTTTCCTGAACAGTCCCAAACGAATCTCATAAATAATGTGCTGATTCCAGACTGGGTGAGGAGTTCACGTGTGCTCAAATGTGCTTCTGATGTTTTCCTTATTAAAAACATTCAGCATGTTTGTTGACCTAAAATCAGCTATAATGACCAAGTAGCTGCTTACAGGATCATTTATCCTGGGGTGAAATCAGATATGGCTTCGATATTTCAGAGGCTGCATTTTAAACTTAGTGGTGTTTTTTTTTTTTCTTGCTTCAGCTTCTGAAGCATCCCTTAATCATGTAAACCAATTCAAGGTTGAAAAGAATTAAGGGTTTGTTATCTCATGATGAAGAATGGCATAAAAATGGCCTTTGTAATTGTTTTGTGCATTCTGAACTAATGCTGTCCAAGTCTGATATTTCATATGTGAGACTTGAATCATCTAACATTCATAAGTAGCCTTTTCTGGGCTAAGCTTAATTGACTGAGTGCTATTATCGTAACTGGATTATCGTTGGCTCAGTCATAGTTTTGAAATAATACTCTCTTATCTTTTCAAATCACCAGACGCTCTAGACACCAGCGTCTTAGCAGTAGAGGAAGCCTGCAAAATTTGCACCTGACTTTTCTCTGGATTTGGAAAGTTTCAAAGCTCCAGCATAGTCACCAATTTCCCATTTTTACTTGTGGAAAGGAGTAAATGAAAAATAATTTTAATTGGTTTCATTCATTCTTCAGCCTTCCCCACAGTTGCAGAAGTTCCCCAAAACCTCCAGAACAGATGTTGTTTGGGGAAGATGGGTGATACTGTCAACCGTAAGAAGAGGAGAGGTCAGGTAAAATCTTTTCATCTCCCATTTAAACACTGCAACATTTCACAAGATAGGAAGCATCCTGCTGACAGAAAGAATCCAGGTGCCCTTTGACAGATGTAGTGCTACGATTCCACTTAACTGCCTTGGTTCTGTTCTGTGGAATCCTGGGATTTGTAGTTTTGAATTCTCAGTGAGAGAGCTTTGATATCTCCACAAAGTACAAATCCCAGAATTCCATATAATGCAGTCCAGAACCTTAAAGTGGGATCCTGGCATGGTGAAAGGCCTTGTTCAGTTCATGGAAGACATTTGCTGGATCCAAACCAGAGTGATGTAAGGCAAAGGGGAATGACCAATCTCAGTGATAACTTTGCTAATTCTTTCATGGTGTGTGCCAACAGATTATCTTTTAATAAAATCTTTAGACCTAACTCATGCACTTTCTCACTAGGTGTGATCAGTGTCCAGGTGATATCCCCCTTCCAGCGGGCTCACTCAGAATATAATCCTGGGTCCCTGTCACATACCTTACCCTCCTCTAAAAACTTTCCTTCAGTGTACTCTGTTGGCACCATAATGTAGCTCCATATATAGACACCGTTGTATATTTAAGGGTTTTCATTGGTACCTGGCCAAGCTCAGATAGCTCCCTGCCCCGTACTATGAATAACTTAGGCAGAAATTAAAATAACCATTCATATTTCATTCAATAAAATACAGCTTTATAACAAGTATAAATGCTGCTTCACTGTTTCTATCAATGTTACAGTTGTATTGAACAGTTTTATTGAACAATTTTTCTTGAAATCCAACCACAACTCCAAGTCTAAACTCCCCAACTCAACTTTCAGCTAAATGTCAGACCTCTCCTTATATTTCTCCTTAGTATCCCAAGAACTGCGATTGGTTGATTTTACAACCTGGATGCGCCCTCTGGCTCCATTGTCCAACACAAATGTTATTATTTTTTTTTAAAAATCCTTTGTCCTTGAAACATTGATTTTTTTCCCTTTCATCTGATCCCCTCAAACAGAAACATAGTACATTTATTAACTGGCTGTTTGGAAAATTCAAATAACATTTTTGTTCATCCAAACATGACATCATAGAAACTTTATAGGAGTTGTGCCTATCACTCAACCTATAATTCAGGAACATGAAGTTAGAATAGGAATGGTCATGTCAGTTTTATTTTCTATTGCTTTTTTTTTAAAAAAAACCCTACAGTTTGTCTATCTCAGAAGTGGAGAAATTTGAACACTTTTCTAATTTTTCAAATTAAAAATGAACTAAATTGAAATTTTCACCCAATTTGTAATGGGGAACAGCATGACATTGGTAAAGATTGTTTTTGAAAGTTGCCAGTCTTATGCTGACAAGGTTTGAAAACAGAAATTCTGTTCACAAGATCAGGTACCCATGAATGTCAGCAAAATTTACTTTTTTTGGAGGAGAAACACCACTGAGGGGAGGGAACTACATGAATCTATCTTTGCACAGCTGCAAAATATGCTTCCGGATTTTGTTTTGTTTAAGTTACTTAAAATTACAAAAATACAAAAAGAACTTGATAGTTATAAGTTTCTATATGAGAAAGAAGATAAGGGAAGGGAGGAAAAGAACCTCTGGTCATTTTTTAAAATAAAAATATATATTTAAAATGTGATATTGTGAAGAGCTTTTATACTAGAGCTTGGCTTGTTCTCCCCGAGGAGGAAAAAGTGCAACTTTTCCTTTTAAACTGTTTTGTTTCCTTTCTTCTTCCCCCACCCCTCTTTTCTTCTTCTTCTTCTTCTTCTTCTTTTCATTTATGGTGCCCTAGACAGCATCCACATATAGCCCGCAGTTCTGGAATGCCAGCCTGGCACTCCAACACAAAGCAGAGCCAGCAGTGGTATAATCTACTAATGGCTTCTTTTCATTTCAGCCCTCCCTGAGAGACTCAGTGGCAGATTGTAGACTCAATTACTCTCATGTCAGGTGATTATCCTAGGTCTTAATGTAATCTTCCATTCACACATACCATATTTCAATTACGGCAGCTATGAAACAAGCTGTGTATTCAAATCACCAATCACCTTATCACTGCTGAACAATGTCAACTGTAAAAAACGCCAGCTGAAGGCAATTACACATGTGTTGAGAACCGATTATGATTACTCTCTGTGGTATTTGTGATGAGCTGGGGAATGTTCTGAAAATTTAATTTAATGACAATATGCTTGCTGTACAATCCATAATACCTCCTGAATCCAGCATGGGGCTATTAAAACTGATAGGAGCATATTATCACCAAACGGAAAAGCTGGGCTGGGATGGTTGCTGGATGTCTCTACAGGGAATGGTAGGTAATTTCTCCACATATTTCTAACGGCTGAGGCAGACAGCTTCCCATTCCAGCTGCACTTTGAAGGTGGTCCCCTTTCCCTCCTCCTCTCTTTCCCCTCAGAGCTGAGTTAAGGTGTTTCGCCACAGCCATTTGAGAGGGGAAAAAGACTGGGTAGGGTGGGAGGGAGAAGGCAAAGGTGGGGATGATATTGTTTTGGCTTGCTCCAAGGCATTGAGAACGCTTTTCAATATGGCACTTCCTTCACCTCATTAAATGCCTCTTTGTAGAGTTGGTTCATCTTTCCCTCTTGCAGAACTTCCTAACACAAAAGCAGTTAAACCAAAGGGGTAACAGATTGTTTCTAGGAGGAAAGGATCAACAACCACTTATGTCGAACCCTTCCCTTTCTCTAAGTTCTGGCCTGCTTGAGCTCTAGCAAGACCTCTTTATGTAGCTTCACCAGTCACTAACCAATTTTTGTTGTTGCTATGCAACTCCTACAGCTCACTAGAGCTATCCAGACATTTCTAGAAGTCAAAGGCAAAATTAAATCAGGAGGCTCCTCATCAGTATTGATAGTTTTTCTTAGCAGAAGTCCTCTGCAAATCTTTGGTAGTTTATTAAATTACCACTCTGTTTCTCAACCAAATTTTGAAAAGTGGATTTGCATCTACTAGATTCCTCCTTACTGGAATCATGATGATGATGATGATGATGATGATGATGATCATCATCATCATCATCATCGTCATCGTCATCGTCATCATCTTCCATACTTATGTTTATCTTTCTGGAACTTTTCTTTTTTATGTTTAACATTGTAAAATAGGCACAAAATTACTATTTGCAATTAAATCTTAAAGACAATGTTCACTCATTTGTCAGCAGCGTGATCTGTATTGATGGAGGAATCAGTCAGTTAAGCTTTCTCAAACATGTTATTCTTTGAAAAATGCCCTCAAATTCTTTCTATCCTGCATGTAAAGAAATTTCCATATTGAGGTAAGTTCCCAAAATGGAATTCTCATCTATCTCTGGTGGCCAGATTCAACAGATGGGTGCAGCTATTCTCAGCTTGCTGTGGTCCATAGTGTACCTGCCAACTTTGTAGGTGTTAAAGGTAATGAGACAATCAGAGGGCAAAGAGGTGGCAACCCTAATTCATCACCACAATTGTGGTTGAGTAGACAGAGGGGGAATCCATGCCAGAGAACTGTGGCATTTCAAGGGTGGATCATACACTTTATTATTTTCAGTTCATTTGCCACACACTTACTTCAAGTTAAGTCTCATCTTCATACCAGTTATAAGTAGCAGGATTTTCTTTCTGGAATACTCTGAAAAAGTATGTGATTTTTGGTTGCTGTGATTCTTTTTATCACTGAATTTTCAAATCCCACATGAACTTGCTTCCACCGTGAGTGTTCTTATCAGGGTCCTCAGATCCAAACCAATATTTGGGACAAATTATGGAGTACTGGTTTGAAAATGTGGTGAGATACTTTTCTGCCATGGTGGCATGACTTCATGGTGGCATTCTTCATGGTTTCTACCTCCTTTGGGACAACTTCCTGATAACAGTCAACAAGATGTATCTATCTGGAGCAGTCAGGCAAGCATGGTTATTATATCCCAAAATTGAGCAAAAGGCTCGGTGAGGGGAGAGGCTGTGGATCGAGCAGATGTCACTTTTTACCTTCTACTTCCCCCCTCCAATTCCAACCAACAAGACAGCTGAGTGATTTTTCCCACCCAACCCCAGATTGGCTCCCTCTTGCCCCCTTACCCTGCTCTCTGCAAGTAGCCTTAGATGTTGATAAGTCATCTTTGATCCAGATACCCAAACAATTCCTGTTGTTCCTTACTTTATGGTGGGATTTTATGGAGGTTATGAGGGAGAATATTTTGGTTTTGTTCAATGTGTATGGCATTGGAAGCAGGCTTGGAAAGACACAGGACCTTTCCGCAACTCACCTTTTTGTAGAGCTGGGGTGCGGGGATTGTGCGAGCAGCCTGTTGTGAGAAGCTTCAGCTCCACAGCTGCTGCCTACTTGTGAGCAGGTAGTGTGAGAGCCCCTCCTCTTCCTTCCGCAGTGCAGCCTGGGATTTTCCCAGGCTGTACTGGGGCAGGAAGCATGAGCACCGTGGCTCCAGAGCTCTGCACGCATGGCAAGTGTGTGCGGGGCCCCGGAGTGATGCGCAATTGCGCACCATTTTCAGCTCAAAGCCGAAAATGAAATAGCATGCGATTGGTGCCTGCCAGGCCCTGGAATGTCATGAGATTGCGAGTGCATCGTGTGGACTGCTCCTCGCAGTCACGCAATGCTCCAGGGGCCCTTTCACATGCCATGTGAAAAGGGCCACAGTGATGTTTCCCATTGTCCCTGAGGACATGGGGGGGGGAGTGATGAGAGCATGGATTTGTAACTGACAGCAGAGGGAAAGGTTCTACTTCTCCAAAATATCACAGCATACAATTGATGGAGTGTGTGAATTGTTGACAGAGATATATGGGAGAAACAAATGGAATATTCAGAGAATGTACTTTGAAAAGGAAAGGTGGAATGAAATATTATAAAATGGGATGAAGTCAAAGAATGTAACATTTGAACAATGCAGAAACAGACATATTAAAGAGGACCTGTCTGAATTTTCCCAACTTCAAACTTTTCAAAAGTAAGAATTCAGAACTTTCTGTATAGATGGGCAGTTTTATTTTTGTTTATATCCCAATGTAAAAAAACAACAACACTGTTCCATCCTTTTTTCTATCCGGTTCCTGAAGAAATCTACTAATTCAGTTATGTTCTCATTAGAAAATGAACCAAACAGAATTATCTTCTATTTTGTGGTGTCTAGTCCAAGCTGAATAGCATCTAGGAAAGAGAGAAATAGGTAAGGGAAGACTAATGTATTTTAACTAGAAAATAAGTTTTGATTAAAATACATTTTTAGCCACTACGTAGATTCTGGAAGAGGCTGTAGCTATCTCAAGTAAACTCAAAGTGGCAAAATTAGTTTTCTCCCTGCTTGGTTCCAGTGTAAGATCCACATTTAAAAGAAAATACTGTTCTTCCTTTTCTAAGAAAATGTCCCTAGATCAAGAGCAGTTCTGTCAATCTACAACCATGGTTCTTCCTCAAGCATTACCTATTTCTTCCCTAGGTGAACAGCCTAGGAAAGCCTGTACAGTCAAACTTCAGATACATCAGATGGCTGCTATTGATACCTTTATTGGGCTATTAAAAAACAAACAAACCTGCACATATTTTTGTCCCTTCTATCAAACAGATGGCTTGCTTTATCAGAAGATTTTGCATACAGTAGCATAGACTCTCCCTATGGCTAATCTGCTGGAACAGTGTGAAATGCCCTGATTAAAAAAAGAAAGAAAGAAAGAAAGAAAGAAAGAAAGAAAGAAAGAAAGAAAGAAAGAAAGAAAGAAAGAAAGAGAGGCAATGTCAGAATGGTGCTAAGCCTATTTGTTGATCTCAATTGGTGAGATTTTAGATTAAGCTTGTAATTCATTTCAGAGAACCCGCAATCTTCCTCCCATAGACCAGACACAAAGATCCCTTGTTTGCAGTAAGGCTGTGTCTGCTAAAATTATGCCAAGAAAAAGTGTTGTGAGTCATTGGGCTTTGATTGTATTATTCGCTTTTCAAGGGTCCCTTTGAAAATCCACTAACCTTGAAACAAAGCCCATCATCTCTTGGTGCTCAAATGATTGACTGAATTCAACTAGAAATTTGCAGTGCCGGCTACCTGGATGAGCAAGCAGATTCTTCTCCTTTTCATAGAGATAGTAAAGAGATTTGCTTCTCTCTTTCTCTTTTTCTCCATTTCATATAACATTCAGTCCTTTTTTTTAAAAAAAAAAGATTTCACTGTTTTAACGGTCAAGCCATTCTGGTAATTTGACCTTTATGTCTGTAGGAAATTTATAGTTGATTTATTACTTTAAAAGGTATATGTTTACAGGGCTCTGGCTTCCTACACAAGCTTTTTAAAGCTGGAAATTGAATTGAATGTATACAGCTCACCATCTGAGCATTGCAGCACTAACTCTGGCGAACTTTCATTTTCAAATTTTGTTAAGATCCTATGAGCTGCTTTGAAGACATACATCGTGATGGTTGTATCATTTTTTAGAGGTAGATTTATGGAGAAAAATGTAGATGTGGCCTTAAATTTTCATGAGCCTTGTCTTCTTCCTGCGGTCAAATTTTAGCCCCTCCCCTGGTCTTCATAAATGACACCCCCATACTATACACTGGTACATAAAGTACCTTTGCTTATGGAAAACAGGGAGGCAATTGAAGAAATAAATACAGTATTTTTGTAACATAGCTGTAGGTCCTTATTCTGAACAAATCCTCTTTTTTGATGCTGAGACTCAGTCATAGAAATAGATGCACTTAATATGTATCCTTAGGCCAGTTACCACCATGGACCAAAGTCAAGCAAATGCCAGGCCCAAGGCACCTTGTGACATCTGTGGAAAGCTTGCCATTGACTGATCTCCCTGTTATGGTCACCTCCCAAGTTTCCACTGCAGCCATCAATTTAATTGCTTTTCCAAATACGATGTACAAGAACTACAAAGACGTCCTCGCAGATGAACAAATGGGATGTTTAGTATAGTAGTATTCTGTTGAGGATTCCCTAAACCTGAAACCTCTATATTTTGATTGCTGTTGTTTCTCATGCCTGTTGCAAACCCCTACAAACCTTCCTTACATGAAAGCTCTTAGCCAGCTGGCTGAAAAAACAATCTGCCAGCACATACAACATGGAGAATTCTGAGCAAGTGAATTAATACAGACCTGGAGATGTAGTCATATAGATAGAAATAGACATGGGAGATATATTTGTGCAGCAGGGCCATGAGGAACTGGAAGACAAATTGATGTCCACTGAGGGTTCTAAAAGAAAAAGTAAGAGGTTCATCAGAAAGGGTGAGCCAATGATGCCAAAAGTTTCAGGGGATTTCATTTTCTTTGGAAGAAGTCAGTTTAGCTCATAAAGCTAAGCAAGGAATACACTGTATTCATTCCTGTGTCACAAATGACTACAATGGAAAGATGTTGACTTGGAATCATAGACTTTCTCATGAGTTTCACAGGGAAAGGAAAAGAGCTACCTGAATCCTGATGGCAGATATGACCCTTTCCACTTTTTGTCCATTCAGCAGTTGTGTACCATTGAATGGTTAGTGACTGAGATCCAGAAGAATGCTAAGGAGTACATCTATTGAAAAATTTAACTTTGCTCAGATTTTACTGAAAATTGTTGCCTCAACACACAAGTGGGCATAAAGCCACATTGAGAAGCTCTGTTCTTAAAATCTTGTATGCCAGTTGGTGCCCTCACTGGATTGGTAGAGCCTGCCCATATTACTGGAGTTGCTGCTCATGTAGAAATCTCCTCTAGTACAATTGTACATGCAAAGGAGCCTTCCTTATCTATGTCCATGCTGTAAGTGGTGACCTCAGCCAATGCGTTAAAGGGGTTTGAGTCCTGAGCTATAACCCTGGAGACCAGGATTTGATTCTCCACTCGGCCATGGAAACTCACTGGGTGACTTTGGGTGCATTACACACTCTCACTCCCAAAAAACCCCATGATAGATTTGCCTTAGGGTTGCCAAAAGGCGGAAGTGACTTGAAAGTACACAACAGCAGCAACAGCAGCAGCAGCAACAACAACAACAACAACAGGAGGGTGAAATAGTACATGTGGTGTTGGGGAGTGAAGTTGCTTCACATGGATCTAGCTGTATTTCCATGCTGAGGTAACTGGTTTAAAAGATGCTTGAATCCCTGTGTTGCTTCAAAATCATTCGTTAATTCTAAAGTACAAACTTTAGACTGCTGAGATTATGGGAAATTTCATCATAAACAGAACTAGTCTCTTACATACAGATTAAGAATATCCTAGAAACAAGTCATTTTAGAGATACGTTACTGCTTACATATCCGTATGTAGAGAAGACTTAGTTGAAAGCTCGAAAGAGAATAGGACACACTCTACTGCTTGCTATCAAAGTTCTGCAGAATCATTATTGCAGTCATATCCCAGATCATCTCAAACTAATAGGACAGCTGGAGGTGGTGACAGTGAATGAACATTACAAAGTGCATTAATGACATTAAAAGACTTTTTAGAACAAATGGAAATCAGTATAAGTGGCATCAGTGGCATCTGACAGAGAGAATTATAGGATTTTGATTACTTACAAAGGATAGGTTATGGTTTTGCTGTACAGAAAATCTGTGCTTGAGAGAAGAACTTTCTTTCTTTCTTTCTTTCTTTCTTTCTTTCTTTCTTTCTTTCTTTCTTTCTTTCTTTCCTTCCTTCCTTCCTTCCTTCCTTCCTTCCTTCCTTCCTTCCTTCCTTCCTTCCTATTTAGGCTTTTCCTGCTATTTTAGGCTGGCCCATTGAATTTTGCTACTGTAGGCAAAGAGCAAGATGATATCCCCTCATTCCCTGTGTAGAAGCTGTCCGGACTGGAATCTGAATCTACATTCAACATTAGTAATGGGAGAGCATTCCCCACCACCACAGCAGAAGAGTAGTTCAGAGGAATCAGGACAAGCTGTAGGGAATACAACCATTTCTTCTAGCACAATGCTACAACTTCCCATCATAGGCAACCCGCAATAACTGCCTATCTCTGCTTAGTGCTGGGACTGGCTTTGTTCCTATTCTTAACTGGCTATCTGCTTACTTGCTTCCTTATTCATCTATTTATTTAATTCATTTATATCACACCCTTTCCCCAATACTCGAATTCAAAGCAGCTTACAAAATATTCAGACCAATATGGATTAAAATACAGATTTTATTACAATACAAATGTAAAATGAACTAATGCAATATAGTAGTTTGAATCTTGGCCTAGACCTCCAGGGGACTAGAGTTCAAATTCCTGCTCAGCCATGGAAACTCACTGGGTGACCTTGGATAAGTCACACTCTCTCAGCCTAAGGGAAAGGCAATGGCAAACTTCCTGTGAATGAATTTTGTTAAGAAAACTCTATTGTAAGGTCACCATAAGTTTGGTTGAGGACTACTAATAGGATTCAGGCTGATGAGTTCTTTTTTTCTTTGAGGTTTCTGCAATTTACACAAAATGTGTTTGCCAGGTGACTGTCTTTTCCCTTAGCAGAACAAAACATACACACAGAGAGTAAGCTCAGAAGAACTGTCTGATTGAACAAAAAGACATAGAGAAATGAGCAGGTGCTTCTATTTTTATTTTTTATTATAAAGTTTAATAATAATTTCATAATTTGCAGAATTCCTGCAGTTTGCAAAGAAACTACTCAAGCAAGTGCAAAAACTCTCAAGTCCAGGAGACAACAGCTTGCTATCTTATATTTGAGGGGAAAAAAATGGAAGTTTCTTGTTCTTACAGGTGGCAACAGGCTGAACAAATTTCATTATGCGGTCTCCTGTTGCAGGCAAGAATGAGGCAAATGAGGTTTTATATTCTTACCTCGCAGAGCCATTATTTTCCTTCCAGTTGTTGCTCACTTCTTCTGGATCAATCAAAAAAGGCAGTGATCCCAGCCAACTGGGGAGCACATAATGAAATCTGTTTAGCCCATCATGAAACTGTGTATGTGGATTTGAGTTTTTGGTATCATCAGCGTGATCATTCTCAGTTCAGAAGGAAGGAAGGCAAAACATCCATGGTCAGTCATATCTGCATGATCCCAGCCCGATCAGAGATAGGGCAGTGAAAAAGGATCAGATTATGCAAGGATGTTGCTGGAAACAACAATAATCAAAAAGTGTGTAGGAATGTCATATTGGATGGTACTGTAATATTCCCAAAGAAATGCTGAGTTGTTCCACTAAGCCCAAAAATAAATTAGATTACAGATGGGTGCAACACACATTATTAATCAGGCTACACAGTGCAAGGCTGGATTCCTTTTCATGACTTATGCTGGTGTAGGCTTAAGTGTAGGGTTTAAGGTGACTAATGTAAGTCACTTTTTTGATTGGGCCACAGCAGCAACAGGGGGATGGCAGTGATAAGCGACCCTAATCAAAACATAAAGCTGCCTGCCAACTCCAGAACAGCTGAGGAATTGTCGGGGCAGCTTTAGCTCTTTAACGGGATGATTTTAACTCCTGTCCCTCCCTGCCTGTTCCCTTAGTGCCCACAGTCGCTTTCTGCTGCTGCCACACTGCTGCCTCCACTTTCTTATTCTTTCACCACTGGTGTAGTTACACAAGCATATAGGATCCTGAGCTAAGTATGCCGGGTTCTTTATGAACCTTATTTTATTGTCACATTAATAATCTCTTTGTGAGGGAAACATCTCTCTTCTCCTTGTACCAATCAGCCACTGAGTGAAATTTGCATCCGTACATCTTGCATAATTCTATCTAATGCAGGCTGAGGCATTCCATTTATTTGCATCACATTAATAATACTTAGCATGCCGGATTTGGAACAGACAAGGGCAAGGTACGAATCTCTGCTAATATCCTCTTTGCTCCTTGAACAGTCACAAAGTCCAGACCCAGTTATTGTTCATCCAGAACTACCTTTCTCCTTTCACCCAATGATATGACCTCACGTCTTGGCCAAAAAAAGAAAAGAAAAGGGGGGAGGGAACTAAACAATCTGATTACACACTGCATTACTTTTATTGCCTAGGGGTCACTGTTAATTTCGGCCACAGGGTCATATAGGATCAAGTCCTCTAAGAGCCAGGAGCTTTTTAATTGCATGGCGTGCCACTGGCTTGTTGTTGCGATATCTCTGACAACCTATTGCTCACTGTGGATAATGTCCTACCCGCTCCCTCACGTCCCCCAAATGCCATAGAAACACATTCTTCCTACAGGTTTCTTCTTATTTAGTCTTCTAAACACCACAGTATAAGCAATTTTCAGGGAGTTCAGGAATTGGTCGAAATATGATGTTGACATTTTAAAAGGGGTAAATGAATCATCTATCTCTATGTGGACACATTTTTCGAAGGAAAGAAAATGGTCACATGGGATTGTTGGGGGGGGGATGAGTATAAAACCATCAAAATCTGTCCCACAGCAACTGTACACAAGTTTTGCCGGAACTCCAGGTTGAGTCTGTCAATTCTGGCATTGTAAAAAAGTGAATGAATTGGCACGACCTGTAGAAATCACAGGAAATGCTTCAAATTTCTTCAGACAGCTGTATATCAAGCATACAGGGGGAGGGGGGGAGCCAGGGGAAGGAGAGTCGAAAAGAAGGGCAAAAGGCGAAATGGTTTGTGTCCATTTAAGAAAAAAAATCAATAATAGTATAAAATTGATTTAGTGCTTGTCATAAAACATAAGTAAGTGCTGGAAAATAGAGAAAATTGAGTCTCAATTTAATCTGCACAAAAGCCCCACTGTACTGATGAAGTGATCTAAGGAGAGAGCTACATAAAACCTAAAGACAGATACTTAATTGTCATATTAAAGACTCTCTTTTCTGCCTGCTGGAGTCGAGGGCTAGAACCCATTAATCATGTGGATAAGGGGCATTGAAATCAAATCTCAATTAAAATCTGTTCAATAATGTCTCTAATATGTTTTTCAAGCATTAATTTTTTCCCATCGATTCTACACCCCATAAATCAGATATGTTGCAGTGCATGTAATAGTTTATGGAGGAGAGGATTATGGTTTTATGAAGTTAATGCAGCAGAACCATTTAATTTACACAGGCTAAAGTTTTATGTCTGTTGCTCATTTCTGTTATTTTCTCTGAGTAAAAATTGTTTGGGCTATAAAATGAAAAGTTTTTTTTTTCTTTTAAAGAAGTTCTATATATGCCTGGCTCAGATTCCATGGATAACTGTAGAGGAAAATGCAATCTGGTTTTTCAGCTGGAAAAAAAGCACAGCTGCAGTGGTTAATTTTAATTTTTAATTTTTAAAATGTACTTGGGGACTTTGAGGAAGGAGGAATATGGTACCTACTTGTGTAGTACTCTTTTCCCTAATTAAAAAATTGGGCGCTAGGACTTAAGAAGTCACCCGTGCCCCCTGGGAATATCCAGATGAATAGAGAAATGTGTAGATTTCCTTGATGATATATAGAAAGTACTCACTGTATAGTGAAATGTACCTGTATTATGGAGGCAGCCATAAATACCCTAAAGGAATCCAATCCTGTCTGAGCTTGGTAGCTAAGGAAGGTCAGTCCTGGTTAGTTCTTCAATAGGAGACCACCAATGAATACCAGGAGGATAGGCTGTATTTCCAAGGAAGGAACTGGCAAAAACCACTTAAGAAAACCCTTTGAAAACCCTATGAAATTCATGGGAGTCACCATAAGTTGGCAGGCAATTTGAAGACACATGGACACATGTGTGCGTGGACGTGCGTGCGCGCACACAGAGATCTACTACAATCCACATTTGACTGTATTAAGCTTTCATATTCAGGATATATTTCACAGTCCTGGATCAAATTGCAAGCTGTTATTCCTAAATCTCAAAGAAAGAAATTGCTAGAAGTCCTGGAAGTTACAGGAGATGTCTTCCCGATTCCAGAAATCTTTCAGGATTCCAGAATGCCTAATAGATAGAATCAAGACTTTACTAGGATGATTTACAAGATCATTCTCAAATGTCCTCTTCTACCCAAGCAGATTCCTAAGTATACAGCGGATCTCAGGAAGCTGAAAGAAAAATGAGGATTGCAGAGCTGATGGAGGAAAACTCTGCTTATCAAGACATGATATACAGAACATCTTTGTTCCTATAAAGTGGCAATATGTGAAGTGAAGAAAGCCTTCTCTGTACATATTGCACCTGCTAATTCATATCTAGCTGAACTATTCAGAGTGGTGAGAGGTCTAACTCAGGCACCTTCCCCCAAGGATCCAATTCTAGAGCCTTCTGAAGTTTGTTATGATGCTTTTAACAGGTAAAATCTCTCAGATAAGAACCAACTTAAACACCACTGTCATTGTAGAAGAACACAGAGGGGTGTCCAGTAACTGTCAGTAAGATTACAGTGGATCGTTTTCAGTTGGTGATTACCACAGATGTGGACAAGCTGCTAGGATGAGTAATGAAGACAACTTGTCCTCTCAATCCTTGGCCTTCTTGGCCAGTTGTCATGGGAGGAGATGCAGTTATGTCTCAGCTGCCATGTATTATTAATACATCTCTCAGGGAAGGAAAATTTCCTCCTGGTTTAAAAGAAACAGCAGTATGACTGCTTCTAAAAAAGCTTTCTTTGGGCCCCCTGGAGTTTAACAACTTCCTTTTTGGCCAAAGGGATTGAGAGGGCAGTTGCCTTTCAACTCCAGGCAATTTTGCATGATGCAGGTTTTCTAGACCCATTTAAAACCAGCTTCAGCATAGGATTCAGAGCTGAGTCCACCATGGTCACCTTGGTTGATTATCTTCACTTAAGCATTGATGGGGAAGTGTATCCCTGCTAATGATTTTGGACCTTTCATCAATGTTCAGTACTATCGACCATGGTATCCTTTTGGAAGAAGGGATTTGGGAATTGGGAGCACTGTGCTTCAGTGGTTCTGACCCTATCTCTTAGGTAGGTTCCATATGGTACTTGGGGATCACTGCTCCTCAAAAAAGAAGCTGTTATATAGCAATAGCAATAGCATGTGCATTTCTATACCACTTATCAGCTAAGTGTTCTCTAAGCAGTTTTCAATGTGTTAGCTAATTGTCCCAACAAGGTGGGTACTCATTTTACCGACCTGCAGAAGGATGGAAAGCTGAGTCAACCTGGAGCCCAGCAGGATTGAACTCACAACCTTGTGCCTGTAGTATGGGCATTTAAACCACTGCGCCACCAGGGCTCCCTCATATATTGCATATCCCAAGGTGCCATTCTATCTCTAATGCTGTTTAATATGAAGCACTGGGACAGATTATCTTGAAACATTGGGCATGGTGCTTACAGTATGCTGATGATACTCAAATATATTTCTATGCTTTCAATAATAGCCAGCTAACAATAGTGCATTTCTTCTGAATGAGTGCCTGGAGAAGGTAATGGAATGGACGAGGAAGAACAAACTGAAGCTGAATCCAGACAAGATGCAGGTACTTGTTGCTAAGGGTCTAATTTGGGTTTGGGGGTATGTCAACCAGTCCTGGATAGAATTATACTTCCCCAAAAAAGTGTATTCACAGCTTAGGGGCACTTCTTGATCTGTCGCACCAAAAGACAGCCTAGACAGGAATGCTTTCAGGTTGTTACACCAGTGACACTCCTTCCTAGTGCTGGAGGATTTAAAGGTTCACACACTGGTAAACCTTAAGGCTGGATTTCTATTATATACTGTACAATTGGGCTACCTCTTTACCAAGTTTGGAAACTCCAGCTGGTCTAAAATATGGCAGCCAGACTGATTACAGGTACATTGAAGAGTAAACATGTTACATCAATATTAAAATCATTCTACTGGCTGGCAATTAGTTTCTGGGCAAGGTATAAAGTGTTGGTCTTTACTTTTAAAGCTCTACATGGTTTGGGTCCAGGTTACCTATAGGATCATCCAGGTTACCCATAGGATTATTCTCCTGCATAATCTACCCCATACTTTAGTCAGCTAGTACTAGACTCACAACTGTTGCCCCAGGGACATTTTCTTCAGCTGCCTCCAGACTCTAGAAGGAAGTACCAGAAGAGATTCAACAGCTAGATATGCTGTCTGAGTTTAAAACAGCCCTAAAGACCAGTCTGTTCCAGAAGGCTTATCTAGATGATTTTTAATTTATGAATTTTAATGTTTGGATTAAGTATTTTTAACACGTATCAGTTTTATAGGCCCTTTTAATAATTTTGAAAACTTTTTTTTTAGCTCCCTCTCTCTTTGTATCTGTCATCAAGTCTCCAGTGACCCCATGAATAGGGTTTTCTTATGCAAGGAATAGTCAGAGGCGTTTCTGACAGTTCCTTTCTCTGAAATCATAGCCTACTACAATTGGTATTCATCGATGGTCTCCCATCCAAGTTCTAAGCAGAGCTGGCTGTGCTTAACTTCCAAGATCAGACAGTATCAGAAGCAGTATGCCAATGAATGTTGGCTGCTGGTGAACATGATATGGCAAATGCCATTGCACTCAGCTATTGTTTGTCGGCTTTTGAGGGGGTCTGCCTGGTTTCATGCAGGAGGCTTTCATTGCCTTTGAGCCTCTGTCACACAACTTAGTCTGACAAGCAATTGTCAAAGTGGAGACTAGGGCCAGAAGTGGGAGAGGAGCATCAGACATTTGTAAAGCTAATGAACATTCAAACCATAGTTGTGTTTCCATTTCTTACACCACTGGCTTCAGGAAAATCTGCTTTAAGTCTTGTGCGTGAAGACACCTGGCACTCAAATATGCAGGATGAAAGGAACTGTGTATTAGTGTTGAGGCACTCCCTCTACATGTCCTGAGACACCCTGGGAGGGGGTGGCGCTGGAGCCTCTCCTTGAAGCTGGCCTGGGGAGTACTGCCCTCACTTTGGGTACTGCAACAAGGAGGGATATATCCTTAGACCTGCCTTCCAGAAAACAGCCAGCTGAGATAGCAACTGGTTTCATGGGTTCGCCTCAGGACCTTAATGTTTTGTCCACTGGAGCTGGGGGAGAGGTCCGGGGGGACCACTTGGCTTGGCTACTCCTGCAACAGGTCTCCCCCTTGCATTTCTTAAAAGTTAAACATAAGTAGGCAATAATTTAAATAAAATTGCCCATCTTTAACCCAAGCCTTGTTGTGTGGTCTCATCATTTCATGAGCTGGCCAGCAATGAGACCCAAGGCAGCTTCCAACAATTAACTGGAAACATTAAAAGCATTCTTATAGTATGCCAAAAAATAAAAGGTCGGTCGGTCTCTTTCTTTCTTTCTTTCTTTCTTTCTTTCTTTCTTTCTTTCTTTCTTTCTTTTAAACAAAGGTTTGATTCTGCTGTTTGCTTGATTTCCTTTATTGCCTGTTTGCTTTGTCTTGGCTGCATCTGATGATGCAACTTTTTCCTGTCCCAAATGTGCTTTAATTGATAGGTCTGGGTTTCTTCTCATAATTTTCATATTTGGAAACTGCTTTGAGTTTCACCTTCTTCTTTTTCTTTCTGTTTTGGGGGAAGGAAAACGGGCTATCCATTTGTTAAACTCTAAAAACTAAAATATGCAGTGAAACTTAGGATCTGAATTTGTGACATATGAAGTGGTAGACGATGGGTCTAAGTGGAAAAAATGATAAAGGGGTGGGTTGGAGAAGCAATATGAAGATTATTACCTAAGGAGAGTATTAATTTGTAGTATGACGCCATAAGAGTTGCTCAAATACCAAGGTCTTATTTCAATTTTCCTGCCCTATTTGTTAAAATCTTTTTAAAACCCAAAGTAATGAGGCGACCCAGGCTGTGGTTTTCAAACAGTCTCCTCCAGAGTGTCCTTAAATCTCACTGAAGTCAAGGATGTTAGCTGAGAACTACTCCAACCTAAGTGGCTGGAGTGCTGCAGCCTAAATGGCAGAGTCTTAATTAGATGCAAGCTGATTGCTTGAGACCCTTTTTACGACAATGCAAGCCTGAATGGCACACATTTAAAAGCTCCAGCAGCTTTAGCTGGTGGTTTTTTTTTTAATGCGAAGAACTCAAGTCCCACGAGTGAGCCAATTATAAATCATAGCGTAGGTGAACTCATTCTCTCCCATTCACTGGAGTGGATTCAATGTCATTAATGTTTCGACAACTGATATCTTTGAAAGGAATAAGAAGCCTTTTCATATCTCATTAACATTACAGAGGGGAACTGAAATTAATTCTATGATGGATCACTGCTACGTAGATGGGAGCCAATTCATTTTCATAAGTTCTTCCAGAAAATCAAACCATATCTTCCACCAAAGGATTTTGCTAATCCTCTGTGGTGTCTTGCATTGACCTCATTGGCACACACTTGCTATTGGCTGACGTTCCACCACTGTTAGGCTTAAACCAGCGGGTGTGAAATTCTAGCTGAGAGCAAACTGTGCCAAAATCCATCCTTAGAGCTCTCTCAACCTTTCATCACCCAAATGTTGAAGAGAAGTACCAAATACTGTGGCTTGCATCACAAAGCAAAGAAGGCAGAAGAGTTTAGATTTGTGTACAAAAATAGGCATGATTTACAGGCAGCCATGCCATGAAGGGAAGATTATATTTTTCATATGACTTTTGCAATTCCACAGGCAATAAAAGTCCATTTAAGTTTCATTGGAAGGGACTCCCCAAACAAACAAAACAAAAAGTCCAAACAAAAGGTCCAGAATTCAGAATGGGATTGTATTGATTTGATCTTTTTATTTTTAATTTAAATTTTGGAAATGTCAGTAATCAAAAATCAGCTGTACCGATGAATGCTATAGTTACCATGAAAAGGAATATATTGTGTTTGAAAGTATAAAGTAACATCTTAATAATGTTTATTATCAGTTCACAGCAGACCAAAGCATTGATTCACACTGGTCAATTCCCATTGGTCAGGTGTTAATTTGCATTGGAAAAAAACCAGGATGAAGTAGCAAGGTGATGACTTCATAGGCTAGCTAATGATAGAAATGAACTTTGTAGATGCACAAAGCCCTTGATCAGGTATAAGTGTTGAGAGAGAGAGAGAGAGGGAGAGAGAGGAAATCAATTTCAATCCAAAAAACTACACCTAGTCACCAGGGTTTTAACCAGGAGCCCTTCCATTCTACACCCTACGCTATTACATAGTCATGGCACTATGATTTCAATTTAACTGCCATGGCTGCAAACTGCCATGGCTGCAAATTGTGGTTGGGGGACATTTAGAATTATCAGCTAGAGAGCTGAAAAGTTTCACTAAACTACAAACCTTAGGATTCCATAGGATGCAACCATGGGAATTAAAGTAGAATCATGGAGCTATAAGTGTGTAGTCAAAACTGGCCCCTCCCTAAACTGCAAACCCCAGGATTCCATAGGATGTTGAAAGTGGAACAATAGCACTATAACAGTCTAGTGCGGAAATGGCCCAAGTCAGGCACATGGATTTCACCATCAAGTTGTGGGGCTCTAACATGCATAAAGGCTAACTGCCTGAAAATATTTTCTTCATTCATACAGGAAACAAGTCTTTGCAGGTAAAGAGATACGTGTATATACAGCTTGCCTCTTCACTGAAGTGAATGGGAAAGGCTGTTCATTTGTGGACAATGAAATGTTGTTCTGATTCAGTTTCATGGAGGTTTCAGGGAACAGGTCTCTGCAAACAAGGGGAGAGGCATATACAGAGCTGAATGGGGAAGTCTGTTCATCTGCACATTGGGAAGACTGTGTGGGATTCTGGATTCGAATTTACATGATTTGATGCATTTTGAACTATTTTCTTAAGCCAAAGATGTGCTACTGAATAATTATCTCACCATAAGGACTAGACCTCAAACGAATAGTATAAGGGTCGCCTCATATGTTTGACATAAAGGATCCAGGTTTGAATCATCTAGTCTTTAAAGCATTTAACCCAGAGAGGGCATGATTTTAATGGGAGCACTGCTCTGAAGAAAGGGAAGGAGTCTGCTCTTAATCCTATAGGGGAAAAAAGCCAAGTACAGAAAATACAAATTGAAAGGAATTATAATTTATTTACATTTACATTCATTAGAGTCAATGAATGAAAATGCATTCAAGATCCCAAAATGAAAGAAATGTCCATATTTTTCCATGTATTCTCTTCATAGATCTAAAAAGCTGCCTCAAACTGAAAACATCTATTACCAAACAATAAACTCTAGTCACTATCAGCTCTTCTCTTCAGTTTCATTTTCCACATTTGATGGGAGATAGTATGAATTGTAATTTTGTCACACAGTATGTACAAAATATATCCATCTAGCATAAGCACAAAAATAAAGAATTCGACATAACCCTTGGACTGCTGCTTTCATGTGCTACCATCCTGAGTTTTCTTTTATTTTATGGGAAGGATTTATCAAGATAAATATACTCTACAAATCCAGTGGAAGTGGGGAATCTGTTTCCTGTAAACCAGACTATAAAACAGATTTCTTGTTCTTCTTCCTTCATCTTTTTATAATAGTGCTTCCTTTTTAGCTGGACTCAGCTTGGCTCGGCTTCCTGCTACAATATCTCAGCTTGTTCTATTTGACGGCTGTTCCCCTGTCATCACTCATTTTCAGTGGGCAAGGGGGAGCAATTGCTGGGCATCAAATCATCATCAAGTAAACCAGCCTCGACACTAGTTAAAAAGGGAGATGAATGGTCAGTTGACTTCAATGGAAAATATTCTCCTAAGTATCTTAGCAAGGTCCCTTGATACCAGCCTAGTGCTCTTTTTTTTTTTATGGGAGCAGTGCATTCACCCATATTTCTTCTGGGTCATCGTTTGATGACAGATTTTCACAGGGGATGAGCCCGAAAGTGTTAGGTAGAATGAGAAGAAATAAAAAAAGAGAGAGAGGGGGGAGAAGGAAGGAAGGAGGGCAGGCGTATTTTTTGCACTGCTATACTAGGGAATAGTGAGAATTTAGATTCAGTTTGGTTTTGAATTTAGATTTAGAATAAGAATTTACAAGCACTCAGAAAGGTCTCCATATTGTGGGTGGGTGGAAAAAAAAACAATTTAAAGAATTTGAATGTGAGGGGAACTGAAAATGACAAATTTGTCCACCCAGGTGATGGGTTATGAGTGCTTAACTTAGAAAAGTCTGGCCTTGTACTTCTGTGTATTCAAGCATGGTAATGCTGACTTGGGTTGCTACTCCCTCCATTTGGAGTTCGTTTGTAACACCAGTATGACAGGCTGCAATAGCAGAGTCTTTCCTATGCTAAGAATAGATGTACTGGAGGTGACTGAGGCAAACTGAGGAGAATTCGATTTTACCTTTTTTTCAAGAAGTTGTCACAACATTGCAAGTTTGTTCACATTTGGATGTGCAAGAACTTCAAGTTTAAAACATTTACATGTGAGAGAAAAAAAAGTAAAGATGTAACAATATCTAATTGGTTCTCTACTTCTTTACAATTGGCAAGAAAAACTAGAGGACATGGGGGTGTGACTTCATGGCCTAAAACTAGCTGTTAGTTCCAATTAAAGTAGACCTATTGGAAGAGTTACATATATGTTCACTTTGTGTTCAGCAATTGATTCAAAGTTGTTGTTGTTGTTGTTGTTGTTGTTCTATGACTTTAAGTTATTACCAACTTATGGTGACCCCAAATGAAGCTATTATGGGGTTTTCTTGGCAAGATCTGTTCAAAAGGGGTTTGCCACTGTTTTCTCTTAGACTGAGAAAGTGTGACTTGCCAAAGGTGAACTAGTGGGTTTCTATGGCTGAGCAAGGATTCAAACTCTGGTCTCCCAAAGTCCTAGAGCAACACTCAGACCACTACAACATGTTGTCTCTGAATTGATTCAATGGGTCTACTCTTTTGGCCCAGGATCTCCACATTTCAGCACCATTCCCCTCCATATAAACTCTGTTCTGATAGCTGAATGCAAAAATCAAATCAAGTGCCTTGATATTTGATATCTATATCCCTGGTCCAGAGGATTTTTGTACAAGGAAGAGCTCCCAGTATGTACACTAAATATTCCTTTGAGTGTTCAATTGCCCAAGGGGCTCTCTGAAATGACAGTGAACAAAAAAGATGGCAGTTACTAGAGGTTCAGACTTCACATTGGTGTACTTGTAAAGGTCTAGACCAGCTTTAGTAATTCCTGTCACAATCCATTTAGCAAGCCTGGCATTTTCCTTAATCTTGCAAGGGATACTGAAGCAGTAATTTATGTTCATGTAGACCATCTGTTAACAGTGCAGATGGCATTACACAGAGTCCTGTATCTATAATATGGACCTCAGATGGCATACATCTGTGGAAATGTGTTTCGAAAGAACAATGTAGAGAAGAACCATTGGATCAATTGCTGAATTGTGAGTCAACATCTAGTAAAATGTCACTAATTGGTCTACTTTAGTCAGAATGGACAATAGGTATATAAGCTTAGGTATATATGCTATGAATATATACCTAAAAGTAAGGTCCAATGAGCACAATGGAATTCATCTTTAAACATGCATAGAATTATACCACATTCTGTCAGCATGGTAGGTGACGATGATGATAAGTACAGCATATTCCGCAAAAAAATTCTCCATAGATCCCTGTAACCACAAGAATACATCTACATTTGGTTTATGTTGATTTGCCAGGATGCACATTCACTAGTCTTCTTTTTACATCCTTAAAAAATTGTGGCCCTGGGTTGTGGCAATCACATGTGTCTTCAAGTGCAAGATTTTTGTTTTGTTCTGTTTTTGTAAGCTGGATGAGAGTTCATGACATTTCTCTGTGAGTAAAGAATAGAACATCCCAGACAATTTTAGAATACACAGCCACCTTACTCTTTAAATCATTTGTTTGTATATAACCAAAGTCTTTCTGTTAGGAGTACTCTACTTCGCAGCGTAAATGTGACATCACTTGGGATGTTCATATAATGTTGCTCCTTCGAAAGCACTGCTGGAAACATCCAAGGTATGAGAGGTACTGACACTTCACAGAACTATAGAACCTTGGTAGGCCACATAATGTCTGCCCATTAAGTTTGCTATCCCTGTAATACAAAGTCTCATCACAGTTCTGGGATGCCACAGTGTCAACCAATCTGTAGAGGTAAATGTGTGAGCCAAAAAGGATTGAAGAGGACAAGCTCAAGTTCTATGTGAGTGTACCCTTTTGTTCAATGTCAAATTTAGGCCCTTTCTGCATGACATCATTGTGCCACTTCTGCAACAAGATGGCAGCAGCTGGCAGGTCATGCTTCTGCTCGATGTTGTCACCATCCACTGCCATCCCATCATGAAGTGTCACACTTGTGCAGTATTTGCAAAATGGCATTTTGCGCCTCCAACTGTGCAGTGCTCCCATACTTACTGTTGTGCGGAAGCTATGGAAGCACAATTGTGATGCTTCCTGCCCCAGCGCAGCAATGGCAAGTACCCAGCTGCACTACAGAAGGAAGAGGTGGGGCCATTGTGCTCCTGCAGGGAGCGAGCAGGTGCAAAGGGGAGTGTTGCTGACATGGTCCCTTCTAGACCCGGAATTGCAGCGTGATGATGTGGAAGTGCGTTGTCATGTGAAAATGGCCTTAGTCATTCAGGCTGCAGATTTTTTTTTTTTAATTTTATTTTAGAGTCACTCATTTCCCAACTTTTCCCCACCCTTGGGACTCATGGGAGCCAAGAAGAATTATAACTGATGAGGACAAAGTCTCAGATTAGTAAAAATATTCAAAATTTAAAATATAATTAAACTAACTAAGTTTATCATAGATGCACCTTTGCAAACTGAACAGGTTAATGAAACTGATTACAGCTGCAGTACCAACCACAAAGACAGCTATAAGCAATTAAGGCTTGGAAAATTTACTTTTTGGACAGCAATTCCAGAATCCCTAGGTCTGAAAGATTCTGGGATTTTTAGAAAAAACATCAACTTTTTCAAGCTCTGGCCATTAAATTAGAATGGTGAAAAATATTGTACAAAGCACTTTAAGTTCAAATGCAGAAGCAGGACAAGAAAGCAAAATCAGATGGTGACAGATTGATTGAGGAAGTAGCATAATGTAGTATAATGCCTTCTGATTTTAATTCACACAATGCTGTTTATTACCCATGGGGATAAGATGTAGTGTTTTAAATTCCTTTTAGCACTATTTATTTAAAACATTTTACTAGGATATGACCTGCGTTTAAACAACTTACATGAATGTACTGTCTCTGGAGATAGTCTGGATTTTTGAATAAGTGGAAAAAAATTTGAACAATTTATAGAAATGGTAAACATTCCTGAAACAGCAACTCTGCCTGCAAATGTAAAATCAACCATTCAGTTGCCAATGAAAGATGCTCATAGACTGGGAATTAAGCCCCATTATGATGAGTGGGATTTCTTCATACATGATTTATAGTGTGATCCTACACCCATCTACTCAGAATTAAGTCTCAGTGAATTAACTTGAGTTTACTCCCAGGGAGCAACTTAAAGACTGAGGTGTCAGGTGTTTTTAAACTGAGTATGAAATGTTATCCACCTCATGACCAATTTTTACAATTGAGTTGGCATATGGTGGTAGTAAGTATAAAACCTTTCCTTCAATATCTTCTTTTAAATTTTTTTTTTTCAAAATGAATCAAACCAGCATCACTGGGTTGGAATTCCCAGCAAAGGCAGAGCTTTGGAAGCACATTTTGTGTTTCCTGAGGTGTTATTTCATTTACTCTAATAGCCCATTCACTTCCAAAATGGAGAAAGTGGCACTTGTGAGATTTTCTCTGGCTGATGGCATAAGAACCATTGGCAAATTTATGTTATAGGTCAATCTGTCTGAGGTAGACACCAAAAAAATAGAGCATGGATAAGACAAACATCTGTTTGCAAATATGTGTATCATACATGGATGCTTGCAAAAGGGCATGATTATCACTTGTGATTGCACGTACAAGCCAAAATTGCTTCTGAATTATGTGCGAAGAAAGGATTGTTGTTGTTATGTGCCTTCATGTCATTTCTGACATACAGTGACCCCAAGGTGAACCTATCATGAGGTTCTTGCGTTGGGAAATTAAAGCCTGGTCTCCATTGTCATATCCAGTGCTCAAACCACTATACTATGTTGGCTTTTCCATATTTTTCCTGGGACAGCTTAAGTTCTGATTGTGTCTTTATTCTTCTTTTCTTTTAATTTTTCTATCTTTTTATTTATTTCATTTAATTATCCCTCTTCATCTCTTGCAACATTTATAAGTGTCCATGGATCAAACAGAAGAAAATAGCTAAAGAGTGAGTGAATATGTGGCTGGCATTTTTTGCTTTCTTTCTGAAACAGAAAGGCAAACAAAAGCATTTAACAACTCTGTAACTAAGATGATCTCCAACCAAACAACTGCATCATAAATGTCCAAAAGGGCAATAGAGAAGCAAGAGACACAGACCAGTTATGATATGAAAATCCTTGATATTCTGAAGTTATTTCTTTTACAGTGCTTTCAAATGGTACATTCTGCCCTGTAATCAGGAATGGAAAATGTGTGGCCCTTAAGCTTATTTCAAAAGCCCCCTTCAAACGATCAGTACAGACTTCTGGTAGGACTAGTTTGTCCCTCCCCTAGGATTCTATTAGGAGGGGAAAAGGGAGAGGGAAGGAAAGAGAGAAAGAGTGATCAGAAAAAAGAGGGTGCCAGGAAGAGAGCGGTGAAAGGTAGGAAGTAGAAAAAATTGGGCTCAAATTAAAATTTGATTATCATTATATCTAAACCTCAGCTATGGATTGATTTAGTGATAATTGTAAGGAAGGGACATCCTTTATAGAGTTATTTTTGATGCAACATTGAGAAGACTGTAAGCAGACTTAAACACATCAGTAAGATTACATTTTAAAAGGAGGATCACATTATGTGCATTATAAATGGTTACCAACTTTTCAGACTGTTCAATATGGATGGTAATTTAGACAAAGTGAAGCACTCCAAGCTCTGTTGATTTCAAAGGGAGAAAAATTTGAGGATAGTTTCAACCATTTTACATACCCCTTTATTTCATATTTTCTCTGTACATGTACCTTAAATACTCTATGCAGTGTATAGCGAACTCCTAGGCCTCCAATCTGCATGCTAAGAATGGGAGAAGTATCTCCTTGTTGGCTAGATTTTGCTCAAGACAGGCCCTGTTGAGACCAAGGACCTTTCCACCCCACACTGTTATAGTGCTGTTATTCCACTTTCAACATCCTATGGAATCCTGGGGTTTGCAGTTTGGGGAGGGCCATTTAGAATTCCCAGCCAGAGAGCTCTTTGGCCTCAGTAAACTACAAACCCCAGAGTTCCACAGAAGGTTGAAAATGGAATAATAGCACTATAACAGTGTAGTGCGGAAAGGCCCAATCTACTGAAAATTGTCCAAACTGTGTATGAGGTCTTGCTTCCAGCACAAGACTGATACCGTTTTTTCCCTATTGCATAAATAAAAATTTGTCCAAAATGTCCCTATGCTGTACTAGCTTCTCTCTCTCTGTTTCTCCCTCCCCCGTCTTTCAGTCTCTGACAGACAGAGGGAAAACACAAAACACAGTTCATTTCCAGCAGTCTGTGCAAAATAGCTCTGTGCTCCCTATGTGCCTTCTCAAAGATTAAGATCTGTTTGGGAGCCGTCCTCCATGTCCCACCAGTGAAGTTGATATACTGTACTGGAACATGGGAGAGTCTTCTTTCAGCCATAGCAGTGGAATGCTGTCCCCTTCCCACTGGTGGCAATACGCATTAATTTAGTCACCAAGCTAAACCATGGCTATTCACCAAAACTTTTGCACCCAAAGACTGTCGTTGCATATATAGTTTAAAAACTTTTGAAATTTTAAACCTCTTTTTAACACATATTGTTTATTATGTTCTTAGCTTATTTAAAATACATTATTGTTTTTTTAACAATACATTATTGTTTTTTAACTAGCATGATGTAGTGGTTTGAACATTGGACTATGATCCTGGAGACCAGGGTTTGATTACTTGCTCAGCCATGGAAATCGACTAGGTGATCTTAAATGCGTCACACTCTCAGCCCCAGAAAACCCTGTGATAGGTTCGCCTTAGGGTTGCCATAAGCTGGAAATGACTTGGAAGCACACAACAACAACAACAACAAATATTTTTACTCAATAAAACACAATAACACACACACACACACACACCCCATCCAATGCTACTGTTTTCAATAGCGTGTGGAAAGATACAACATGTTGTGCTGTTTCA
>CM059602.1:186107642-186250142 GCA_030412105.1 Cyclura pinguis
GTTCAGAGGGAGTTTGTCTTTGCCTTCCTCTGAGGCTGAGAGAGTATGACTTGCCCAAGGTCACCCAGAGTTACCATGCCCAGAAATGTTCCCAATGGCAAATTGATTGATTGATTGTCCCACTGTTTTCCCAGCACAGGATCCAAAGGTGACAGTTTAGCTTTCTGCACACTTTATAATCCCCCACCCCACCCCCACATCATCTGAAAATACAGCAAGTACAAACTGGAAGTCAACTTTTCGGGCCTTTTTTCAGTACACAGTTATAGCATTATGATTCTTTTTTAACAGCCATGGTTCCATCTTATAGAATCCTGGGACTGCAACTTTGGTACTATGATGTAATCTGTCTTAAAGTCTATCTAAAGATACGAAGTGCCTCTCATTGAGGTTTCTTGGCAAGGCTTATTCAGTAGAGGTTTGCCCTTGCTTTCCTCCAAAGCTGAGAGAATGTGGTGTGTCCAGCATGGCAGTTAAAGTGGAATCAAAGAGCTATAACTGGATAGTGGGAAAAGGTCCTTGGTCACTTCTGCGTTGACAATTTTTTTGGCAAAAATGGAGCAGTGTGGTCCATGGGGATGGTGGTGGTGGTGGTTCAGGGGTTAATATGGGCCTCACCAGAGTTGTCCAACCCTGTTACTAATGTTTAATAATTCCCATATATACATTTTGCCCTGGAGCCATAGTATTAAAACATTTTTCATTGTTTATTGAATAAATCTTTCAGTCCATTAGATGGTTACATATATTAGATGGTTACATATTAGATGCATAGTAGACAGTTACCTATAAATAAATATGGCCTTTGAGTGGACAGTTATGCATCTAACATCTTTTTCCATAACTTTGTATCTTTGAAAGTACAAAAAGAGGATGGGGGGACCCGTGAACTGCTATTTTATCAAGCAGAATCAATGAAGTCAGAGTATGGACCTGTCGATAGAATTTTGATTAGTTAGTGGCAGCAAGATAATGCACACAGAGATATGCATTAGCATGCAGTGTCCACTTGAATAAATCTTCTTTTTTTCTTGTCCTCACCCATCCCACGAGAAGCCTGCTGTTGCCATCCCAGCAGGGAAATCTGCAGTGGCATGATGAGCGAAGTAGACCAGTGTGTGTCAAGCTACCTGATAGTGGGGACTGACAATTTCCCCCCACTGTGCCAGGGTGGCGTACCATATTTGTTGCCATTGGCTATGACTGTTTGTTTCCTGAAAATCTACTAGGGATCAGCAGCCAATGGCTCATGAATTGGCAATGTTTTGTGAACCCCAGCTTTGAGCAGGATTGGACTAAACCTCACAGAAATGGCTCACCACTTGGAGACAGCTACAAATATCCATGTAAAGTGTATTCTGCTCAGAGGGTATATTTTTATTCATCCTACCCTCATCTTCCAAAATAAGGTAGAACATGCTGATACACAAGAATGGCTTTCCAAAACATATGATAACACGGAGGCAATGGTTCTGCTGTAAATATTTTGGATCAAGATGCAAAAGAATGCCATATTTATACATTTGTGAAAGAAAAAGAAAATGCAAAAAGCTAAGTTTCTTTCCTGCTTTAAGTTTCTTTCTTTCCTCCTTTAAATCTACTGAGCATTTTAACCTATTATTTCATAGACTGCTGCTTAATGATTTATTTATTCTGTTTGTATATTACTTTTCTTCCAGGTAACTCAGACCATTTCCACACTACACTGTTATAGTGGGGCTTGCAGTTTAGGGAGGGGCCTTTAGAATTCTCAGCCAGAGAGCTTTTTGGCCTCAGTAAACTACAAACCCCAGAATTCCACAGGATATTGGAAATGGAATAATAGCACTAGAACAGTGTAGGGAAGAAACGGCCTCAGAGTCCCCCAAGATTGCCTATTATGTAGGGGAGACCTGCTTCTCAAGTTTTCAGGAGTTTTCAGGAGAATGATAACAGGGACCTTCCAAATATAGTTCTCCCTCCACATTCACGGGTTTCTCTTTTGTGACTTTGATTATTCGTGAGGTGCTTGCTTGCCCCCCATTCTCCCACTCCCAACCCATTCCCATCCCACCTGCTCCTCCCATTTTCCTTGCCTTTGGTGTGGACGCACCTCACGCAGGCAGCATGAAGGCCCAGGGAGGTTGATTGCTGGCTCCCTGTGCTCCTCACACTGCCCCGTCACTGCCATGGGTACAGACGTGGACCCCACAGGTGGCACAAAGGCCCAGGGAAGCCAATTGTGGGTTCCCTGCACTCCTCGCGCCACCCCTCTGCCACTGCAGGCACGGGCACAGCCCACGCAGGTGGCATGAAGGCCCAGGGAGGCCAGTCGAGGATTCCCTGTGCTCCTCACACTTCCCCACCATCGCTGTGGGTACGGACATGGCCCGCGTGGGCAGCATGAAGGCCCAGGGAGGCCAATCACTGCCTCCCTGCCTCTGTCTGGGTGGGTGCACTGGCTGGGCAGAAGTCTGGGGGGGGGGGTGCTATTCGTGATTATTTGACATTCATGAGGGATTTGTCTCCCTATCCTTCACAAATGTGGAGGGCCTACTGTACTTGAAGGCACACAACAACAACAAGGGGGCCTTCACATCTTCTTTGGCCCTTAGCTTTGTTCCATCTCAGACTCACAGACTGAAAATTGACTTCAATCCAGCTACCACCTGAGAGGGATTCTGGGGTGCTCGACCCTCCAGGATATACTGGTGTATCCAAGTGGACTGTAAGATAACATCACTTTATTTCCATTTGCCTTTTCCAGCCAAAAATTGAGGTGAAAGAAAAAAAAAAGCATTTTTGGTGAGGGAGGTTCTGTGGGGATGATGGAAGGCAAACTGAAAGTGGGAGAAACTGAAACTGTTAGGTTTTCACTGTAAGAGAAAAAATAGAGCTCCTTTTTGTTTTGTTTATCATATAACTTCTATTGCTACATTTTTTAAAAATATTCCTTGTAAATTTCTTTGTGTGATATGCTGCCTTCTAAAAGTTTCGTTTTGGAGAAATGTAATCAATCGTCCTTTGCCTACATCTTTGAAATCAGCTTTAGGTCAGCAGAAACAGATTATCTATGCTCTGTTTGGTGGCTAAAATTCTTACATTGCAGTACTGGAAAGACCAATGCCCATCCTCTATTATTCAGTGGACTGTGAATCTCAAAACAATTGTACATCATTTGAACATACAATGTAGATATGTCAGCTTTGTATGGATAATTATTTGGATTTTTACCCATTTCTAGATGGATCTTCTTTTCTAGAGGTTTATGCACAGATGGTTTTCCACAGCTGCATTTTCATGTATTTTCTGTCAGTTTAATCTTGTAAAAGTAGTTTAATTTCTTTTATTTTTCTTTGTTTTTCTTTCAGTATGATGTTTTACATAAGAAAAAATGCATGCCAAAAAATTAAAGTGCTGTTGATTTCAGTGGCTCTACTCTACATATGAATATGTTGTTGTTGACCCTCTGATGTTTATCTGTAATTGAAAGTCAGTATTTAAAAGGAGCCTTCTATCCACTACTTATGAAAAGCTGTGAATATAACCTTATGGACTTACCTTTTAAAAATCACACAGCAATAGCCAGACCTTGAAGCTGAAGCTATATGTATGCCAGGCATTTGCTGCCATCATACATGTTGCTAGGAGAGTCACTTGATGGGGAGTATCTACACTGTGCAATACAGCTGGAAAGAATATTCTCAAATTTTATCTTCACTGACAGAAACAGTTGTTGCAAAAGATTTCAACTGCCAGGGAACAAAACTGGCTTTTTGTGCAAAAAGATGTATTCTGCACAAAACATTTTTCCTGCATCCAGGAACAAGATAAGTGAAGTGTCATGTCCCTAAAACGCAGTTGTAGCAGTTTGATATCTCTTTAACTTTCATGACTCTAATCTATGTAGTCCTGTTAATATGTACAATTATCTCTCTAGTTCTGTCTAGTGGTCTCTGCTCTGGTGCTGTTATTCTAGGAAGTGGAGTAGACGTTTCTAAGCAGAGAATTCTAATTATCTCACCAAACTGCCAATCCCATGATCCCATAGTAGGGAACCATGATAGCTAACATGATATCAGATATCACAATTGTGTAGTGTAGCTATATTCAAAATCTTTCATTGACATCTTAATTGGAGCCAGTCTTCAGACAGGCCTTAGGCCAAGAAACCTAGAATAGTGTTCTTAGTACCATGTGTAGAGGACGTTTACTTTGGTACTCACCAAACCACAATCAGTCATACTTCAGTGATCAATCATTCATTCCTTTAGTTCATCAGTTGTTCTAAAATGAAGGAATAGGAAGAGGAGGGAGAATGTTTATGGGATATTGTGTAGGTGATGAGGAATAGAGGACTCAGCTTAGTGAGATAGAGAAGGGAGAGAAAGAAAGTGGGCAGAGGGCAGACACACTGAAAACATGAGTTGTGCTAGATATCCATGTTAGTCTGAATAATCTGGTTCTGCCCCAAAGAAAGATGCTGCTGTTTCTGCTGCTGACAAATAGAAGAAACGTTGTGAGTTCTTAGGGTGGTGCAGGGGAATCTTTGCTTGGCAGGCTGGCTGCTTCAAACAGTGATACAGGGTGTGAACTTGAACTGGCTCAGTTGGTGTAAGCTCCAAGAGTTTAGAGGAGAAGGGAATTTTATTTGCATTTCTGAGGCCCACTCTGACATGAGATACAGATCAATTGTTCAGGTGAGAGGGAGATGAGGAGAGAAGAGCAATTGAATGAGTGCTCGTGTGCACCTGCCCAAAGCATCTGCTTGTAGTGCACATGGCAGCTGTATGAGCTACTTTACTGTTCCTCTACAGGTGGAACGTGACAGTCAGACAATGTTGTGTAGTCATAATTTTGATCGTTGGAGATGAGGGAAACTACAGGGCATTTTGCTGTATTTTTCAGTGGCACTATAGTAACAGTAGCATGTTAGTAAAGAATAAACAGTGAGTTACTTTCTGGACAGCAATAATAGTAACAAGTTTTATTTTTTTTAATAATAAACTGGAATTGTGAGCAGTATAATGAGAAAAGTTCTTTTTAAAAAATAGCATTTAAAGCACTATTTGAGCCCCAGCATCTGTCAATGTTTAATATTCCCTTATTAACATGATTAGAAACCTCTGTTAACTGTTCATTCACTGATTGTCCCTGAAGGATAGGAAACATTATTTCTGGATTGTAACTCCCACAACTCTCAATCTGGACAGTTATGCTATTTGGGACATTTTTGCAATTTAGTCCAGAAAGTAACTTTTCCAAGCTCTGGCTGTACCTCATTCTTCTCTTCTTTAATGGGATTCACTACACAAGCCATCTCAGTAGGCCAATAAAATAGATAAATATTATTTTATTAATGGCCTTCTTTATAGTATGCACTCTTTTTACCCAATCAGAAAGAAGCAAAGCAGGTAGATTCTGACTGCAAACTAACACAGACTTACCAAAGAGAAAGGCTATTTCTTCACTACACTGTTATACTGCAATTACTCCATTTTCAACACCCTGTGGAATTCTGAGATTTGTAGTTTACTGAGGCCAAAGAGCTCTCTGACTGAGAATTCTAAATGCCGCCTTCTTAAACTACAAAACCCAGGATTTGATAGGATGTTGAAAGTAGAAAATAGCACTATAACAATATATAGCACTATAACAATGTACTGCATTCTACAGTATACTGCAGAAATGGCCTAAGTTTCATTGAACTCAGTGGGCCCTAACTTTTCAATAAACATGCACCATATTGTTAATTATCCACTTAAAAAGAATATTCAATAGTTGTCCATAGTGTTGGAGATAAGTATCAATAATACTTATTTCTTATACTTGCCTTTCTTTCTTATACTTATCTCCAACATAACAACTGAAATAGGATCAGCAGGATACAATAGACAACTATAGGAAAATGTAAAAGGAGAAAATCGCTATATTAGGATTTGAAGCTGTTAAAACATCTATAGTTGAGTTATCATTAGGCTACTCAGAGGTGAATGATCTGGAGTAAATGTAAATAATGATAAATGTAGAAGTACGTTTATAAACTAAACAAACACATACACTACAATGTTAGGTGGAAATGTTGGAAGATTAAGAAAATGTGGTAAATTCACATATGTAAATATAGAAGTATGGTTGTTACTTTCTCTTTTTTAAATTTGATGATTTTGTATATAAAAATTATAAATAAAAAAATTGTTGTCCATAGCACAAAAGAAAATGCATCATAGAAGTTTCAGAAAGATGCATATTACTCTGTCCACCTGTAAGGCAGGTGAGAGGGAAACAAATCAAAGCAGCATATGTCAAAAGTGACAAAACACTTTCTCGAGAAAAAAATGGAGCTCTATTAGGACATGGAAACTAATGTATGTGTCAATCTATTAAGATTTAGCAGTTGGGGACTTTTTTTCTCTTTTTTTTTCTCAACTAAGATAAAATGAATTGCAAATACATTAAGAATTGATCCATAAACCATTACTGAGTGCCAGTAAATTGCATGTGAAATGAATGAGTATCTTTTCAACCCCACTGCCGTCACTGGATCAGCCTCAGTGTGGTGAGCAAAGGGAGCGGCTTTCCTTCTTACAAAATCCTAACGATCAGTTTTGCAATGTCACCAATTTTTTTCAATCATCCAAATACCACCAATTCAATTAAGCTCATAAACTTCCTACCCATAGTTCTCCAGGATAAGCAGCTCCATTTAAAAGGGAATGTGGACGAGCTTGTGCTGTCTGCGTGAAATATTGTTCAATCAACAGCCAAAGTTTTACTTGTCAGTTTTGATATATCCGATAATAGCTGTAGGTTGTTTTGCAATGTCCAATGTTCTGTGAAGATGGGCTTTTCATATTCTTTATTGTTTTTTTCTGACAAAATGTTGCCTGGACTTTTGCAGTTTTGTGAAATGAAACAACAGTAAAAACCAATATATAATTTAACCCTCATAGACCTAGCTGGACTGCAGATAAGCATCTTTCTCAGGCTTGTAGTGAGTTTTTGGTAAGGATATAATGAGTTCCTGTTCATTGATCCCTTATAAGCATCCTCTGTGATTGAACATAAAACCTACCGTGTGCAAGAGGTACTAATTCATTTGGATTCTCTTTCAGCTCTATTTTAATCAGCGTATGACACTGTCAAAAATCCAGTCCATAATCAAAGCTTTTCACACATTCAGAGTCTTTGCACATGCTACAAACAATATAACATTTGGGTGCCTGGCATATTTGAAAAATACATACTCACAGCTCTATATAAATGGAGATTTTCTAATTCAGGTGCTCAGTGATTTATTTTTAAAGAATCCTGCTTGTTTCTTTTCTCTCTTGTCCACCATCATCTTCCATGCTGCATAGCTGTATGCACTGAGATTGCTAACACTGAATGATTAATAAATAGTGTATGCTCTGTCATTGTCCTTATACATGTGGGAATGGTGCATACTATTGAAAGTGATGATTTGCCCAAATCAGTGAGACTGTTTCCTGGTAAATATTATTTTGGATTTTTTTAAAAAATGAAAATAAAGAGCTCATAGAAGCAAAAAGATGTCCTCCCTCAAAACAAATCACAGTAATAAGTGTCTGGCTAAATGGCTTGGCTGCCTAATTGGGATTATTGCCGGAGAGACTAAATTCAAAGACCTCAGTTGGTGAATTGATTGCATGCCTACTTTGTTTGAAATGTCCATTTAAATGATATGCTTGGTGTTGTCTTCAGTCCATTTGCAGCAGTTAACAGGTGTGAATTGTGCCCTTAGCACACATTTGCTTCCTGACTGAGTTCCAGTTCATTTTTTGACTGGCTTCTTTGCTCTTTTGGTTGCAGATAAAATAATTCAAAAATATACTTTAGTGAGGGCCAAAGTACACATGGCATTCATCAGGTGGTTTGGTTTGCATAACAGTCTTAAAAAATAGAGAGGGTAGGATTGGGTACAGAACAAGACATAGCAGAAGGGGATTTGTTGAGATTCTGACCAGAATCAATGCATGCCCAGCTTACTTGCTATTCACAATGCAAGGAAAGTTCTCATTAGCACCACAACAATCAATGTACATATAGAATTAACTGCCACAAGATTTAATGGTGTTGTTGGCTTAGATGAAATTAATGACATCAACCACGGATATGAAAATCTCTCTGTCTTAATTTTGATGTATTTCTCTGAATCCTATGTTTTTTGTGCAGTTGTTTTCTATCAGGTAGGGATAATGTCTTATTCTTCCTGCAATTATATTCATATACTTTTCTTGGGCATTTATTTGCACATTTTACCAAATGAATACATTTTTCTTCATTCACTAAAATGTGTGTGTGTGTATGTGTGTGTATTTTTAGCCATTTGGATATTAAAATATGTGTGTTGTATCATGCATATATTGAATTCTACAAAACAACCTGTAAGACCTGCAAATGTAAACATTCTTGAACTGATATACATTTCTTTTCAAAATGAGTCTTGGAAGGTACTGTCAATCCAATGACATTCTTTTCCATCCCTAAATCTGCCGTGCTTCTTAACTATTATATTATGGCCACATATTATGAGTCAGCGGTGTGATGCGGCAACCAAGAAAGCCAACATGATTCTTGGTTGCATCATAAGAATATGGTGTCTAGATCAAGGGAAGTAATGGTACCACTCTATTCTGGTTAGATCTCATTTGGAATACTGTGTCCAGTTCTGGGCACCTCAATTCAAGAAGGAGATCAACAAGCTGGAGTGTGTCCAGACAACTGCAACCAAAATGCTGATGTGCCTGGAAGCCATGCCCTATGAGAAGCAGCTTAGGGAACTGGTTATGTTTAGTTTGCAGAAGAGAAAGTTAAAACAGGACATGATAGCCACGTTTAAATATTTGAAGGGTGTGATAACTGAAGCCCCTGTCAGAGTTGCTGATGACAAGCAGCAGCTGTTGGTCCCTGTGGCTCTGGCTGGAGATGAGTCCTGCAGCTCAAGAGCTCCCCCTGCTGCCACGGACCAAGCAGGCACGGACATCCCTCTGCCTGGTCCTTTAGAGCAACAGGGATCCGATTCTGTGCCTGCTCCTTTGGAGCAACAGGGATCCAATTCTGAAGAGGCTCTGGAGCCTGGTTCAATAAGTCCCCAATCACAGCAGAGACTCAAGAGGGCTGTGCAAAGGGAGGCTTCCTTGGCTAAGTTTAAGAAGCGGTGACCGGACACACCTGTGCCTGGGGCTATATAACTGCCTGCCTGAAAGCTTCCCTTTGCTTGTGGCAAACTTCTTACAAGCCCTCCTCTTGCCTGTACCTTGCTCCCAGCACCTGATTCCTTGAATTGATCTCTGGACTCTTGACCCTTGGCTTTGGAACTCTGACTATGGATTTGCTTGGCACTCTGGTAAATGAACTTCCTTGAGTAAGTGTTTGCTTGTCTCCTCCCGGCTGGACTTTGCTGGCTCTCCCACTTTCTTCTCTGGGCTGGCTTGCCACCCAGGTCTCTGACCTTGACAAAGGGATGTCATGCTGAGCAGAGAGCAGGTTTGTTTTCTGCTGCTCCAGAAACTAAGACAAGGAGCAATGGATTCAAGCTGTGGGAGAAGAAATTCCACCTGAATCTCAGGAAGAACTTCCTGACAGTCAGAGCTGTCTGACAGTGGAATATGCTGCCTTGGAGTGTGGTGGAGTCTCTTTCTTTGGAGGTTTTTAAGCAGAGGCTGGATGGCCATCTGTTGGGAATGCTTTGATGTGTGTTCCTGCATAGCAGAGGGTTGGACTCGATGGCCCCTGTGGTCTCTTCCAATTCTATGATTCTATGGCCATATTTCTGAAAACCAGTTGCAGGAGCCAGAGATGAGGTGCAGGAATTATCAGGTGGCCACAGGCCAAATTAAAGGGATTGGGATGCAGAAATAACTCTAAAAAACAAGGCTGCTCTGTGCATGTGTGCCTCTGGCCCCTTGGAAATCTCACTTTGTGCCTTAGTGGCTTGGGCCTAGCTCCTCCCCTGCCCCTAGGGTACCTTTGAACATCCCCTTCCATCTTTTCTCAGCTGTCATGACCAAAACCAGAAATGTAGAGGTTTTATCCTAACATAATGCTGTAATTCACTGGGAGAGGAGAGAAGCTGTGTGGCAATTAGCAGTCTAGAACTCAAGATGCCTTGGGATCTGTCAGTAGCTGGGAAGACTGACACAAGCAGAGGAACATACAAAAGAATAGTAAAGATCTACTTCTAAGGCCACAGAAATCTTTTCCACTTAATGGGAGATAGATGTTGCTTCCAGTGGCAGTCTTTGGGTCTATCTTATCTTGGCAGGCTGATGGTTCAGTGAGAACAGTTGAGGCAGCCCCATCTGAGCTGCAGGTGTGTCAAGCTCCTCCTCAAACATTCTTATATTGTTGCTTTGCCAGAGAGAGGCACAGAACTAATTAATTAGTTAACATCCAAATTTTCTCCCATATGAGCGCAAAGCTTAATGTGCTTCTTCACATACTCCTCAGCTGGGAAACTGAGGAGGGTGAACAAGAGAAATACAGTTCTCCCCCCAACATTTGCAGGTTTGATTATTTGCGGTACCTGCTGGCCTCTTCCCCTCTTGCCCGCAGCTGCCAGCACAGTTGGGTTGGCAGAGGGCAAGAGAGTAAAGGGGAGGAAAGATCCCATGTTCTCCTGCCACCTGATCATGTGGGTGAGGGCAGCAAGAAAGCCAAGTGGGGAAGACCTTTCCCCTCCTGCTCTCTCCCCCCCCCACGTGATAGCAATCATGTGGGTGGGAGCGGTGGGAAGCCAAGCGGAGAAGATCTTTCCTTGCCCACTCTCTCCTATGCGTGCCACCTGCGCAATTGCTATGGTGCAGGTGGGGGCCCATGGTTATTTGCAGTTTTTTCCCTTTCATGGGGGTTCTGTTTCCTGCGAATGTGAAGGGCCTACTGTATTTAGTTCTCCTCTTCCTGAGAACATTCCTTTCTTGATAGCATCAAAGTACAAGACGTGTACTTTGTCTGTGGTGCTCTCTGTGTGTGCATTTTCAAGAGAAGCATGCCTGCCCCACCCTCAGCCACTGAAGACCCTGGAGTCCTTACTCCAGTTGCACTGATAATAATCTGGCCATGGGTAGCCAAGATCTTCATATGAGCTTTCTATAAGCAACTGCTTATCAAGTGCTAGGAATAGGATCCTGATCTAGAGGGGGCCTTGACCTCAGCCAGCAGAACTGCAGTTACATTTTAGTAACCCTGTATCTACTCTTACAAAAGAACATATCCAAAGAGAATTGCACTGCACAAGTGGATTTCTATTTGTGTAACCAGAATTTCTCCTCTTCTTTCAATCCAAACTTGCAATTTCAAATCTGTGTCAAAGAGTCTCTCAGTCCTTCAGAGCAGATTTGAGAGACACATGCAGAAGGAGGTAGTAGGGAGGAGTAATCACTTCTGCCAATGGTGTCTTTTGTGTAGCAGAGGAATAAAACTGAATTCAGGCCAAGGTCTAGGTGCAAACTCAATTAGAAGCTGTTTGTTAATTTTAAGGCTTTGATTGGATTCTGGAAATGGCTGCATCTAGTAAGGAAGCAGAATAAGTATACCCATCTTCTACAACAGAAATGGACAATTGTGGAGGCGGGAGAGGCCATTTTCCCTTCTGTCACCCTAGTGGCTTACATACTGAAAGTGATGTTACAGCACTTCTGCTTTCAGTTTTCAGACAGAATATGGTCATTTTGGATTGTGGAGGTAGTTAGGGGCAGAAGAATGGTTTGAGTGTGGAAATTTAGACATTTTTGTGACAATTTCAGATGAAAATGTAACACTGGTCAAGATCTTGCATCATCAGACATAACTACATTGATGGAGCTATGTCATCATAGCTACATTGAATGATTCTACCACCACATCAAAACCTAGCTTTTCCACCTGGCCTCAACTAAAGAGTTTCTGAAACACTGCTGATTGGAGCACTTGGAAATTACCTGTGGTAATTTCCAGGTGCCCCACCATTGGTCATGGAGCACATTGAGGACAGGCAGCTGGAAAGATCCCTTGGGTCTTGCCCCAACTGCTTGTCTCAATGTGCCCTGCAGTTGAAGAATGCTGCAGACATCATTTCCCAGTGCTCTTCAAATGGGGCACTGTCAGGCTGAAAAGGTAGATTTAGGGGTCACTTTTAGTTTTTAACAAACTTTATCATGAATTCTCAGTAGCCATGAGATCATTAAGTCCAGCTTACAATCTTGTAACTAATGAACTGGTCACTAGTCATCATTTTTAATTGGGGAGATTATGAGCTTTGGTGGTTTACCTGTGGGGCTTTGGGAATTGCAAAATGAGCTGAAGTCAGATGTGTCTGTTTGTTACCAGGCTGTACACCCCCACACTTTGACATGGTTTAATTGGTGAAATATGATTTTATTGGCAAGATATATTAATTGGCATTGATCTAAAATGTACCCTAATGTAACTATATGGCCAAGTTGACAAGAAGAAGATGCTGGCTAAACACGTGTGCTGCAAAGTAGGTCAGAAGTCCCCTCTAGGTGTAGCCAGGTCATAGGAAATAATCAAGTAACTCCAGAGATAGCTATAATGACTCTGCTTTTGGACAGTAGTGACAGGGAAGTTCCCACCAAACCACTGATTTTTTCAACCCCTCTTCTCACTAACATGTAAATCTCTCTGTTGTCCTCACACCTGCCCAACCATTACAAAGCTATCACAACATCCATTACTCCTTTGTCACCTAATGCTAAGATCATTAGCCCATTCTGGACCTCATTGTCCACTCTGCAAATGCCATTGTTTACTCAGCTGGAGAGACATTTGCACCCTTGTCCTTCAGGCAGAAATTGGGTATAAAACCCCAGTTTTAGTCTGTCAGATGCAGGACATCACTTGCTGGTAGCCACACTTCCACTCCAGTTCCCGATTGTGTACTATCCTTAGGTGTGAATCTAAGCCACTTCACTGCTTCTTCGCTGCTCTTTGAGACTGGTAAATATTACCCACTACATCCTGAATCTTGGTCTCCAAAACCATTTCTCCCTTTTGCCTTCAGTTAGCGTTGTGTGACTGTTTGGATCTGGTGTGTGTATCTGATCAATCCCCCCTCCCCCCAATCCTGTAACATTGGTGGAAAGATCTCATTATGTTACCCCCCCTCACAGGCCTCCTAATTTGAGCTAATATTCCCTATCTTTTCACGGAGGTACTAGCATCATGGATAGACCCCTGAGTTACCTACATTTTGAGGTAACAAATTAGTCTGCATGTCCCCTAACCCTCCTCTACAAACAAGCCAGGTCGTATCTCTCCCTTTTAACATTTATAGTCATCAGACCATAAATGTGTAGATCAGAACTACTGAAAAGCAAGAGAGGTGGTGAAGAAATAACTCCCTTTTATTGCAGAGAAGCAATTGTCTGCATATAGCTTTTATGAGAAAGCTGAGTTCTCTTGCTTCTTCAAACCTTCTCTGGATCTTTGTCCCCAAGGGAAGAATAGAAATGTTCAGTGACATTAGTGGGATGAAAATAATGTAACTTTGTGGGGGTGGGGGAGTTGTGCTCACTTTAATGAAGTAGCAACAAGTTGGTGTCTTTTTTTTCTGTGTTCTTTAAAACTAAGTCCACCTTGAAGAGGCAATTCTGAAGCGTTTGGTATCTGATTGCCCTTCCCTTAAAAATAAGGCAAACTTTCTCTGGAAAAATCTGTCATCACGTAATATCATTCAAAGGACCATTTCTACCAAGAGAGAAGCACACACACACACAAACCACACACATGGTGGGGAGGAGAAAAGAGGAGGAGGAGGAGGAGGAACTGTTAATGAATAAATTGTTGCTTGGAAAGACATGTTAAGGTTTTGCAAGTTTGATAAAACATCTCACACAGTCTTATACAAGTACCATCCAACAAATGTTCACCACTGTAATATTCACCCAATGGTTTCAGGAAAGAGTTTGTCCCCATGTGAGAAATTTGACCAAAAATGAGAACCTGCTTTATCTCAGCCCCATGCTGACTCACAGGTAGCAGATGAACCAGGTGGCTTTTCTAAATTGCCTCTATAAACTCAAAATTGTTATTTGTCCTTACATGTGAGGATGAAACAGCTGAGCATTTACATCCCTAGTTCCCATGCACAATGGCAAACCCATAGGATCTTTACCACAGATGGATGTAATCACAGGGTCGATGTTCCCATTGGGCTGGGACCAGTGTTTGTCCTGTATTGGTTTTGGCTGCATAGCACAATAATGAACGGGTCCATTCTGTAACAGAGCATTGTCCCAAAGTGACTGACACAGGCCCTTTTTACATGGCATCTGCCATGCAAAAGAGGGCCTGTAGTCTCGTGTGATTGTGAGGAGTGATGTGTATGATGCCCTCACAATCGCGCAAGGCTCCAGGGGCTGGCAGGCAATGATAGTGCACCTTTGCATTTTCGGCTTTGATCCAAAAATGCTGCGTGATCTCGCATTGCTCCTGGGCCCCGTGCGCACTTACCTGGCGTGTGGAGCCTTGGGAGCTGGGCTGGTCACGCTTCCTGTCTCAGTGCAGCCCGGGAAGGTCCCAGGCTGCACTGTGAAAGGAAGAGGCGGGGCTCCCACACGAGCAGGAAGCTCGTGCAGAGCTGAAGAAGCAGGGAAGTGAGAGCCTCACGAGAGGCTGCTCGCACGATCACCGCACCCCAGAGCCGAGAAAAGTAGGATGCGGAAAGGGCCACAGTCTTTGCAGTATCAGTTCCTTATTACAACATTTTTCAGGTGTTCCCAGACTCCCTGCATTTGAGTTACCATTACTTGCCTAGATTTATTAAAGAAATACAGCATATGTATTTAACAGTAGGTTACACTGTTGGAGAAATTATTTGCCTCCAAATCCCAGTAGTAGCCAGAGGATGTTATATGTCTGCTCATCCTTTTTCCTCGTCAGTCCTACAAACTTTTATTGCTTATACAAACAAAATACCCAACAGGAACATAATAAATTATCTGAAGTAAATAACAAAAGTTCTGTTTTCTTTTCCTTAACTTTTACTAAATCTCTAATGGCTTTCCCTCACAGCTAAATAAAATGATTATTTTGCTTTCTAAAAGGTGCTCTTAGCAAAGTTTCATCAGGCTATAAATGCTCTTCACAACTCACCTTTTTGGCAAGCTTCCTCTATCACAGGCTAGAAGTAGAATGTTCTCTATCTTCCTGTGCAGACTTTGGCCTCAATCTCACATCTCCTTAGTGTAGCACAAACACCCACATGTGGAGATGAGTGCTGCTCAGCCCCCATGCAGATGTTACCATGATTTCTGGGGTCTCGTGATGGACACCTCAGTGTGCTCCAAATAATGGGGAATGGGAATTAGCTAGAGCACAAGCTGTAGCACTACAAGAGGCAGGGTAACCTAGCGAGATCTTTAAACCCAATTTTTACGGGGTCAGGCCAAACAAAAACCAAGCAAAATTGTCTAATCATTTGATTAGAATGATTTTATTGAGGGGAATTCACTCATGCATGCACACAAGATACACACAATCACACATTCACACGAGCTATCTGAAAGAGAAAGGGAGGAAAAATTATAGAGAGGCTGAGGGATTTGGAGGGATTTATAATTACCAGTCCAGAAGAGCAGTGAAGAGTAGAAATGTATTTTGGCATAGGTAGGACCTAAGGGCAATTCTCATTCAGGAGCCAGATGGACAGAGTGATAGGTAGATCTTCAAGAGACTGCCCTGGGCCTCCTCAAATCAGGGGTATTTGTACCCTGAAAATGGCTTGTGGCTGTGAAGGTTCCAGATGCAAGACAAAGGGAACATGTTGTGGACAATGAGTCTTTCACCTGTTGATGGGCTTAGCACTTTGATTGACAAAGACATGATGAATATTGTAATAGCTGTCTATTGTGGGTGCTGTGAGAACAGAGGAAAGAATCCAGGTGTACAAGGGATGGATATCTGTCAATCAGTGTCCTGGTGGGCTCCTCACAGTTGGATTCCCTGGAAAATTCCAGCTTCTATTTAAGCCTATTATCCACAGGAATGGTGTGTATTTGCCTGACAAATGACTCAGTCTTACCTGGAGGAATTTTGGAGTTGACCTATGCTTCTCACATTTACAGTCAAATTCTTTCCCTCGCTCAGTTTGACCTCTCTGTCACCTTTCAGGCTTGACTTTGATATCAGAGCCAATAAAATGTGTGCCAATTACATATGATGCCAATTAGGTATGGTGTCCATCCAAACCATACTGATATTGGGGACCCCCAAAGTGGGGCCTTACACAGAACAGCAACATGTTGCAACACATGTCAGTGACTAGGTATCCTTGCACAATACAAAATATATAGTGCACAACCACAATGCAAAATAGAGGATGCACAACCACAAAGTAATACACAATGCACAATTTGCAAAGACAAGGCACAAATGAACATGTGGTCTGCTCAGCTCTGCTTCCACTGCTATCAGCAGTATATGTCTCTTAAGAAGCAGTGACTCTTTGGCCCTGCATGTGTAGCATGACTGACACATGTATATGTCCCTAGGAGAATTCCAGTCCTTATAAGATAGTAACCACAAAGAAGAGACAGATCATGTGTGTTATTGCCATTTATTTGACCATATCATGTGGGCCGTTTCCGCACCAGCCTGTTATAGTGCTATTATTCCACTTTCAACATTCTATGGAATCCTGGGGTTTGCAGTTTAGGGAAGGGAAGGCTGGCCCCTTCCCCAAACTCAAACCCGAGGATTCCATAGAATGTTGAAAGTAGAATAATAGCACTATAACAGGCTAGTGTGGAAATGGCCAGGGTTAGGAAGAAATTTTGTTACTCCTTTGTGTTTCTGTTGCCTCATGCATCTTGAGACCTTATAAAGCAATATAAATAAGTCATATGACTTTGCGCCATCTAACTCCAAATTTTCTTGGTACTTCATTCCACCTCAGATGGCATTTTTAGTCAAAATGGGGGTGGGGGGTGGCGTGCAAGGATATGGTTAGTTTGAGTACTGTTTTGGTTCTAAACTGATGCTATCATCAGTAATGGACTGGCCGAGGGTGAACAAATTGAAACTTAATCCAGACAAAACAGAGGTGTATCTGTTCAGTCAAAAAGCAGATTGAGGAATAGGGATTCAGCTGAAGATACAGTTCTTAGATTTAACCCTGAGCCTGGAATCTCAAGTTCTGGCAATGGCCAGGAGTACTTTGGCACAGTTAAGGCTTGTGCAAGAAGGGCACCTGTTCATAGAGACATTGGATCTGGCTATAGTGACACATGCCTTAGTTACATCTTCTTTAGATTACTATATTATGCTCTGTGTGTGGCTTTCTTAAAAGAGTGTTCAGAAGCTTCAACTGTTCCAAAGAGCTTCAGCTTGATTGTTAACTAAGGTTGACTACAGGAAGCACACAAGAGCTCCACTGGTTGCCAATGCAGCCACAATTCAAAGTGTTGGTTATGGCATTTAAAGCCCTATATAGGTCAGATCCAGGTTATTTGAAAAACCATATTCTTCCTTACAGACCTGCTGGTATTTTCAGATATTCTGAAGAGGATTCTTTTTTTTTGACAGTTTAATTGCTTTTAAAATTTTATATGCAGTGAGTTTTTATTTTTTTTAACTGTGTTTAACTGTTGCAAGCTAACTTGAATCCCGAACTGGGAAAGAGTTGAGAATAATCATAATCGGATTCATATCATCACTCCATTTTTCATTGAGGTGTCATAAATCAAACTAATATTTAACACTTTCTACTACTGACATTTTCCTAGTAGTATTAGCTCTGTTCTCCAAATTCTTACCTTACCTTGGTCAGGGGAATTAAATGAGTGAAGGATTTGTGGCTGCCCTTGTTTTGGATTGTTTAAACAGTATTATGCTTCAGATAGTTATAGATGAGCCATACAAGATAGTATCACTACCAGTTATGTCACCCACTAACTTTGTTTTGGATGTTGGTTCAGACTTCCCCCACTTAGTTGACACATTAGGGACCAGAGCATGTCGGAAAGTGGAAGTGGTGAAAAGGCAGAACCCATCTATTGTAGGGAACATAAAGAATTTATGGAAGCTCGCTTGGAACTGACTGTACATGCATACTGCTTATAAAGTCTCTCAGCTGGCTTGGTGCTTTTTCCTGCCTCTGACTTTGCTTTGCAAGCAGTGCATGTGCAGTAGATGCTTGCAGTACAAACAAATTCCATAATTTTGACCAGAGGATTTGCTCTTTTCATAGGCAAGACTTGTGACCACATACGCATGTGAGCAGTCCCAAACAAGCCTTCCTAGCCAAGAAAAACTAATGAAAGAGTGGACCCCCCATGTTGAATTAATGGAAATTTGTCCTTAATTTGGAAGTATCAAAAGAGTGAGTTGTCAGATAATGGGGTGCTGAAAGGTGGGGGTTTCCTGTACTGCCATCTTGGATTCTTTTGTACTTGGGATTTTTCCCTAACCAAGATCAGAAGAAAATTAAAAAGATGATAGCCCAAATCCTTAGCACAATAGTGTATTTGTTGAATCTCAAATGGACAAGAAAGGAATTCAGGGGAATTCAAGCAATGATGAAATGTTACACGGAAACACCTTTTTCCCTCTGTGGTAAACTTTCACTCTCATCGTTTTTAATATTATGCAGATACTGTTAAAACATACCAACAGCATTATGGAATTTGTACCATTGGAATCCTTGTTTGAGTAGCAAAATATACACTATTTTCTTAGATATTAGATGAGTTTAATCAAAACTGGCTTTAAATAATCTTATTCAATCTAGTCTCTTTTCTTTATCAAGTTCAGCACAGATTATTAGGTACATAAATTAGATAAAATTACTACCGCAGCTGGGATGTATGATGTCATGTGAAACATTAATTATAATTAAACCTGCATACCACAGTGCACTTACACTTTGTGTAAAATTATCTGTGGGGTTAACACCTTTCAGTGGATGTCCACATTATATACACAAAGACTCATTCTATCCTCTGACCAAATGACTATTAGAGTAAATTAAACTTAACTTACAAACTTTCCACAAAAAATTGGAACTGATGCTTAATGTGAAATAATGTGATGGACAAGTAGGAGATACCTCACACAATGTGGCAGATATCCTGTTAAATTATCCGTGGTATTGGGAACTTGCAGGTCATTGACTATCCCAATTTAATTTGGCTCGTACAGGACATTTCTAATAATTAATACTGTAATAACACTTAATGATCTGCACTCATGCAATCCGAAAAACCAGCTAGGAGTGCAGTTTTTAGTGGCTGCACAAACAGCCAGTTTTAAATTTGTCAAACGCTGCTGTTTTAGAAACATGTCCTACAGATGTGTAGAAGTCTCTGCCCATAGGGCTACCGCTGACCCAGATGGTGGTGACCCAGCTAAGCATGACATAGCAAAAATCAAGGATGCCATCCCAAGAGACATGCTGGTTTATTTGGAAATGGAAAGTGCCCTTGGAATCAGTATTTAAGGAAGACATTACCTAGCCCTCCAGATGGGGGGTGTATGTTCCGTTTCATTATGAGTAGCAATAAAAGACTAAACACCCACTGGCACTATAGAATTGTTGTGATATTATTGTACTTTAACTGACATAGTTCCCTCCTATGGGAATCCTGGGATTGGCAAAGGGACATTTAGAATTCTCAGCCAGGGAGTTCTGGTCATTCACCAAACTACAGACCCGAGAATTCCACAGGATAGGAAGTTAGCAGTTAAAGTGGAATAATAGCGCTATAATTCTGTAGTGTGAATGTACTCTGAGGCCCTTATTGAATGATGGCGCCATCCTGGCATGGTGATGCATTGCTGCCGGTCCACGATGCATGCCATTGCCCAACTTCATTGAGGCGCTGCTGTTGTCGCATCCCCAGCTGTTGCGATTGTGCCGTATATCACTACTGAAAAAAAATCAAGTAATGGCCTCCCTTTGCACAATGATCTCGTCAGCTGTGGGCGTGAGGAAAGGGTGGAAGTGCTGTCAAGCGCTTCCTTCCACAGTACAGCCCAGGAAAAAGCCAGTTGAACTGTGGAAGGAAAGAGCATGTCCCGAACACTCTTCCTCTGGCAGCTAATGGGTGTGGTGGGGAGTGTTCAGGTCCTGATCCCATTGCTGGGATCACAACAGGTCAACATGGGATCATGGCATAGTGTGGTAAGGGCCTAAGAGACTTCTTTAGAAGTGTCAGTTGGGGCATTAAGAAAGTTGTAGAGTTATTACATTAACCTTGGCTCATTCAAATTCTCTGATACTTAGAAATACCCTTCATAACTTTCATTTATGTCTTATTGTCACCTTTGATACTAGAGATATTTTGAACACAAAAGAAAATGCTTTACATTGAAGGAGACATTGGTTTTTCTACCCTAGTATAGACAACTATTTTCTAAGGATTCAGAGGGCTTTCTACATTTGCTGTAATTTCTTGTTAAGAGAAGATATCTAAGACACTCTGAAAATGATGTGCTTTCTCCAGACTGTGTGTGTGGGTGGGGGTGGGGGGGATATTTTTTTGGGTCTAAAGCTTCCAGAATCCACAGCTACAGGATTCTTTCCTAACTGTGGGCCATCTGATTTTAGGATTTTGTGCTTATTACAACCTATTCCTGGCAACTGATAATGCTGAAACACCATATAGGCTTATATTAATGTGGTTCAGATTTAAAATGCATAGAATTTTATACAGTTGCTCTGGATAATATTGTACCCCTTACTTGGATTAGGACACCAATTATGATCTGTGTGCTCAGTACATCTGGAAAATTGCACTCTAGCTGGCTCAGTGAATATGCATTTAGATCTTCCAACATGGAGAACCTCTATGCATGTACATTGTTGAGTTCAGAAAGCTCTTGCTCATGCATATTGAATACATTGAATATATTAATGGTAGGGCAGAGCTAGTGCCTCTGTTTAAATGTATAGAAAATGGCACTTGAACTTCCCTGCTTTGATAAAGACAAGTCATATGGCATGATTTGCTGTGTGTACATCCCAAAAAATATCCCTGATAATAGGGGGTCATTTTTAATGGTATCTTTATTTTCATCAGATATTGTAACATGTGCACTGCCCTCCCTGACTTCATTTCAGAAAGAAAAAAAAATTTGGTCAAGCAAAACTTTTAAGCTAATTCATATCCATTTAACACTACATTACTAAACATGTTTGCTAGACATAAAACCCTTCAATATAAAGGTAACCCTTCCCACTGATATTTTCAAATTAATGTTTCCCTGTTTATAATAAACGAGCTGTGTGCTGCCAGAAACACATAACAGGACTAGAGTTTCTGCATCGTATTTCTAGCTGGCAATAGAGCCTGGTGGCTGTAATGTCTTCAGTACCTTGGATAGTTTCTTCAAAGATAACTTTAATTCCTTAAATTAAAGAGTAAAAGCCTGAGAGAATGTACCACTCTGCTCAGATCGGAGTCTCCAGACTCCACTGCAAAACAGGTTAAACTTGAATTGGCTTCAGTGTGATAGTGTATACAGCAGTTCCTGTAAGGACCCCATCCATATTTGCAGAGGAGAGTAAAAAGCCAACATGTCCAGCTTGTTTATCTATCATACACTTAGATGACAGTCAGAATTTAGAATTGCAAGAAGAGTTGGTTTTCCCTTTTCTTAGTCCTGTCACAGCACCTACACAAACAATTTTGGGAGCAGTCAGACAAGCTCCTACTTTCCCCAGCAAGTCATTTCCTCAGGAAAGCTTGACTCATACCTTGTAGATCAGGTGGAAAAAACTGCAGGGGTACTAATGGGTATTCTAGCAGAAATAAAAAATACACATGCACACACACAAAAATCTAAAGAAAAAATACACAAGAAAAAACATTCTCACCTAAATCCCCATTGTGAGCCTTTGCAGGGCCAAATATTGTTCCAATGAAAATGACAGAGCATTCCAGAGAAATTGATTTGACAGTGCAAAACTCAATGTCTTGTCATCTATTGAATTTTGCAGTGTCAAATCAGTTTCTTTGGATTCCTCTGTCCTTTACATTGGAACAAAATCTTTGTCTAAGGAAGGATAATTGATACTTGCAAGAATGGCAATTGCCTGTTTAAATAGCTTTTCAAATAAAAATAGAAGAAAAAGGAAGGATTTTTTTTCCTGATAGCATTAGGAAGATAAAGCAAGATTTTAAGAAATCTAAACAAGCATGGTAGAATGTTCAGGAATGTCACCCATAAATGAGAGAATGTCAAGAATATTTCTTTCCCCCAAATTAGTTTGCAGTTCATAATCCCAAGTAAGAAGTTAAGTAAAGGCTACCTAAATAGATATTTTTGCAGAGGTATGTATGTGAGATGTCAGAATTTGATTTGGCTGGTTTCTGCGTCATTGTTCCCCATTTGTCACCACAAAAGAAAAAGAAGCCACATCTTAAAGATACCTAAAAACATTGGGATGAGATCCAGCATCAAACACATAGTCATAATGTCATAGGTACCCTTAAGTCTATATCCAATCTCTGAAACCCACCCTAAAATCCAGAGTGACAGAGGTTTGTGTTGCTGCTGGGTGCAGGATGCAACACATCATAATCTTGCAGAAAACACAGCATGTACTTTCTGAGCATGATGTGGGCAGCTATTGTGGTTTTATGGATTTGTCAGAGGCTGAGAAAGTGTGGCAAGAATATGCTTTGATTTGGTGACCTCTCTTTTTCCTTCCTGTCTTTCAAGTCAGGCCAAGAAGTATGGGCTGTTCTGTGACAGACTATCTTTACATAGTGATGGACTGAGGTGAAACAGTGATGCTGATACTTCTTGATATATCAGTCACAACCTATCCCCAATTCACTAGTCCTTTCTGGCAGAAGCCAACAACATTTCCAAGCTGACCACTGCTGTCTGACAGACCTCACAGAATAATGATAGGCTGCTGATCTTCCGCTCCATTCCATATGTTTTGGCATATAGCAAACTGGTTATTTCCATGTTGCCATTCACAAACAAGGTTTAATCCTGTATTATTTGGTGTGGAGTGCAGTAGGATAACACAGATAGTAAGTCATTAATACAGTACACACCTCTTTGCATATATGGCTTCATATATAACTTCTGTGAGTTACAAAGCTGTATATAAACAGTTATTTTAAGGAGACATTGACCTTTCACCATATTTTCTAAATCACAGTATTGAAGAGGTAATTCTGGATGATGCTACTTTATTATTGTGCCTTAAATCTACAATAATGATGGCCCTTCACTGTCTTTAGAGGGGTTCAGATTACACACAGACCACTAGCCATCCACTGTAATAGTCCTAGGTGATCAGCAACAACTGATAGATGAAGCCCTTTGTTAGCTATCATATATAGTTGGAAGCTGTGTTTGGCTTCATCAGGTACACATGGTGCAGCCTTCTTTCACTAGTTGACGAGATGGCTAGCTGCCAACAGATTTACATTTGAAAAAAAATAAGTTTAGATAAAACTAGAGATAGGTAAATGCCATATTTGCCAGTGTATAAGGCACGCTTTTTTCACCCCAAACTGACAGATTTTCCCATGCATAAGTAAAATACTACTCATACTACTGCTGCTACTACTGCTTCTACTGTAACTTCATGATTTCATGTATCAAAATCAGCTGAGTGTGTGTTACGATGTTGGGTACAATGAACATGAGGGTCAGTGTGATAATAAAATTGCCCATTAAGGTCATAAACAGAACTTTTCCTTTCAGAATGACATCAGAATCCTCTGCAACACACCATCTTCCCCTAGGATAAAAGCTGGCAGATGGGCAATTCCTACCCTTGGAATCAACCAATTCTTCTCTGAGCCTGGTTAGTACACTGTCCTCCTCCAAAGAAAATTGGTTGTTGAAAGATAAACATGGGTCTAATTTATAATGTGGTCACTGGCATAATCCCAGCATAAGATCTATATCACTGAATAAAACAGACTTAACCCCATCTGAATATAAGTAGAACATATCCTCTAGGGATGTAATTCTTCACTCATTTTCTTCTCAAAGGAAATAATGAATAATTTTAGCAGTTTTCTTCTCCTTACGAGAAAGTGTTTGAAAATGGTGCAGTTTTCAAAGCCAATTTGCAATTTGAGATGTATTCTGCAAAAAAAATTCAGACACAGAAAAACTGTTTTTAACTGTTTTGCGTGCAGAAAATGCTGTTTTCTCTCAGAACAATCCTGTGCAAGAATAGCTGTGAAGATTCTTGTCAGTACAGGATTCTTCTCATCAGGTTTTCCCAACAGACATAGAAATACACAGAGACAAAGTTTTTCAACCATTTCTGGAATATTTTCAAATATCCTCCCTATCCCTAATGACCTCATGTATCCTTGAACTCTGGGAACACATTCATATTAGGGAGTGGAACTATTTTATCTGCAAAGCAGATGGCAAACTAATTAGAGTAAGTGGGTAATTCTGCTTGATTCACAAGGCCAATCACTACTTGAAGGAGTTCCACAGCAAAAGCACTTTGCATGTGTTTTCATATAAAGAGAGGGATACATATATCATGATCTTTGACAGATTTCTCTAAGCTGTTGCCCTCCAGATAATTTGGACTAGAGCACTGAGAATTCCTAACCACTAGATTTGCTGGTTGGGATAAGGGGAGTTGGTCTGAAACATCTGAATGGCACCAGATTGGAAAACGCCTGTCTACTATGCATTCAGTTAGCTTCCAAGTAGAGTGCTACTCTTAAAGTTCAGCAGTAAGCAATGTTAGACTTTCTTTTTTCCCCCAGGGCTTTTGGCAGAGTGGAAGATTGCATAGCAACAATCATGGAACAACCTGCCAGCAAAGATCTCCTGCTCCCCACTCTTTAGACCACATTGTAACTACACCACTTCTCATAGACTTGTTTCCAGGCTGTAGACCTTTCTCAACTTTTCTGTCTTTTTTCCTTCTCCTCGGGGTATCAGTTCCAATCTTCAGATGAAAGATGAAGGTTATGACATTACTGGGAAATAAATACTTAAGGCTACCATTCCATTTCATTTCCTTCATTGGGGATGGAAAGACTGTTCACCACTAATTTCCTGGGTAAGAAATGAATTTCCCAACACTCAGGAAACTGGGTCAAGAAGAATTTTGCACAGTTTTCAGTAGGGATGGGCCAACCGAATCCTCAAATCCTCGAATCCTGGGTAAGGATTCAAGATTCCCAAATCTGAATCCCTGTGCCAAAATAGGCAAAATGAATCTTCCGAATCCACCAACCAGATAGATTGTTGGATACCGGGACTCCTGAAAACCCGGGAGACCAGACATACAAGGGAAGATAGTAAGTAGGTGAGTTTTTCCCTTGGATTAATAATGGCCTTTGCCAACAATTTCAGAAGTTACATCTGGGGTTGTATTCCAAGATATTTAAATTCAACATTTCATATTTAAGTTCAGCACTTGACTGGAAGGTGCAGCCTTCTTGAGATTTCAAGGACAGCTGAAAGATTCCTTTGCATAGCTCCCTTGCAAACCTCCTATTCATACACAATTCTGGGGTTTGGAGTTTTACGAGGTGTCACAGCCTTCTCTGCAAAAGTGTGCTGGTGCATCAGCAAACTACAAACCCCAGGATGCCAGAAGGAGCTATGCAAAGAAAAGTCGGTTTTGACCTGGATTATCTCTGTACTGGAGTATGCGGCCCTGTTTACACAGGCAGGAAAAATGTGGGATTAATCCACATTTTCCTGCCTGTGTACAAAGGGCCTTCATCTCATTTTCAATCTGGGGAGATCCTGAGGCAAAACTATAACAATTGTCCTGGCCAGATTTCTTCAGAGGGAGGTTTGCCTTTGCCTAGGCTTTTGCTAAGGCTCAGAAAGTGTGTCTTACCCAAGATTATCCTACTTTCCCTTGCTTTTTAAACCCTTTTTTTAAAAAAAAGAATTTGAAAGATTCGAGATTCATGAGATTCGTGGATTCCCAGAACCTTCTAGAGATTCAGATCTGGATTTGGATTCGGATAATTCTGGATTCCTCCCACCCCTAGTTTTCAGCTGGTGTTCAAAAATCTCAAGGTGTTTCAGGAAATCATTCTGTGCAGAAATACATGCTGTTTTCTGCTTCATGCGCAAGACTTTTGTTGTGCAAGATTGACATTTTTTTAAATAGAAAACAGCAGTATTGCATAACAAAAGACATAGGGCTTCCCAGAAACAGTGGTTTTTGTGCAAAAAGCCCACAATCCTCATGCAAGGAAACCAGCTTATTTCTCTGCAAAATAATCTCCCCAAATACTTTGGGCTATGTTGATACTGTCAGGAATGACATAGAATTTATTTTTCCTTCAAAGCAGGGAGAAAGATGGAAATTATTTGTCCTCACTTACAAGAATGAAATAGTTAACTATTAACATCCTCATTGTTGTGTGTCTTCAAGTAATTTCCAACTTATGGTGACCTAAGGTGAAGCTATTATGGGGTTTTCTGGGCCTAAGAATGCCTGATGCACCCAAGGTTACTCAGTGGGTTTCCATGGCTGAGTGGACAATCAAACTCTGGTCTCTGGGACTGTAGTCCAATGTTCAAACCACTACACCATGCTGGCTTTTGTTAACATCCTTACACTTGAACAAACAAATTAGTGAAACTAATATGGTGAAGGAATGTAATGTCTACCGCAACCCACTGAAAACACCTCTGTCAGGTTTCCTTCAGGCATGGCAACAGGATTGCATAAACTGCCCAGATGTGTGGAGCTCAGACAGGAGAAATCCTAACTGGTATGAGCCAGCCTGATGTAATGGTTTGGACTACAACCCTGGAAACCAGCATTCAGGTCCCTGCTTGGTCATGGAAAACAACTGGGTGACCTTAGGTGCATCATATAATCTCAGCCCCAGAAAACTCCATGATAGGTTCACATTAGAGTTGCTGTAAGTCAGAAGTAACTTGAAGGCACATAGTAACAACAAACAGAACACTAATGTAATAGTAGTAAGATTTTGTCACTGAATTGTGCTCTCAATTTCACTGACAAGCAGGGACCATCAATTTACTTCACTTTTCCTGTTCCCCTGCAATACAGCAACAACTCTTGCAGTGTGTGCAAGGATATTTTCTCTGTGATAAATGTCTGGGGGAAACACTAAGAAGAGGAACTTCTTAGTGGCTGCCCTGAGGTGTTAGAATTCCCTTCCAAGGAAGGCTAGACTGGATCCTTCCTTCTACTCCTTCTGGCAGCATATCATTTTGGGAATCATTTGGGAAGTGCTTGTAAGGAAAGGGCATTTAATAGTCTGCTGTTGTATGCCTTCAAGTTATTTCTGAGGCATGGCAAGTATAAGGTGGAACTATTTCCTCAGCAAGATTTGTCCAGAGGGGACTTGCTATTCCTTTAGTCTGAGGATGAAAATGTATGGCTAGTCCAAGGTCATCCAGTGGGTTTCCATAGCTGAATATGGATTCATATGCTGGTCTCGAAGAGTCCTAATCCAACACCCCAAGTACATCAAACTAGCTCTCAATAGTACAGCACAATGCAATAGTGTTTTGTGCTGTTTCTGCTTCTTGTATTTTAACTGGATATGTTTAGAATTATTTTTAATACTCTATACACTTTTATATCATTTTAGCAATGACTCTATGGCTGGAATCCTGAATTGTGAAGTATACATGTTAAATAGCTATGTCTGTACAGCTACATCTCTCGATGCAGCTTCCTTGAAATCTAGCTTATAAATAGTGCAGAGTGGGGGCATCATCAGGGATGCACCCATGTATTTCCCTCTATCTGGACATGATATGACAGACATCTGCAGGAACCTTATTGGATCCTTGGGTGTTTCCTGCTGATAATGCCTTGCAGTTTGGAAATTGCTGGATCAATCCCTGCTGATCCCTTCTCTCTCAACTGTCTGTCAACATGGAAATGGTCATAATGAAGGGGCTGTACTGCTTACAGGATGAGTTGTGGGGGGATTTTGGCCATTGCTTGGTCAGAACAGAATTCTGACCTCTGCAGTAACCTAAAAAGTGATTTGTGATGGCAATAAGTCTGACTTATGCCATCATCATTCACCAATAGGATTTTAGCATTGGTATGTTTACCTATATGTGTTTTCATCTGCATATGTTTTAATTTTTACAAGCCACCCTGTGTTTTAGATCTCGAGGGAAGACATAATATAAATACGTGCACGCATGAACATGTAAACACATAAATAAATTCCTAATGTGATCCATTCCCATATCCCACCCAGGAAAAGCCGCACTGTGTAATTTTGATGTTTGAGCTCAAGTATGAGAAACATAAAAAAATTAAAAGAAGCTTGATACTTGTAGGGTTTTTTCCCTCATGTTCTTCTTTTTCTTTGCCATCAAGTCAGCTTCAGCCTAAGGTGTTCATATGAATGAGAGTACTCTCAAACATGCTGCCGTGATAATTCATTTAGGTTTTATATGCATATGCATCTAAATCACTAAATTTAGCATCTAAATCACTAAATCACTCAGTGGCTTATCACTCGATGTCTTAGTGCATGGTGACACGCTGCCAAACATGTGAAGTACTTCTTTCAAAAAGTATTAACTGAAGTGATCACAGGCAAGTAGTGTGAGGGCTCTTTATGGCACGTCACCTGTGTAGTTCTTCACTCATGTCAGTCACCATTTGATGCTGCAGCCATCCAGTGAACTCAACCTTAGTTCAATTTGGGATTTTAGGTGGTTTAAAACAAATAATGAAGAGCTGATTAATTATTTTAAAATGGTATTTTCCACATACCCCTAAACTGAAAAGCCTATAATGCTAGGTTTGGCTTCCTAGTATTGAACACATTTACTCATAAGTAAGTCCCTCTAGTTTCAATGGGCTCTGTAATTATGTTTGGGATCACAGCCTGGTTAATTGTAACAAAATACTCAGCTCTTCCTCTAGTGACACCCCACTGTCATTTGTGTCACTAGCTAGATAACTAGCTCCCCTTAGGAAGCCATGCATTTAGAGCAAATTTGTTATCATATTCATTCTTATTCCTTGTCTGCGCCCTGACTCCTGCTCCAGCAAGAATCCTTAAAATAGCTCGGAAATTCATTTCTGGCAAGCCACAGACTGTTCCTTTCTTTGAAATTCATAGGTTTAGCAGCTTCATGTCAGATCATTTTTCATAACCCTTGTTTCCTTGTCAGAATGTCATAGCCAGTAAAGAGCTGCTAGATTAGTACAAATATATAAATCTTTTCTCAGCTTCCACCTCGCTTCTGTTTAATACTGCTTTACTCAACCATTGTGCTTACTAGCTCAAAATAGCTTCTGTTTGGAGAAACACATATTTATTATTATTATTATTGGGGTGTTTGTAAGATTTCCCTCAGCACAGGCTGACAGGCTGCATAGTACTTTGTCATCTATCATTGTACAGAAGATCTGTCAAGCCATGAAACAATTCCAGTAAGATATATTCTGCACGACATTACTTTCAAAGGGAAGGAACTTGTTCTGTGTTCTTCAATGTCTTTGCATTTATTTATATATATCTCCCCCCACTTTATTTTCAAATTTTGGTTGTGGAAGGTACTTAATGTACCAAAAACAATTTGTACAAGCATTATTTTACCAATTGAAAGTGTGTACGCCTTGCTGGGGTCTTCTTTATCTAACTGTTGCTAATACATTTTCATGCTGAGCTCTTATGGCTTCATTTTACAGTTGAGGAGATCACCCACTCCATGCTGTGTTAGAAATGGGACCCTCGTCACTTGAGTCTACAGAGTGCACTTAACATGTGAACAACAAACAAAAAGTTACCACTTTAAAACCTCTTTATCCCTTTATATTCTTTGTTGAAAACTTAGCTGCAATTTCCAAAGATCTCTCCACATTCAGGCACTATCAGTGTGCAAATCAACAATGCTGCATATTAGAGATATGATAGGCATCCAATCTTTTAATAAAGATGTATTTACCCTTGGGATAACTAATTTTTTATCCTGACATACTGGTCATAACATTTTTCATTATCTACATGACATTATCCTGTATTCCTTCTAATTTATCAAATAGGTATGGCATAATGGATAATTCCGTGGGGAGCTGTCTCCGAGGTGTAGGATGAAAGAAGGGTTGAAGGTTGCCTGGAATCCTACATACCTTATCAAAACACAATTATTCATGAGAAATTCCAGTCAAAATTAATGCTGTCAAGTATGGACAATTAGAATTATGATTGAAGCTACATTGCTTTCGCTGTCATCATTATTTAGAAAATATGAAAATAGTAAGAGTATTAACAGAAAGTATTCTGATAGTATTTTTTGACTGTGGCTTAAAGTTCTGAAAGTAAAAGTAAGTTTATACAGTCAGATGTACAAATCTGTACATAGAACTAGCTACAGAAATGGATTATGTCAGAAAACTTTTGTTCAAGGAGATAGAAAATCCCAGTTAAAAGTTGTGAGGTCAAAATATTTGGATTTTAGAAAGTTTCTAAGGCAATCTACATCATTACTATATAGTTTTACAAACAGAAGAAAATCTATTGCGTGTAAACCATTTTTACTTCCAGGTGAGCATAGGAATTTTGTAGTTGAATCCTATGCAAGTTTACTTGGGTTTTAGCATCACTGTTCCAAATGAGAGTCCTATGTAAATATGCCTAAGAGGACATTGCTGGTTAGATTTGCATCATATAAGTACTTCAGCTTAGTGGGTTCCTGGATCTGGACCCTCAATAAACCAATGGTCCCGTTATGGCTTAATTGGTTTGTGATGTGCAACTGTCATTCTTGTATCCATATGGAAAAGCAGAGTATTTCTACCTTTTTCCCCTTTGATTTCTCATGGTGTTCTCTGTAACAAGATCAGACTCTGAAACTTGCTGTTAGTAGAACCAGCTGGGGCAATAATTGCTTTGGAATTATGTTCTGGACAGCTGAAAAGAGTGGATCAGCATCAGAGCCTCTTGTTTTCCACTCTGTCAGTTTTTTGCCCAGCTATGGATTTGTTGTCCTCAGCCCCTGATGATTCCTCTGACACCCCTGTCAGAAAATGAATTTTTTACTCCCCACTTGATTGAGTCCATTCATAGAGCGTAACTCTGTTGAAAAGTGTCACTCTCAAGCTCAGTCGTTCATAGGGAGGCATGGCTTCCCCCCCCAGTTTATACATCTATCCCTCCTATCTACTCTGCCCTCATCAAAATATACATGAGTATGTGATAATACTTCAACGAAGGACTTCAAACCAAGTTAAGGAAAAAATAAGTTTAATTTTGAATTGCTCTGATTAGAGATTGAAAATAAATGTGCTTTCCAAATTCTCTTCATTTCACCATTCACTCACATTCTGAATGCTGATTTTCAGTATTCTCCAGGGTCAGTGGGTATACTCTATGGGTCAATGAATATTCATCTAACTTTTGAGATCTATATTGGGTACCATATGTTATTTTATTCTGATATTTGAAAACTGACATTCAAGGTCTCTCACTGCTTGATAACTAACATGTAACAACATTTGGCAGTATTAACAGCTTGCTTGCTTGCTTGCTTAATTAATTACATTTAAGTCCCATCTTTTTCTTCAAATACCTCAAGTCACCATATCTTCTCCATATCCCATAGGCTTCTCTTATTTTATTTTTACAAGAGTCCTGTGAGATAGGTTAGCCAGGGAGAAACTGAAAGTCCCAAGGACATCCAATGTATTCCATGGTGAATTTGGGAAGTGAATCTGATTCTCTAAATCTGTCATATCATTTTCCACATCAACTTGTTTGCGAAAACCTCCCGTGCTGTGCATCAGTTGTTCTTTCTCTACTGCAATACCCAGAATTTGCCTGAATTTCTTTACATTGCAAAAGAAGAAAATTAGTGTGCAACAATATTCTTAAGGTATTTGTCCACAATACCAATCTACTCTTTGAAGTGCTGATACATTTGCATGTAAATGTATTTCATATTTGACAGCATTTGGTAGCTCACATTCAGTGTGACTTTTTTTATGTGACAGCATTTGATCAATAATGTGCAATAGTAAATAATACTGGCAGTTGACAGTTCGTCAGATTTCAGGTTTGAAGCCTGCCAAAAATCTAGATAATACAGATAATACAGAGGATTCCAACAACTCTAAAGTGTTTGAGCATTCAGTTTTATTTCTTCAAAATTTCCCACGGTTGAAGAGCAAAGAGAAAACAGTAAAATTCAGAATACTTGTGAATATCTGTTTTGGTTCAATTCTGTTCAGTGAATATTAACTTATTGGTTGATTAATTTTTTTGACTGAGGGCTTATCTAGAAAGGAAAAAAGTCCCTGGAAGTATCAACACTTGCCAGTTCTTTTTGTTTTGATTTTACGTCCATATTCATGGTCTTTGCATCTAACTCTTTCTTGAAACAACCCTCAAGTCTCCCTTGTGTTCTGCCTTTTCACCCTCCCACTGATCATGCATTGTATCTAGATTCAGCCAATGTTTCAGAAATTCACTTTCACTAATTTCCACTGAGCCCTTTTTGATTATTATTCAGGAGCTACAGTCAGAGTAACTCCAAAGTGCTTTAGCAATATTAAACTAGTTAAGCATTAGAAACATTTTCTTTTATTGTTAGCATCCCCTGTTCTTCTTGCTTGATCTCTTTGGAATCTGGGTTCTGAAACAAAATAGGATGTTGCTTGGTGGTAGCCATCTTAGCTCGTTCTAGCCATAGAGAGCTACACTTTATTTTTGGAAATAATGGGTTAATTTAAAGTAACCTCAGGAGTCAGAATGAAACATCTTCAATAATCCTCGGAGTTCCCTGTGAATATCTCAGGATGGGGAAAACATCATGTAGATCTTCAAAATAAAGTAGATTTGTACAGGAGCAAAACCTGGGGCTTTTAAGAGACTTTTTCTTATTTAGAACACTCAGAGATTCTCAGCTGCTATCTTTCTGCCCAAATTTGAATGATTCATTGAAGGAATTATTTTTATTTTTAGAACATAATTTGTAATGGGAAAATAGTTTTATGAGAGGTAGGAACTAGAAAAGGAAAGCAGGTTAAACCCAGAGTGACAGAAAACCTGCTGCCTCTTTGAGGAAAAGTTTTATTGCTAATGGTAACTCCTTGTTCTGTTTGTGACTACAGCAAAACCACAGGTTAGTGCTTGAATTTAAATAAGTGCCACTCTGTGAGAATTAGTGATGAGTGAACTGATTCTGTCACAGTTTGTAATTTGCTCAATGGATAACAAATCCTGGATTATAAACTTAGATGAAAGTTCCCTATTATACTGATATATCTTCCATTTTTGTGTGCGTGCACCACCAATGCATTCTTCTTCTTTTTTTTTACTCCTGCACATAATAGTGTCATGCATCAGAACACATCTATCTATAATTGGCTATTATCAGATGCACTTTGTTGAAACTGATTGACTTGGAATCATCACAGGAAAGCAATGGATTCATCTATTTAAAATGACTTTCTTTCAAGAAAGAGTAACTAAAGAGTTAATATTTTCACACATGCCCATTACAGCCAAAACATTTTGATTCCATTCAGCAACAATCTGAGAATGTACAAAGATGGCAGAGTCTGGCCGCACAGTCATGCCAAATGTAGAGACTGTGTAGGTGTAGAAAATACAAACTAACTTGTAATAAATCACAGTTTTAATTAGGAAAATATTATAGTCCATAGGATTAAGGTCAGGGCCCATCATATATTAGAAAAGCAGAAGCATGCTAGCTTTAATTTCTGGGCCAATCTAATTTCAGGTTTCAAGAGCATCGCTAATAGGAATAAAAAATTCATACTAGTATGGATTTTCATCTTTTCATTTTCATCTTTTTCTTTTTTTTTCTTTTTTTCTCTCTACATGCAGCACACAGTGGCTGTATCTCAGAGGCTGATCCCAAACTCTGGAGTATCTTTCCTACTGCCACTTTAAACATAACTTTTTGTATGTTTTTATTTGCATGTGTTTTTACTTGGACTTCTTTTTATGTGATAAGCTGCCTGTATAATTGCTGATTCTGCATGCACCCTGTATCTGTTCAATTGGGTTTCCAACAGAAAAGTGGTTTGGGGTTCAATTTTGGGGCACAATTCTGTTCTGAATTCTGTGGAACTTTCAATAGAAGTGGCAACTATGGCAGTGATGGAAGGGTGCACCTCTTGATGGATTCCATATGTGCCAATGCACCTTTATCCCCAAACATTGTCCATTCAAGATGTGTTGGGAGGGGTGTAAATTCAGTCCCTCCCTCCTACCAGTTTGGATGAATGGAGTCGAATGAACTAATCTTTTCCACTCTAGGTCTAGAAAGGGGTTTTTGCACATTTCATCTCTGTCATGAAGTCCCAGGGAAGAATATATGTTGCCTCTAAAGAGGGTGGGTCTGTCAGGTTCTACTCACTGCATCAAAGCTCACGTGAGTAGGATTGCTGTTTGAGGGAACGTTCTGAAATAAGGAAGTGAAAGGTTCTTCCTTACTGGTTAGCAGTAGGTGTGAAAGGGATCTAGGAGTCTTGGTAGATCACAAGCTGAATATGAGTCAGCAGTGTGATGTGGCAGCCAAGAAAGCCAACACTATTCTTGGTTGCATCAATAGGAATATGGTGTCTAGATCAAGGGAGGTAATGGTACCACTCTATTCTGCTTTGGTTAGACCTCATTTGGAATACTGTGTCTAGTTCTGGGCAACTCAATTCAAGAAAGATATCAACGAGCTGGAGCATATCCAGAGGGGGGTGACCAAAGTGGTGAAGGGTCTGGAAGCCATGATCTATGAGGAGTGGCGTAGGGAGCTGGGTATGTTTAGTCTGCAGAAGAGAAGGTTAAAAGGGGACATGATAGCCATTTTTAAATATTTGAAGGGATATCATGTCGAGGAGGCAGCGAGCTTGTTTTCTGCTGCTCCAGAGACTAGGGCAAGGAGCAATGGATTCAAGCTGCAGGAAAGGAGATTCCACCTGAACCTCAGGAAGAATTTCCTGATGGTCAGAGCTGTCCAGCAGTAGAATATGCTACCTTGGAGTGTGGTGGAGTCTTCTTCTTTGAAGGTTTTTAAATAGAAGCTGGATGGCCATCTATTGGAAATGCTTTGATGTGGGTTCCTGCATGGCAGGGGGTTGGACTGGACGGCCCCTGTGTGGTCTTTTCCAACTCCATGATTCTACGATAAGTGAAGGGTATTTTGCACAAACCTTTTGATGATCTGCTTTGCATGCCTGAAGGCTTGCCTTGCGAACCGGAGCACCTCCAAATAGTGTCAGACTACAAATTCCTTAATCACTGGGTACTGTCCATGCTGGCTAGACCTGGTGGTAGTTGGAGTCCAGGAACATCTGGAAGGGCACAGATTCCCTGCCATGCGTTTGCTGAGATAGGCAACATGAGACAGAACCCCCCTGCCAGTGTGCACCTGTCTGCACTCACGTATATCTGGAGTGTGCATTTATTCTTTCAGCACAGCTTGGGCTTCCTCCAAAAATGCTTCAGAGTCTAGCAGAAGCCATGGGTCTGGACAGGATTGAACTGGGGACATAATTTTGGCTCATCCCTTACTTGGACTCATGCCTTCAATGGTTAAGTTAATGCAGTCCCATGTTAAAAATGATTGTAAGAACAATAAAATAGTTTTCCTACATAGACTGCATGTGTGATTCATGTTTATGGAAGAGACGGGGTTGTGCTGAATAGAGGAAGAATGCATTCTTTCAGAAGGAGAAAGAAAGAAAGAAAGAAAGAAAGAAAGAAAGAAAGAGAGAGACAGACAGACAGACAGACAGACAGACAGACAGACAGACAGACATAAAATTCTCTGACTTGGAATTAGATGTATTACCCTGTGCATCTTACATTTTAACATTATTGAACTTGACACAAGAGCTCATGGTAGTATGTAAGGTCAATGTTTTATATCAGCTGTAGGATAGTGGAAAAACAAATCCCATCTGTGAGGGGTGGAAAACATCAGAAGGTAACAACTCAAACAACAGGGTTTAAACACAATGGGAATGAAAGGAAAATTAAAAAAAAGAAGAGAAGGCAGGAAGGAAGGAAGGAAAAAAGAAGACAGTGTGAACAGGTACCTAAAGAAAATCAATTTTGATAATTCTACAGGAATAATTTAAAAGAAAATAACAATGATAACCATAGTTTAGATTACAATTAACTTGCAACTACCAGCAGAAAAAGTGAACACAAAAACATCATCATATATGAAATCATGAACACAATCCTCAGCATCATTTCTGAACTGAAGAATCAATGTGAAACAAATATATATCACACACACATACACGCAATAGTAAAAATAAAAACAGGTGTGCTTTGTGCATTTAAAAAACGTATGTATCAAGCATGTATGAATGTGTGTGTGTATTTAATTTATATCCCACTCTTTTCTCAATATGGGAATTTCATTATATCTTTTAAAAACAATAAAATGTAATTACCTTTTTACTAACATAGTTTAAAAAGAAGAAATAAATAGCATAATAAGTGTCTATATGTCTCTCCCAAAGGTGTTGCCTTTTTAAAAATTAGCCAAACAAGATCTCAGGAAGGAATATTTTAAGACAGAGCAAGGGTGAAGGTGGTGGTAGTAGAAATGTAGAGAAGTATATCAACACAAAGCAATAGGAGAGGATTTGATTATATTGAATCGTAAAAGGAGGTAAAACGCTTCCTACAAATCACTGCATTTTACCTTCACTTTTGTTATGGCAAAAGATTCTGCTGCCAAAGGCTTCATATAATGCTTTGCTGCAGTGTTACAGTCTTAATTAGAAAAATTGGAATGGCTGCAAATCATTCCACCTCAGCAGCTAAGTAAAAGGATCTTTACAATGAGGCTGCACATGTAGAAAAGCCTCTAGTTAAACCATTGAGTAAAGGAGACCTGGCAAGGGAATCATAAGAAAGGAAGGGAATTTTCACAGACTAGCTCCACTTTTCACCAAATGCAAGTATTCTAACCAGAATACTTCCAATAACTTTGCTTACACTGGAGAAGTTTCAGGAATGAATGCCACATTTTCTGTTTTTTTTTAAACACTGAAAAATGCAACAAGGCAATCTCTATTAATGCCAGTTACAAGTTATATTCTGCACACAAATATTTGATATTGAACTCTGAGTGGTTTTTGTTTTGTATTGTATGTATGATGGCTTTCCTTTTAATTTCCGTATTCATCTGAAGAAAATTTGATGCTGATGTTTCCAAATATTTTCTTCATAGAAATCACTGAACAGCATGTTTAATAAAAGGTTTTTGGTTAATTTCTCCTTGCATATATGTTTAGCTCATATTCATTAGCCAATAATATCTTTCTATATCTAGATAAGTCTGTTGTAAGGTACATTGAAATCTGTGGTGTGCTGCTGAATTTTAGAGCACAAAATTTGGCCAGTTTTGTAACAGTTATTAATTCTTTGTCAATCTTTGCTGATATTGAAACTTGAAGTTACAGATTTTGGTGATTCTTTTATGATGAGGATGATATACATGTTTTTAAAATTATTTTATAACAAAAGATCTTACAAAATAAAAATACATTTTCTACAAAGTGTTACCATGTTTATGTTTTAGTATCTAGCAAAAGATGGGAAAGTTAAAGCAAAATCTTGAACAAAAAAGACATATAAAAGGAAAACATATCCAGATCAGAAAAAGAAAGTACAAAAGTTAGTTAAAATAATAAAAATGCATTTCCAAGCAGTAACGAGCGCTTCCTGATAGATCTCTTCTCCTGAAAGAGGCAGTTCTTCCACTATTATAGGAAAAAAAAATAGCCTAAATCTGATGATACTTCCTATAGTGGGAAAAAGCCCCACTATAGGATTTATTTCTGAGTAAATTTTTGTTGGATTGCAGTGCATAAAGATAAGGAATGTATGTCTTAGGAGGGAAGCTAGAATGTATGTATTACAATTAATGAATTGAAATGGCTAACACCATATTAATTCTATATTTTCTGGAAGATGAGCATTTATGTCATGGATTTTCAGTATGCTGTTCAAAAGACGGTAACACAAAATGATCATTAATAGATATATAATATACTTTTATATGATCAAAACTATATCCCAGCTATAGGTAGGCGAATGATTTAGAAATGGTTTACCATTTGCTACTTATTTAAGACAAGTAACAACTACTTAGTACTGTTTATGAAAGATGGAAGTAAGAATGATATATACCATGTTCAATACCTTGACAAAATATTTTACTGCTAGTCATAATGAAATGATTCATCTGTTTGTTGACCCCCCCCCCCAAAAAAAAAAAAAAAAAAAAAGGAAACACAGTTCAGGTGTTTAGAACATGAGGAAATCACTTGAAAGATGATTGTTTGGAAATAGCCCAAGGATTGTCTCATTAGAATTCAGCACTACTGCCATAACACAAAAGAGAGTGTTATCTGTTTGTGGGGGGAGGAGGACAGAAGCAGCCCACCACTATCCTCCTATTGAAATGGATGACAAGTGTAAAAGTCATCAGTTTTGTCACTTTGAAGGAAACACAGAAAACAAAGGATCACAGCTAAGCCAACTAAGTTCAGAGGATCAAACTCAACAGCCTTTAACAGCATCGTCCAAACGTGTTCACCTTACTGTTAATTATGAGCACATGCACAAACAGCAGAGAGTGGAATCATTAATTGTTTTAATTTTTATGAAGCAGCGCTTCGAGCAAGGCAATGAATTGTTCTGAGGTCCATTCAATATTGTAAATGTCCAGTAATGTCTTCCTTATTTCTACTGAATGCAGACTTATCATGGATTCCTGCTGATTTCGGACTGCCTCCTTTTTTTTCTTTAAGAGTGACAGAAGTTCCCTATTACATGATATCTTTGACCCTGTGAGAATAATGGCACACAAGCTGAGTCTCAAAGTGTCAAAGAACTCTTGAGGGTACAGAACATCAAAAAATCAGGGTGCGCCCATAGTCTTTTCATCACTTCATTTGAAAAAGAAAAGAACCAGGAGGAGAAAAAAAATCTCAGAGAATCTACTTTAAGAAATAAAACTCCACATCAGTATTTAAGGAGAATGGAGCATCAAAAAAAACTGAATGAGCTTAAGCTTTAAACAGGTAAAATACATTGTAGATACAAATACATTTTATCAGCAGGGATATAAATAGGAACTCAATGATCGAATGATTATAATGATTAGGCTGCGAGCATGCTTATTAGAGAATAAACCACGCAGGATACTATCGGACTTACTTCAAAGTAAGCATGCATAGGATTGAACTGTTGGGGTGTTATTTCTGAAAATTTGTTAAGGATACTTTCTTTTTGCCCAGTAATTTCCATCTCTTATGCTTGTTCTTGTCTTCTTTCTTGGGAAATTATTATTTTTCCCCTTTGAATGACCGGGATCCCAAGAACTGACCTGCTTCCATCCCTTGGGAATTCTCTCTTCCCGGTGCAGCCATCCAGATACCATCAAATCTTGCTCTCATAAGCTGGAAAACTCTCTAGAGCACTTTTTGGGTTGGTGTGGAGGGCTGCAAAGCGGAGAGGAAAAAGATAATATTGATATTGGATTAAGACCAGTGACTCCAACAACACAAAGAATCACACATCAGAATTTTCATGTTCTTTAGTGCCGTTACATTAGTGGCTTTGGCAACTTTTGGAAAATATACTCCTATTTGTCTTATATCACCCGTCAGATAAATACTATTTAAAAGAGCAAAAATCAGCAACTGGAATTTCTAGTGGAATTATACTTGACCATGGGCAGATGGAAGAAATAAGTAAAATGCCAGAATCTATGAGTTACTCATGACTTTTACAACCTAGAAATTATATATCATTCCAGAAAACATTTCTTTTTAAGTTTATTTTCTGAAACCAAAATTATTATGGGGTTGTGAGATCAGCATTACTCATTATCTTTCACATTAAAACTAAGCAAAGCGCTCCAATGTAAAGGTCCAGTTCTCTTTTATAATTGTATCAAATAACAATTTTTGATCTCTCACATGCTGCGTGTCTGATTCATGCAGCAGATAAACTGCAGAAGACTTCCCAATGAAAATCTAGTTCACACTAAAAGTGCAATTCCCCCTCATTTTTGCCCTGGTTAGAAGCTTCAGCCTGAAAGGGATATCACAAAGTTACCCTTGGGAGAGCTGTTTCTTGTTCTGTCCCTAAAGAAAGTGTTTGTGAGAATTGCAAATGGATGCCGAAGTCAAAGATATGCAACAAAGCACCTGTAAGAAACTGTGGTATGTTGAGGGATCAGTTTTCTCCCCTAGGATCCTTGAGGGGTACTTGGACTGTCAAAAATGCCCCCCAAAAGGAGGGTTGCATGGAAGTAGATGGAAGCACACCTCTGGTTTTGAAAAAATGGCATTTTTTTCTTTAAATCAAGCAATGAAGGTGAGTCACTGCAGCATATTTAAAAAGTGAATTACTGTAGAAGGGGCAAAAGATTTATACGATCTGAAGAGAAACCAGAGTATATGTTTCTGAAATGAAGAAAGCACAAGTTCTTCTGTAAACTTGCATGGCATTTTGCAGATAAAATTGCTCTGATCCATTCTGACATAGATGCTATAATACAGATCCAGTGGATGTAACTTTGGTCCTTGTTTGTCCAGTGACAATAGATATTTTTCAGCTTCTACAGCCTGAGGATGTGGGCAGGATTCTTGGAGAGGTGAGGGCCATCACATGTGTATTGCCCTTCCTGTCCCTTGCTGAGTAGGTAGAGAGAATGTCCAATGCCTGTCTAAAATAAAGCAAAGCTCCATCATGCCTAAAAGAAGCAGCTGCAAGACTGCTGTTAAACAAGCCATCCCTTGATCCTACCATATAAGACAACCACTGGCCGCTTTCCAATATTCCAGTTTTGGACAGGATACTAGAGCATGTGGTGGCCACCCACATCAGGGGTTTTTGAATGAGGTTAACTATCTAGATCCATTTCAATATCATTTTGGGCTTGGATATGGGACATAGACAGCTTTGGTCACCTTGGTAGACAACTGACACTGGAAACTAGACAGTGGGGGCATGTCCATGTTCATTTTGCTACACCTCTTGGTGGCTTTTGATACCATGATCAGTTGTATCCTTCCGGCCCACTTTGCTGGTATAGGACTTGGAAGGACTGTTTTACAGTGGTTCTGTTCCTTCCTAGAGGGGCAATTGCAGAGAATAGAGTTGGGGGATTCCTGTTTGTTTGTTTGTTTATATTAGAAATTAATTATTCCATATTTCTGCTAAGCACACCGATGATGCCTAACAACAAACAAACGAGTTAAAAACTCATACATTACAATTTCCTAGGAGTATTGCTATGTGGACGTGTGCATGTATCCAGGCACTGAGAGCCATTTTCAAGTGCATAACAAACAAACAAACAAACAATAATGTTTTCTTCCTATTTAGGGAAGCAGCTCAGAACTATTATTCAAGTGAAATGATGGATTTGGTACTAAGAAAAAGTAGGCGTTAGGCTCATGCTTCTGAGATAGCAAGCCCTTTGCTACACAGCAAAAATTCTTATAAAATAAGAAAACTTCCAAAAGAAGTTTTGTGGTGTGGGATTGCAGTAGAAAAGCAAAAATTCACATGTGTATTTGTGCTATTTGGCCCTTGTGCTCTTCAGACCCTGGACTTCATGCTGCCTTGCCTTTTCTTTTCTTTTCTTTTTATAAAAGATAGTGGTTGACTGTGAATCAACTTCTTTCTGGCCCAAAGAAAGTTGTCTGCATTCAAGACTGAATATCTGCAGAAGAAACAAAATGTTAACATCTTTTAAACAAACTGAAATTGTATTAAGAAAAACAAAACATTAACAAGACAACATGTCAGAATACCTTCACAATGGTATGGTGTGTGTGTGTGTTTCGGTGCAAGTCTGCAAGCTACAAATCACCATCCTCACCAATTGCTTGATATGGAAAGAAGAAAATGATGCTAGTAATGTATGACCCTGAGACTAGAGGAATTGTAGCTATTTACATCAGTTGTCAGCAACCTGCTGCTTGTTTGTAGTGCTGCTGCATGGATATAGATAACCTCTCTGAAACATTAGCTGAGACAAAGCAAGTAATTCTTTGTTGACACATTGTCAGATTCTAATTTGTTCTCAAACTGTGAGGTAAATCCTCCATCTCCACTGGAAAAGAATGGGACTGCTCTATCTTGCATCAAGCTCTCTGCCCTTTTCACTTTCTAGTCTCAGCTGGAAATGTAGCCGAAAAGGAATTTCCTGCCCAGCTAACTGATAAAACATTCCAGCAAAATCATCTGCTGAATTTAACCTGGGCTGCATCCCCTTTGCACAACTACATGCATCAACTGAAAAAAAAATAATGAAAAGAACTGACTTGAATCTTTAATAGAGTCAGCATTATGGGTCAAAGTGGGTCAGGATGAAAGGATTGCAGGCTATTCCTTCCGGGGGGGGGGGGGGAATGGGCAACTGGCTGCAGCGATATATAAACTTTGCTCCAAACTGTACAAAGGAAAAGACTTAAAAACATAATCAAATGGATGTGCCTTTCAGAAATACTGAGACTGATAAGAAAAGGCTGGGTGGGAGGAAGAAACAGTTCCTGGGCTCTGTCCTCAGCTTTGCTCCATGGTCTCTAGCTTTCCTCAAGGAACTGGTGGTGTTAAAAAATACACTAAAATGTGATGTGCTGGAAATTTTCCCACACAGCTGAGATTGACCTGATTACATTTCACTAGGTGTAGGAGCCCATTCTTCTTTTTGACTGCTGCTCAGATAGAAGACTGACAGTTGGACTCCATCACATGGATTAATGGGTTAAAACCTGACATCTTTTTAGTATTTTGGACTTTATTTTCTTTATCAGCTTGACTTTCATGCTCAGAATGCTCTTGCCACAATATTCTTTTAAAAGTACACTTGTCAGGGTCCATTTTCTACTAGCTACCTTGATGGTGACATCAGCGATGGCTGTGGTTTACCTTTTGACCTTACAGAGGCAGCAGATGGGCCCAGTAATAAATCCCGATTATTAGTGAAGGAGCCAATCGCTTGGAAAGACAGAAATAAAAGTCAGGCAGTTTTACACTGCAATTCTTGTTATCTCCTTTGATATGGAGTGGTGGTGCATGTGTGTTGGGGGGGGAGATGACAAGCTACCTCTGTCTGTCTGTGAGCCTCTCTCAGACTCTAGGTTTCCTCCTTCATCATTATTTATTTGTTTGTTCACCTTTTTGTCTACTGTGGGAGTGGAAGGAAAGAAAACATAAGAATTTGCTGTTAGGCAAAAATGGACAAAAGATTTCTAGCTCTGGGAAGGACACCGAGAAGCAGGATGGAATGGAGTAACAGAACTGAATTCGTGATAGGATCTTGAAGTAAGATTCAGGTTAGAAAATCCATGTTAAACTACAAAAAATGCTTACAGCATTAGTATTATCCTATTCAGTTAGGCAGCACTGGTGTGCATATGCCAGCATGTTCTTGCACGTCCTAGCCCTGATTCCAACACATCCAACCCCCCTGTGTTGAGTGGGAAGATTTGCAGGGCATTTTAAAAGATGTCGTCTGCTTGTACAGAAGCAGAGCTTTTTGTATGCTTGGGACCCCTAATCAAGTCCAGTTCTTAGAACACAGGGAGGTTTCTTTCTGAGTTCACCCCTTTCTTTCTCTCTCAAACTTAAGCAATGGATTCCACCTTCCCAATGGTCTGCACACGATTTATATGTTCACATGTATGGGTTTCTCAAAGGACTTTGAAGTTACTCAAGGAGCTTTATATACAATAATTCTCCAGCATAATCGACAGTAAAAAAACTTTGCTGAAAAGTTGTGGACTTGACAGATCAATATTAGGGGTATTTTTGTTATAGAGTAATGCAGTATCTTGTTATGGGTGGGGTATGATAAGCAACCTTTGTCAGAAGGATGCTTTTCCAGAAGGACCTGCTTCTTCAGAATGATCTTTTGTTTAACCAAATTTGTCCAAGATTATGGTAAGCTGCCTGGGTGCTTTCAGCTTTAAAGAATTCTCTTTGCCATTCCCAATCACATTCTCTCCACCATTTCGATATTCTCGAATCCTCCTAAGGTGAGGCTGAAAGCTACAGACCCTTGCTGATATACGAAATTACGGATACTTTGTAATTTCCTTAAGAGAACACACACATCACCAGTTTCAGGCAAAAGACCATGTTGAAACTGAGTTACCATTAAGATTTTACCCTTTTGGAAACAGGAGATATTGTTCTCGATAGCTTAAAAAGACCAGAATATATAGTGAGCCGGCATGGTATAGTGGACTATGACAATGGGAGACCAGAGTTCAAATCCCCAACCACCCATTGAAACTTACTGGGTGGCCCAGGGCAAGTCATACACTCTTAGCCTCAGAGGAAGGCAAGGAAAAATCCTTTCTGAACAAATTCTGCTAATAAAACCCTATGATCAGTTTGCCTTAGGGTCACCATAAGTCAGAAATGACTTGAGGGCAGACAACAAGAACAATGTGTTTTTACACAAAATGTAGCTAACTGTGTGTTTTCAGAGGACATAAACATTTAAATATTTATTAATGTGACTATGTGAATACATGTTTGGAGACTTGAAAGAAAAATAATGCAGATGAATAAAAACATGGAATGGAATTATGGGCAGAGACATATAAAAGACAGTCTGAAGAGAAAGAGGCAAATTAATATATCCGTATTTACAATTAGAGGTTAAATACATTTTTCTTTGTAAGCTATATGTTTCCACTGTATCAAATACAGACCAGACAGGTAAAGAAATTTCACTGGCTTAGAAAATGAATTGTAGTTGCCTGTACATGTTCCATATAAATTACCCAGGTGTTTTAGCAGAAAACAGGTGGGTTTGTCCCCGATGGAGAAACTAAAAATGAAATAAGCCAGGGGCTAATGTGCTAATTATCAGTGGCTGAGCCAGCCTGCTGAAAGGATGCATTCTATAACCTCTGGAAAAATTCTGACATGTTATAAAGTCGCTGAATTAGCTTAAATCAGTAAACAACTAACTGGTGCCAGCACAACACCGTCCTAGCCTGATGCATGTTAAGTGGCTGCTTGTTTCTCTAATGCCACAAATGAGCTTAATTCACAGAATAGAATAGATCCAACTTTGTTCTCTGTGGTATTGACGTATAGCGCTGTATAGAGGAAGGTCAAAATCATGGACATGACAAAGACATCCTTTTCCCACCCAAAATAATTTTATCACTGTGGTTTGGACGGACATGGAAAATTAAATCATAGGCATTTAGGATCTCCTTTTTCAATCACGCTGATTCATAACCACACACTGGTCTTTGGTGTAGATACAGATGGTCTAGAGATAGACATACAGATGGATATGTCTACAAGCCTTCAGTCTGCTCAACTTGGATATGGTCCTTGCTATCCCAGATGTTCAACAAATGTGCCCAACTCACAGTTGGACATCTTTAGAAAAGAGGACATTTCCAGTCCAAACCAGAACCCTGCTGCACTGCACTAATTTCTGTGAACAACACTGACCATCTTGTCTCCTCAGTTTCAGGGGCACCTGGAGGTCAACAAACATACAGTCCAGCTGCTCTGCCTGCTGAAAGGAAACAAAATAGCCCTTGGTACATGGTTGGGAGCCACTGCAGGTGTTCCAGCCATTTACAGCTAGGTTGGCACTTGATGCAAGGTAGTTAGGCCACAGAGTTTGTCAGCACCAGGTATCCTTGCAGCTGGACAGGATTCATCTACCTTGGGACAAACGGGCATTGCCAGTGCTATTGGGAATTGATTTGGATGGCATCTTTCCTTTGTTTTTACAGTGCTATTACCCAAGATTTTCCCTGTATGGCTATATGTAAGTCTGCTGTTTGGAGACTTGCAGTTGAATCTCCTAATTACTGGGTGAATGTGTTGTAGAATATCACTTATATCAAGGAGACAGCATGTGCCCTATGCATAAACTTCCATGTGCCAAAATGCACATTAGTCTTCAAATGCACACAAAATGGGTAACCTCATTTGGTACTAGATTCCCCCAAATAAAGAAATGTACTCTTTACATGCAGGTGTGCATACACTATATATTGTTTTCTATGTATATGTGATATTAGAACAGAAAATTAATGTTTTAAATCTGTTTATGTAATTGTTTTTTAACACTTGCATTATGCCTTGTTTTAAGGGTATTCTGTTTTATAGTGTAAGCTATCTTGAGTCCAATAATGGGCCTCAAACAAATGTAAAACATGATTCTCAGCATCAGATAGGGGCCTCAACACTCAAAGCTTGGTCCAAAGTCACAGTGTGTGATTCTTCTTCCCTAGATGTTAGGGTGAAGGGAAGTATCTCAAGGCAAGAAGGCTGCATTGAAAAGATAGGCGCTGCTGAGTCCTACTCTGTAGGTTGCTTTGAAGGAGTTTCTGTTGTCTCACCACAGTGTCCACCTGGACATCCTCCCACTATGTCTCAATGTTTTTTAAATCTCTGCTGGCACAAGGGGTCACCAAGAGGAAGTAGTGAGTGCAGTGAAATACTGAGCTGCTGCAGAATTTTATCACACCATATCATTATGCCATCATAGCAGCCCTGCTTTTGTCTCAAGCTTTATCACATGACAGTGTGGCTCTCTCAGTTCTATTGTGCTGTACAGTCTTTGGGACTGCAATTTTTCCATGCTGGAAATAATCTGTCAATGACTTCCTTTCCCATTACAATACAGGAGCTCATCTGAATGTAGCTGTCTCATTCTGTTTCATTGTAAGAATAGTCAACTAGTGGGTGTGGTCTAGTTTTTCCTCCTTTGGGGCTTCCCAAGAAAATTTCCAGCAGAGAAACCTCAGACTACTTCTGCTGTTTAGGCTGGGAGGACAAGACTTCCCAAAAGCATAGCTGTATTTTCTATGCTCTACATTCTTCAAACCCCCTTTTTTTCAGAATTTTTTCTGTTTTTTAATACACACACACACACATACACATACACAAACACACACACAGAGTTTGCTGTTATGGTGGAATAATGGTGCAATTCTGTCTTGTTAACCATCAAAGCCACTATTCAGATCCTTCACAGCACGGGAATGTTTTCCAAACATCTCTCCACTGGTTTCCTGCATTACCATGCATCACAGTTATCTTCATAGGATTCCTTTTATTTTTTTAAAAAATATTTTAAATTATAATTAATTTTTAAAAGGTAATCATGTAATAGTTCTATGATGTGTTTTAATAGCATATTATAGGTTAAAGAATACGGGTGAAGTGGTTTTGAATACCCAACCTGGAACAACTGACCAATGTGATAAACACGTTTTGTTTTTCACAGGAGAAAGATGTCAAAATGGTGGGGGATGGTATGGTCCCTTTTGCTTCCTGTGTCACTGCTTGCAATTCAAGATCCAGGCACTGAAGAGTGTGCTGTAATGACATGGTGCCGTAATATGTTATTACAGCTGAATTAGCACAGCTTATTGAGTTACAGTTAGTGAAACAACTAACTAGTGTAACAGGCTAGTTGTTTTTCAGAAGGGAGATATATCAAAAAAGTCAAGTGGTATTGTGGTCTGTTTCTCTTCCTTTGTCACTTTTCACAATGAGAGATCTAGGCTATGATGGCTGCGAAACAATGATGTTAGGCTGTAATTGTGTTATTATATATTACAAGAATTGAGGCAAATCGATCATGAATCAGAATGGGGGGGGGTAACAGCATTAATGCAGATGAAAAAAGATGTGCAAATCATGCTTTTCCTACACAAATAAGGGTGTGATACACATTGTCAACAATCAGCTATTGTTGCGAGTACAGCTGCAGTGGTTTTCGAACAGAATAACCAGGCATGATGGCATGATGTGATAAGTTCCTTAGTACTCTCTAACTCACGAATATAGTGGTACTAAAGAGTTGCTGCTTTGTTGCTTTTTCTTTCTATATCACTCTACCCTAAATGGTTGACAATGCAGTATAGCTGTCCATTTGGTTTGTGGTGTATGTGGATTTAGCAAAAAATGTGAAATGAGTGTCTTTCTTCTTTAGCTCTGCTTAGGCACTTGATCTCTTTATCTTTTCATTCTTCATTTAACTTCTCTCCCTCTTTTCCATCCTTTCCCCTATCCACTTCCCTTCCTTTCTGTCTCCTTGGCCATTTCTGCACTCGACTGTTATAGTGCTATTATTCCACTTACAACATCCTATGGAGTCCTGGCCCCTCCCAAAATTACAAACCCGAGGATTCCATAGGATGTTGCAAGTAGAATAATAGCGCTATAACAGTCTAGTGCAGAAATGGCCCTTCTCTTCCTTCTTCCCCATCCCCATATCTCTTAGGCCCTTTCCACATGTGGGGCAGGGGAACGGGCGAAAACACGCTAAAACGGAGCTTACCCGCAGCCGGGCAAGTCCGTCGCCAAGCGGAGCAGCGCGAGCTCGCTGCTCCACAGTCCTCCGGCATCCCAGATGGCAGCTTCCGGTTGTTGGAAGCTCTCCACCAACCGGAGAAGCTTGCCAGCTGGAAGCCGGCCCCTGGCAGATCTGCAGGCACACACTTGCGCGCACCTGCAAATCCACTTTGGAGCCGGGCGACGGAGCGGCACGGGGCTGCGCGCTCCGTGCTTTTTAAAAACCTCGAAAAAGAGGTTTTTAAAAAACACGCAAAGCGGCCAGTTCCGGCCGCTCCTGAGTGGATTCTGGTGTGGAACTACAAAAAGTAGTCCACGCCAGTCCACTCTACGGTGTAGAAGACCTCAGTGAGAGGTCGCTCTGCACCATTTCAGAAGCCTGGTATGGAAATGGCCTTAGTTGCATTCCTCTTCTCTGTCCTTCCCTAGTCTCATCAGCTCTCATTCTCTTTTTCCTTCTCTCGCCTCTTCCACTCTCCTGCTGTATTTCGCCTCTCACTTCTTCTCCTTTCCTCTATTTTTTCCTCTCTTATCCTCTTTCCATTATCTTCCTTCCCTTTCCAATTGTACTCCCAATTCTTCTTTTTCTCCACCAAATCTACCCCATAAAACCATGACTGGGATTTTTAAGAGTTACAGCATTTTAAAGTGATAGGTCTTGTTAAATTCAATAAGCTTGCTTTTGAACTGATGGATAGGACTGCCCTGTTTGTCTCTATTGCATTGTTTTTTCTGTTCAGAGCAGAGCTTGAAAACTTTCTTGCACTGGATTCTAACTCTCACAAGTTGATAAAAGCATTCCTTAAAAAGTTGTTAAAGGAGAACTGGGAAAGCTTCTCCTCGCACCACTTTGGTTCAAAGCAATGTTTCAAAAACTTCCTTTATCTGAATTACAACAGCTGTTAAAAACAGAGCTTGCAAAGACATTGAAAGGACAGCTGGGAAAAGACAGCTTTTTCTACTCAAAGCAGAGCTTTGAAAATATTGTTGTATCAGCCTATCACTCACATGTGTTGAAAGCAATGCTTGCAAAAAAAAACACAAAAAAAATGAAAACAGACCTGAGACTAATATAATCTTTTTTCTTTTCAATGCAATATTTTAATTTCAAATCAGGAAATATTCTCTCATTTGTTAGATTTTGTAATTTTTTTTAAAAAAATTTAAAATTTGAATGATTGAGAAGCTGTGGTCAATGTTTAACATCCCACATTTAATGGCATCATCAACAGTTGCCCCTGGGACATTCTTGGGCCCACCCCTTGTGACGTTCTTTGGGCATCTCCACATCTCAGGTTTGTGCCCTGAAATCTCAGGGCCTTGGATGCTCTTGGCCTGGCGACCTTCACGCTAGACAAGAAGAAGCCCAGAAATGTAGATGCTCTTCTTGTTACAGATATGCTACCTGAGCAACATATAACTGCAGCATAGCCATTTACAGTGGCCATTTCCGCACAATGACATTCTTCCACATTGTCTCGCTGCAGTCCTGGGTCCAGAAGGGAGTGCATCAGCAACGCTCCCCTCTGCACCCACTCGGTCCATGCGGAAAAGAACGCAGTGGTGCCACATCTTCTTTCTGCAGCATAGCTGGGCTTTTCCATTGCTGTGCAATGTAAGGAAGTGTCGCCAATGTGCTTCCACAGCTTCCGCATGGCCAGAAGTGATGGGAGTGCCGTGCAATTGTGGATGTGAAATGGATTTTTTCCGTTTTGTGAAAACTGCGTAAGCGCAACGCTCTGCAACAGGATGTCAGTGGGACGGCGATGACGTCATGCAGAAGCGCAACCTGCCGACCGCTGCCATCCTGTGGCAGAAACGAGACAGCGATGTTGTGCGGAAAGGGCCAGTGTTGGAAAAGAGGACCAGGTGTTCACATGTCCACTTGAAAACAGTAGGCTTTCACCAATAATGGCATTCCCAACCTTTACAAGATTAGAGCACAGAATATAGCAATGGCCTACATTTCACAGCTATTGTAAGACTTCACTGGCAAAAATCCAAAGAAGCCTACGTAAATTTTCTTCCCAATCTCAGTTCAGATAAAACTGGATCCTGCAAGGGGAAGCAGTGAATTTGCCCGATCCCCCAAGTGCAGTAGTCTTGGAGCATTGTTCCATTAATGTTTATTTTTTGATAATGGAAAATAGTCAACTGGGCTTGAAGGTCTATACTAAATACTCATATATGTAAGACCTAATGCAGCAACTAAAGGAACAGTCCTTGAAATAATTGGTGAAACAACATGTGAAGCAGAAATTGAATTCAAGTATAAAATCTGAGACCTGGAGAAGAATGAAAAGATTCTATAGGCAGTATACTCTGCACTAGCAGAATAACGCCATGACATAAGACAACCCCTGAAGTGTCTTATGGACATGAGCTATATGTAGCTAAGGCATTGAGAACTATGTTGACAAGATGTGAAGGGGGCAAGCATTTTTGTTCAGGTAAAGCCACATATTTAGATGTAACCACTAACTGATAAGGTACAAAGGAGAGCCCAGGCTGAAAATGATAGCATCAAAATATTCCATGGCACTTTATTTATTCCTTTGAAACATTTTTGTTGGATTGTAAATAAAAACAGACTGACTTGGTCTGCCTGCCTAAAAGGCAGAAAGGCATGGCTGTCAGATAATGCTTTATATGAAGTTAAAAGATGTACAAGAATCATATCTTGGCAGTCCGAAAGCAGAAGGATCCATTCACCAGGAACAGGCATGCAAACTTATTTCTGTGATAAATCTGAGCACCTCTTCTGTTCAAACAATATTACATAATGTATCAAACTACATCCCTAATAAGCTCCCATGCTCATTTACCTGAGTATCTTTTATTGCAAAGGCACATACCATCAGCTATCCACAAAGTTCTTCTGTCATTAACATAACCCAAAATACAGACCAAAAGATTTTGAAAGGAACCTCCACAATGAAGGCATGAAACTGGAACTAACTGGGAAATTTAATACAGGACCTTTCTGCACCACAAGGTTATAGTGCTATTATTCCATTTTCCAAAACCCCAGAATTCCACAGGATGTTGAAAGTGGAATAATAGCACCATAACAATGTAGCACAGAAGGGTACACAGTGAGTTAGATTTCTATACACCTGGGAATTAGAGCCTGACTAATCTGCTAGTTGCACTTTCTTCTGTATTAGAAATACTCAAATTTTTTCCATCCCTTTTATGAAGAAATTGATGTGTTTTGGTAAATACTTATCAAACATGAACCAAGCAAAATTCTGAACATTCTGCACTGGACAAAATCAATAGGCACAACTATTCCCAATATGAATAGGATTGTAGAGTACCTGTTGGCCATGGAGCTTTTAAAGATGAGGAGTGTGTCAGAAATTTGAATCCGTAATAATAGGAAACCCTAATTCATGATAATGATGATGATAATGGTGATGATGATGACAATGATGTAGTAGTAGTAGTAGTAGTAGAAGTACACAGGAACTCAGTACACAGTAGTACATGGTATTCAAAGGCATATTTTTAAGAGGTAAGCATTCAAGGCTTCTGCCTGGAAGGACAAACATTTGTGATCTTTTGCTACCTATCACATTAATAATCAAGATTTTTTTTTCACTATATTTATGAAACAAGTGTTACGTTTTGGAAAGTTCTTATAAAAAAAATCAGAATGGATTTTTGACCCATTGCTATGGTGAGTTCACTTTTAAGAAGTAATTATCTATACTTGGATATTTATTTCATGATTAATCTATCTTGTCATTCCTGTCTATTACTATTGCAGTTATTTAGAAACAGGCATACTACAGAAAAGGTATTTAGACTAGAAGTACCCTTTGTATAAAGCATATCAATCATTTAACAAAGTAAGAATTGATCCATGAAAGCTTATGCCACAAAACATTTGTTAGTCTTTAAGATGCCACAGGATTCTTTGCTGTATTTGCAATAACAGGTAAGATAACTGCCCTTTGGAATTTTCCAGCTTTGTAGGGCCAGTTCATGCTACTGTTAAAGCATTTGGTTCTATTATGGTTGTTGTTATTAAACTTTAAAATGTATATTCTGCCCTTTCCCTAAGATTGGGAGTCAATTTGGTTTAAAATTAAAATGATTATAATATGGTTAAAGTCATATTAAAAGTCAACATTAAAAAAGAAATAATATATAATCAAGTTAAAACACTTACAAAGGATGAAAAGTAGCTAAAAGAGTACAATTTGAAACAATATAGAGCCCTTTTCCAAATCTTCACTTCACAAACCCCATCAATAAAAGTGTTTACCTGCCAATGGAAGGACAGCAAAGAAGGGACCATTTTAACCTCTCTAAAGGGCAGCCACCAAGAAGACTCTATCTTGAGTTCCTACCAACAGTAACTGCGAAGGTGGTGGGAGTGAAAGAAGGGCCTCTCCTGCAGATCTCAGGGTCTAGGTAGGCTCATGGGAGGGAATATGGTCTTTCAGACAGCTTGGACCTAAACCATAGAGGGCTTTTAACTGTCATGGCAATATCCTATGGAATCCTGGTGCTGGAATAGTCAGCCATAAAACTCTAGCAGCTCACCAAATTGAAAGCCCTAGGATTCCATAGGATACAGCTGTGGCAGTCAAAGTGGAATCATGGTACTATAGTTGTGTAGTGAGAAAGGGCCCTTAATGGTATGTGGGCCACCTTTTTCCTAGACTTTTTCATGGTATACAGGGCTATGAGTTGAACAGAACAATAAATTCTGGAAGGCAAGGACTATATCAAGGAAAGTCAGCCCAGTGTCATCATTATTACAACTCTTACTACTCATCACCATTGTTGAAGTTAGCCAAGGAGTTAGTCTTCTGGTTTCATTTCTCTGAAAATTTGGCAAAGTAGAGCTTCTTTGGGTCTTTAGTATAAACAAGTTCACACCCAAAGGAGCTAATTTTTTTTTTTTTGGCTGGAATACCTACATAAGCACACCAATTTTTAAATGTCTGTAAGTATACTTGTGAATAAGTTTACTTGTGTGTACATTTCTGAAATGATCTCTGAATTCTGAAAAAATTCCCTGAACATAGACACAGCATACTGTAATATCGCTTTTGAAATTTCTACATATATAAACAAAAGCATACTAGAGCAAATTCAGGGAAAATGGGAGACAATAACATCAGCTATATTTGCAGAAGAACCTTTAATTTTCAGTTAAGCAGTGACATGTACTAGAAAAAGAAAATCTCAATTTGGAAGACTTTGATAAATATTAATATGTTGTAGCTGCAATGAGATTCATTTGTGCTCTGGAATCTAAGAGGTCAGTACATCTGTAAAGACTTATAGTACTTAAGAGATGATTGTAGAAGACATATGGTTTAATCATGATGTATTTAAGCCTTTTTTATCTGCTTACGAATTCAATGTTTTTCTTTCTCTAATTTAAGAAAGCGTGCACAATTGATTGAAGCAACGTAGAAGTATTAATGCAACAAATACAATTTATTATGAAAATATAAGCTGACAAAAGGTCAAAAGGGAACATGTAACATATGCCAATTAAAATATAAATATAATGATCTAATAATGTGTTAATCCTTGTAAAGTTTTTGTATTGTTATTTAATATCTTATCTATGGGTGGATTTCCCTATAGAATCTTACTTATAGTGGAGTAAATCCTCAGTGGAAGATAATGAAAATTGCAGAAAGGCTTTGTGATTTATATCTCAGCATTAATATGTTTATGTGACTAAATCTATCTCCTAACAGTAATTTATTTCACTAAAACTATGTCACTAATTTATTTCACTAAAACAGGAAGAACTGTTGCTATATTTTTAGAATGGCAACAAATGGCTTTCAAGAGTGGTTTGCAACTGAGAGAAAAGCCCCTTACCAGTTTTGAACATTTTATCCATCTACTTTCTGTCGGCCAGCTTACTATTGGGACTGCAAAATGACATTAGGGTCTTTGTCATGTTCCTATGTTGATAAAGAATTTTATAACTTGTAACTTGCAGCAAGCCTCTTCCCAGGCCCAGATGATACTTTATATTTCCCTGAACCTCTACCTGGTTGTCTCAGCATCACAGGACAGATGCACAAAATCATTGGGGTAGATATGAAGATTTCATTCCATGAATGGAAAAAGGTTGTATGGGAGGAAAGTTCTACTTTCTGAAGGACTCCTTCAGTCTGCACTATTTGAGGTGTAACAGGTTGATGAAGACCAAAACAAACAAACAGAAAACCCAGAAATGGTATTTTTGGGGTGCACAAACTGCAGCTCACCTGAAGTTGTTGCTGGACTATAATTTCCATAATCTTTGGTTGGCATAACCAGTGGTAAAGAATGCTGGGATTTGCAGTCCAGGAACACCTGGAGAGATGCACTTTGCCGACCACATTAAAAATTATGGTGTTACATATATCAGGGACGTTCTGACACTCATTTGGAGCTTTTTAGTAAAGAAGAATGTGACTGAAGAGAGAACAGATGGAGATATAGACATATCACAGTTAACAAAGCCTCTGACAGTGAAGATCCTTTTTACAAAGCCCTTTCCCCAAATCAGTCTCTTCCTTATTTTCCTCCTTAAGTCTATCAGATTTTTTAAAAACAGCACTGAGATGGTGATGAAGGAGGGCTAGAGAATCATGGTTTTTCTGTTATGTTTCAGTATTGTTTCTGTAGTAAAAAATGCAATAAAGTTTGAGATGAGATAGAGTGGGATTTTACTCTAGCCAATCCTACTGTGGCTGTGTGCACCTGCCTACAACAGGCAAGGTAAAAAGCTGCTGTCTGCAGAATACTTTTCTGAGCATGCAATAACAGCCAAACATGGGCCCTTGTCACACCATACCTCAATAGCACATTCTTCCATTACAATCCCGGCATTGCCATTCATGTGATGGTAGCAGGTTAGGAACACTCTCTTCTGCACCCTTCCGCCTTAAGTGAATCAGTTGCATTATTGCTACCAGTGTCCTTTCCACACTACAACATCCTTGGCCACTCTCTTTCCCTGCCTTCACCCTGCCTGACTGCCCCTGATTGGTCCTCTCCTCCCACCCCTCCCTCCCCCTCCTCCCCCTCCTCCTCCTCCTTCTCCTTCTTCTTCTTCTTCTGCAAGCTATACTAGCTCAGCCATGTTGTAACATCATAACACGCTGGTACACTATTGCATTTGTGTGCTGTAATGCTAAAAAAAGTATTAAAAATAAAAAAGAAATAATTCAAAGGAAAAATTTAAAATAAACATGGAGAGGTGGTAGCTTCCAAACTTGCCACACCATGGGAGTCGCCGAGGGAGGGACAAGGTGGGCATGCCCACAACCCACCCATTCCTGGATCCATGACAACAGAAAGTGCTATCAACCACTATTACGGAACTGCAGTAAGCTGGATAATGGGATTGAAGCGCTAAAGGACGCTCTGAATGGATTTTTTTCTGGAAATAGTATGTTGGTTTTGCAACACTTGGGGACTGGATAGCAGCCGGATAGCAACAACATCATGTGGTAGCACGACTCCTGGACTGGGAACAACCTGCTGCTGTTGTGGGACAGTGACTTTATGTGGAAATAGCCAGGAAGATGGGGCAGCAGATAAGCTTGTTTTTCCAACGATCTCCAGCATGTTAAAAAAAAAAAAGCATAGTTCTTTAGATTTGGCCACCAAAATATAAATCATAAGGAAAGTGGAGGCTGGTGAAGGAAAAAAGAAATTCCTGCAAGCCTTCAAGTGGTCTTTACAAGGTTCAACATGTTTTTTTTAAAACTGATGCAACACTTCCCTGATTTATCTGCTTCATTCATTCAAAGTAGAAAGTGTTGGCTATTATCTTTAAAGCCATACATGGTTTGGGTCCAAGTTACCTGCAGGATCACCTCCTCCTGTACAATCCACCCCATACACTCAGGTCTTCTGGGGCTGATTTACTTAAATCAGCCAGAACTAGACTGGCAAAAGTCATCCAGAGGACTTTTTTGTTGGCTGCCCCTAGACCAGGGCTTTTAAAATGGTGTATCGCAACACATTAGTGTGTCGCCTGAAGTGTGTAGGTTTGTCACCTTCCCCAGCTGAAATAGACCCCCCACCTGAGCCTCTCCTGCTGCTGCCACTCTTGCCAGGGTCTCGGGGGCAAAGAACATTGGGAGTGCTGTTCTAGCACTCTCATGCCCATTCATCCAGGAAGAGGAAAAAGAGTTTACATGCAACTCTGTCCCCGCAAAGACAATTGGAGGGATCCAGGCAGCAACTGCAACCCTCACCACCTCACCTCCCACTCTGGCTTGCTTGGCCCTTCTCCACCCTCCCTCCAGCCCCAGGAAAGTTTGACTAAGTAGCTGCCAGCCCAGCTTGAGTAAGAAAGGAGAAGAAGTGCCAGAGGGGTTTTGCTGGGAAAAGGAGCAAGCAAGCGCCTGGAAGTGCACGAGCCTAACCGGGGAGAGCAGCAGAGAGCTCCAGCCAAAGGCTTCGGAGATGAAAGCAGCCACTGGCTGATTGACAGTGATGGGGCGGGACTAGAGGATTCTTCTCTTGCAACACACTCCTGCCTCAATGCTCCCCCTCCCCTGGTGGCACACATACGGCCCTGCTTTCTTTGGCAGCTACTGATTTTAACAGAACTCAGAGAATCTGAGCCCAGTAAGACCCTGTATGCAAAGTCTGTTTTGGGATGAGAAGGTGAGAGGATGTATTTTTCTTTTTCCATCCGTCAGTAACAGAGCGCTTAAAACAAATGCACCTGCAAAACTGCAATTGCAGAGTTCTATGGGGTTTCATTGCTCCAGATGTCCAGCCAGCACTAGGGAGCATCTTTGCGAGACTTTTCCTCTGCTTCCCCAGTCCTTTGGGGATTTTGCAAAAAGATTCCCCTCCTGTAGCCTGACAGTCCTCCTCCCCCATTCTCTTTCTCCAATTCTTTCACACCCTTCCCCTCTCTTTCATACAGTCTCCAAAGCACAAATGTGCATTCAGCAAGTGTACACATACCTTATACAGGCTCTTCCCCTTCACAAACATACAATCTCTTCCTGTCCTTGACAAGCATTCCTCCTTTCATGCACACAGACACACACCCCCCTTCAACACACACAAAACTTCTTGTTTCATTTCTCACACACTTTCCTGAGTGGGGACATGCAGTGAGCCAGGATTGGGCGGGGGGCTGCCTTTCCCCACCCTAGATACACCTCTGGGTACTGTGCATGTGTAATCGGATACTTTAAACTCCGGTATGCTAGTAAAATTGAATTACTGTGTCGCGAAATGATCCATGTCTAAAAAGTGTGTCACCAACATGAAAAGTTTGGAAAGCTCTGCCCTAGAGTATGGAATGACCTGCCAGAAGAGGTTCAACAGCTAAACATGCTATTTGAATTTAGAAAGGTACATAAATACCTATCTCTCCCAGCAGATCTACCCAATTTTTAACTATGCTTTTAACTTTGACTTTTAAATTGATGTATTTTAAATTGGTTTATGTGTTTTTAGTTGAATTTTAATCTGTTCCACCCTGCCTTGATGATGATGATGATGATAATTTTGCATGTGTGTATTATTAATTTTGAATAAAATGTTAGCTGGAATTTGTTGAAGCTTGTTAGCTGAAACTTCTTTCTTGTAGTGTAGGATATTATCCCTATTCTCTCCAAGTTATTTCTGCGTCTGATACTATATTTTCCATCTAAGAAGGAAAGCCCAGGAATACATCTACTTCATTAACAGGCATTATGTTGCTATTGGTGGTGTGTGTCTTCAAGTCATTCATGACTTACAGTGAGGCAAATCTGTCATGGGTGCTGAGAGTGTGTGATGCACACAGGATCACCCAGGGGGTTGCCATGGCCAAGCAGGGAATCAAACCCTGGTCTTCAGGATTATAGTCCAACACTTAAACCACTACATCAAAGAAAGTAAATAGGCAGAAATAGCAGTGCATAATATGGCACATAGCAAGGATTCATAGCCGAAAACAGCAGATTTCCACTGTGGTCCTTTAAACCTGCAATTCTATACACATCTACCCAGGTCAGTGTGTCTTAACCCTATGTAGGTGCTTATAGTATCGTAGCCTTACTAAGATCACGCTTCCAAGAAACTGATTTGGAACAGAAATTTCCTAAATGATATTGGGCCATGTGTGCGGCATCTTCAACTCACAAGACTAAGGATTAGGTAAAATGTATTCACATACATAAAGATCCTTTTCGCACCTTACTTTGTCCTGGCGACATCTGGTATGGGTCCCAACGTCAGCCCTACTGGGACAGAAGCATGACAGTAGTGCTTCCCTCTGTACTAGCTGCTTCCGGGATCCAAGAAGCACAATGGTCACGCCTCTTCCTGCTGCAGCGCAGCCAGGTACTGCCTCAGGTTGCACTGGTGCAGGAAGCACAGCCACTGTGCTTCCAGGGCCTCCACAGGGAAGGTAAGTGCTGGTGCACAGTGGGATGGTGGCATGATCACCGGTCATAAACAGGGAAAACCCGTCAATGATTTGTGGCATGATTGCACCACTTGGAGACAAGAGAAGGATGGGACTGAGACAACGTCATGCATAAGTGTCATTGCAGTCCTGTCCTTCCCCCCTCCCTATAGCAGGTTGGGAGGGTGGAGCAGAAAGGGCCAAAGTTAGGGACAGGGTAAGCATTTACATCAATGGTGTGAAGTCCTTCATCTCAAGCAAGAAATGATATTCTGGGATGCGACTGGGCTTGATGGTCAGTACCATAATTTGGCTGAGAAAATGCCACTCTTCCCCATCTGAATGGATTGGAAAGTGAAAAGGCATTGTCTCATACGCCTTTTAGGTGAGGTGTTTCACCCTTAAATTGACCTTAAGGTATGATCTCTGGGATGCATTGTTTGTAGTTAATTTTTCTAGCTGCTATAAAAATTGTAGATTGGTTTAAGCCCATTTTAAACCATCAAATTAGTTGTCCTGGCTTCATTCCCTGGTTCTGGAGGCAGTGTACAGATACAAGTTACATGAACCAAGAGTGCAGATCTAATTCTTGGGAAATATGAGCAGTTGAATTCTTTTGCATTCATGACCTGCTTTGAAGCTTCCTATGTGAATTTGGTTGGCCCCTATGGGCACACAGTACTGATCTCAAGAGACCTTTGGTTTGACCTAGCAAGATTCTTCTTAGGTCCAGTATTATGTACAAGTAAAAACTCTTCATGTTCTGCCCCAGAGAAGGAAAGCACGTCTACATATATGTTGTTGGATTGCAGCTTCTGTTCTTCTTCATCACTACCTATGGAAGCTAGGACTGCTGGGAGTTGCAGTGCAGCAACATCAGGAAGGACACAAGTTCTCTACTCCTATTTTACATTCATGTTATTGTATTGATATTTTCAAAAGCATAAAGTATATTAAATTTGGCTACTTAACTCAGAGTAGGCTCCAGGATAGTCAAGTTCATCTGAATAGATGCATGCTGCCTCAGACAAAACTGACATTTCGATTTAGGCAGAAGTCTCTATGATGTGCTGATATGTTTATCTAAATCACGTTTTAGCATGCTTACATTTTCTTAAGTGGTTTCAGTATTGACCAAGCGCTTTGAAACATGCTTTATTGGAATCTTGCTTTTTAATTGGATTGCATACAGGTGCCAAAGAACTATTCCTTTCATTAATATCAAATGCTGTCATGATCATAGGATACATTCTTTTTTGCCCTTTAATCTACACAAAAAAATGTCCTTTTTATGTACATTCTATCAGCCACCAGACGCTGTTTACTTTGTGTGACTGGTGGATGTTTATGTATGTCCACCTCATCAATTAGAAGCAAATAGCCCAGAAAGGATGTATTCTTAGCATCTGAGTAAATAATGGAGATTGATAAATGAAATTTACTAAATCAAGATGAAATAAATTTCTAAGACTGCATCAGCCACCCTTTCAGTCAGAGAGAGAAAATAAAATTGATCACCTGGTCACAATTCAAGGTCAAAGGCCTGTAACGGAAGCTGCTGACACTCAGGTTAATGACATGTTTAAAAATGATAGAATGAGAGAAATTTTCATCTAACAGATTACAGGGGCCAATCACACATGTGTTACGGCATAGTTGTGTGGCCACTAAAATTGCAGATTTTTATGGAATTTTCAAGGACCTCTGTTGCTTACCTCCTTACCATGTGCTTGAGAATGAAACTTTAATAAATATCTAACTCTTTATCCACATCAAATATAAACCAGCCCAATTTCCTGGACTTATTACTGCCCCATAGAACATAGACATACGCCACAGAACCGAACAGCACAGATAAATCATTCAGGATTTGGCTGAAAGATTTCTTCACATAATTATTTAAATTTAAAAAAAAAGACACAGTATTTCCTTCTGTCTCCTTCCATTAACCTCCTCTGATCAGGTGTCACAGACAGCTCCCCTCAGAAGTTTAGTCTGGCTCTAGTGCATGAGACTGGACCATAAAGAAGTCTGGGGCCCATTCACATTACAGCATTATAGCACTGTAATTCCAGTTTGAATGTCACGGTTCCATCCTATGGTATCCGGGGTTTGTATTTGGGTGAGGCATTGGAGCATCCTGGCTGAGAATTCTAAATTCCACTCCTTAAACTGCAGTTCCCAGGATTCCACAGGATGGAACCATGATATTTCAAGTGGAATTATAGTGCTATAATGCTGTAATGTGAATGGCCTCCTGGATTCTGTGACTCTAGTGAATGCTGGCTGCCCTTTAAAGTTATCTTCTTCAACCTAGTGTCCTCCAAAAGTCTTGGACTACAATTCATCCTCAGGCATTGTTCATTGCATCTAAAAGGCAGCAGTCTAGGAAGCACTGTATTAAAGGAAAGTACTTGCCTTTCTTTTTTAGCACAGGTTCAGGACTCCAACTCACCTTATCCCACTCTATCAGGCCATTACATTCAGCAAAAGACATTTGCAAATCATATTCCTGCCATTACTAACAGCACAAGAGAGCTATTCAAAACACTTCTGAAAGATGAATTTTAGCAAATATCTACCATTCACAAGGGAATGGTGGGAAAAGTTAAGATTTCAGCTTATGGCAGCTTTTTAAACTTCATTCCTTTTCTATTAGCTACAAGGAAAGGGGATCTTCCACTCTTCTGTCAGCCCACTCACCTAGTGTGAGGTCCAAATACTTCAAGTTTTCCCTGCCTTGTCCTTCCTGCCCCTTCTCAAGGAAAAAAAAAAAAAAGAAAAAAGAAAAGGAAAAGGCAGCTCCTCCCCTCTCATTGCTAAAGGGCAATTCATGTGCAAAAGGAAGCAGAATTATTTTCACGCTGAAAAGATTGACTCAGATCCCAAGGAACAGTTGTATCCTTTTCTCCCAGAGCCACTTTATCCTTCACAAATATTGATTACAGTACAGTACAGTGTATTCCTCCAATAGGGCAAATTCAAGGTGAAAAGGTAGATGGAAGTGGGTCTCGCAACAGTTTTGAAGTGGTGATCGGTCCCTTCGCTCTCTTGAAGGAATATTACCAAAATGCTACTTAATTTTGTTTTCCATTTTCTCAGAGGTTAAGCATATTAACAGCATTGTTACATTTGTTGTTATTTCTTCACTCATAGAGTCCTTAAATATGTCCCCCTTATGGTGCAGTAAGTCACCTCTCTTACTTATCACAGATCCATTAGCCTAGCTGAGTCAAACACTTGGACTCTTTCTGGATGCCAGGCATTCCATATGAGGCAAATCTCATCACCAGGTTGCCCTAATATTTATTAAATATTTTAACCAGAAAGACACATTAAAGGGCCCTACAGACTAGGAGCGGAATTGAAAAACCCCTAGAAAGGAAATATCTTATTAATTCATTAAGTCAAACTGCTTGTATCTACACTTGTATGACTAGAATTATGGTTCATTAACTTCATTTCTTTATATGAGTTAATTAGCTCAGAGGAGGCCAGAAATTAATTACCAGCGTATATAGTTTGTGCAGAATGGCATTCTGTTTATTTAGTTTCTCCTATTAACTTTTAATCTCTTCAAACAATAAAAGAGGTAATTAGTATTTTATAAACAAAAATGAATGCAACAAAGGCAAATAATTTGCCAGAAAGGGAAACTCCTGTGTAGAACCTGGTAGTTGGGTAGTTCAAGTTACAGACCACACTTAAGTACAAACAAAGAAGGAATCAGAGAGGTAGGTAGTCTGTGCAATCCATCATTAAAGAAGAGCTAGCTGGTAGGATCTTATAAGGAATGAAAGAGCTTTTAACAGTTTCCAGCTGTTTGAAAATAATTGCCCATGTAATCAACTACAGTAACAGTTTTTTAAAGCTTCCTAAAGAAACGAGAAGATATATTCATATGGAAGGGAAATTCACTTACAGCAAGTTTAAAAAGTTAAACACAGATTTTGTAGTAAAAGCAATCATAATTGTAAGTATATGTTCCACATGAGGTTATGTAACACAGAGCCTGTGATTCTTAGGATATTAGAATTTTTATATTTGGGGAAAAAATCCACCACTGTTGAAACTATGAAATTGATGTCATGTCTCTCTCAGGTATTTACTTTCTGGACAAATGTGAAAGTAGCTGAAATCCAAAGAGCTACAGGACACATATGTACACACTGATATAATTTTAAAACATTTTAAGTGTTTCCTCAAAGGTGATCATAGATACTGTTTTACCAGAAATATCTGCAATACAGACTGCCCTGTGTAAATGGACAAAAGTGGCACGAAGTCCACTATTCACAGGATAGAACTGAAGGCTACTTTGCATACTGTCTAGTTCAGCCCCATGCTTAATGCAGAAAATACATAGTTAGAAAATCTACCATCAAGGTCTTTCCAGCCTTTGGCTTCAGATCTTCAGTGAGAAATATCAGCCTTCTAAATAATTGGCTTCACTACCGGGCTGGCCTTTTCATTAAGGAATTTTCCAAATCTATCCTGTAATTTGATCTCATTATAACTAGTCATGCCCTCTGGGATAGTGGAAAAAATTCTTTGTCCTCTGCTCTGTAGAGGTATTTGACAAGTGTTATCAAGCCCCTCCCCACTCCCAGTCTTTACTGATTATCTCCTTTTTTTTTTAAGCCACCCAATTTTTATATATCTTTCTTAAAATGTAATGACTAGAACTGGACTCAGTACTTCAAATTACTACTTTTTGAAGACTATGCCCCTTTCTGCATGGACATGGCATCCTGGGATGGGGACACGAGGGGAGCAGGACCACGATGATGCTTCTCCAAGACTTTGTCGTCCCATCTTTCTTGTGTCACCAGCCGGCGTGATAATGTGGCAAATCATTGGTGGATTTTCTCTATCAATGACCTCTAATTGCACAATGCTCCCACACTTACCTACCCTGCAGAACATCCAGAAGCGTAATGGAGGCACTTCCTGCCCCAGCACAGCATGAGAAAGAGCCTGGCTGTGCTGTGGAAGGAAGAGGCAGGGAGCTGGTCTGGTGTGAAAGGGAGCATTCTCATCATGCTCCTTTCCTGCCAAAGGTGCTGCCAGGATCATGACCACAGGGCGACACCATAAGGTAAGGTGCAGAAAGGGCCTATGTTTCCATTATGTTGCTCAAAACTGCATTCTAGTGGCATCACAATGGAAGTTCATATTCAGTTTATGATTGACTTTCCACACCTTTTTTTACTTGCAGAGCATTACTACATCTTTTGTATATCTCCTATAGCCTTTTAGATATCTGTCATTTTCTATTCTCATTGGAATTATTTATGATTCTCATTCTCTAGTTACTCCTTCTTCAAGAACTTCTCACAGAATCAATTCTCTGCCCTTATTAAAACTAGCTTTCTTGAAATAAAAGAACACATTTTCAAGATGGTCATTAAATTGAGTATAACATAGTCCTATCTCCCCAACTTCTTACCAGTTCTGTATTATTGACCAACTCATTTTTAAGGGCAAATTAAAGACAGCCAATTGTATCTTTATAGAACCAGTGTGATGTAGCGATATGAGTTTTGGACTACAGTCCTAGACACCAGGGGTTCGATTTCCCACTAGGCCATGGAAACCCATTAGATCACTGGATGGTGATAGGTTTGTCTTAGGGTCACTGTAAGTCTGAAACAATGTAAAGGCACACAGCAACAACCAACTACAACTGTCTCTTTTCTGATTCTACATTCTAAAAGAGAATGTTATCAGCAAATTCTCTCTTTCTCGCTCTCTCTTTGTATGAAATTTGTTGGAAGCTGAAAACTTCCTTCACCTCCATTACTGGTACTTCTTGCATAATTTAAACATCCATATTTTGTTGTCCATATCCTCACCTTGGCTTGGGGATCTGTCCTAGACTCTCTCTGTTTATTTTTCACCAGACACTTTCCAGCCAGGCTACTGAGTTCATTTTCTTTAATTTCTGTACAGGTGTGCACATTGTGTGCTAATAAATGGTAGTACATATTTAGATGTGCTAAATGGAATCAAATCATGTTTCTGCCTGTTTATTAAGAACATATATCTTCATGTAGGGCAATAGGGTCTTCAACATTAGATTGCTTTTTGTTTCCCACCACCTCTTTGCAGTCACACAGTTTCTTTTGTTTTTCACTTTGCTTAGAAAGTGAGGAGGAAAGGACAGACGTAGGCTGGGCTGGAGATGAAAGAAAGGGAGTCCCATTCTAAGCAGTGTTACACTTAGGCCATTTCCACACGGGGTAATAAAAACGGTGCAGTGCATCCTCTACGGAGGACATCTGCACCTTGGAGCGGACTGGGTCCAGACTACTTAGTGTAGATCCGCACCTCAGTCCGCTCCGGAACGACCCCAAGTGGTCCTCCAGCGTGCTTTTGAAAGACCTGATTTTTCTGGTCTTTCAAAAGCACGGATCGCGCCACTGTGAACCTGCTCCCTTGTGCAGATTCGCAGGCTCGCACCAATGCGAGCCTGCGATCTGCCGAGGGCGGGCTTTAGGCTGGCGAGCTTCAGCGGTTGGTCGTGACCCACGACCAACCGGAAGCCATCATTTTGGATACCGGAGCAGAGCGGATCGATGATCACACACTGCTCCAGCCTGGACCGGACCGGGGAGCCAGAAGATCCGGTAAGTAGCAGTGCAGGGTAATTCCCTCGCCCCGTGTGGAAATGGCCTTAGATAATTTTGAATTCTGGGCCAAAGCTTGAAAATATTACCTAGCTGAATTACAACTCACTTTTATCTCTAAGCCCACATGGTCAGTGGCTTTGTTAGTATGATTTGGAAAGTTATAGTCCAAAAAGTAATTTTCCTAAGCATTAATCTGAACAAAAAGTTACCTGGGCAAGTTACAACTTCCTGTACCTCCCAGCCAGCATGTTAAGTGGCTTTGTTGGTATGAGACTTGGGAAGTTGTAGTCCAGAAAAGTAACTTTCCCAGGCACTGCTCTGAACGTGATAGTCTTATAGCATTCTTGTCTCTTTAGATGCAGTATATTACTTTGTTTGTCTTGTTTGCCTTCAAGTTGTTTTCAACTTATGGCAACCCTAAGACAATCCTATCACAGGGTTTCTGGGGCTGAAAGTGTGTGATGTGTCTAGGTTCACTCAGTGGGTTTCCATGGCTGGGTGGGGAACTCAACTGTGGTATCCGGGATTATAGTCCACCATTCAAACCACTACACCATACTTGCTTTCATGTATTATTTTAATTGCTTCAATATGTTGTAAGCCAGCCCTACTGCATTTGAGGGCTTACTTGATTATATTCTTGTGTTTCTGGATTTCTTCTTCAAAGTCCAGCCCTGATAGCACCTCTAAAAGTTTCAGTTCATTTGTTTCTCAAGCAGCAGATCACATCTATTCAGTAAGGGTGGTGGTGGTAGTATTATTTATTCTATTTTATTGTATTTGTAGGCCGCCTTTCTCCTGAAATTGGGAGAAAATTATGTTTTAACTACATCCCTTTTGAACATTCGGCCTAACATCCAGTACTATTCGTTCAATCACACTCTAACGGAATAAAACAAAAAAGGTTGGGTATTTTGTACAACACACTGGGGGAGAACTAATTTTTCAACTTTATAAAATCTATATGCTTTAATTATATTTTTATACTTAGGATCAAAAAGAAGTGTTTTATATCATTACCATACTGAAGATATCTGAATGTAAAGAAATTAAAATACTATTCAAGGCGCAGAGCTAATCCTGAAGGCGATTGTGTCAATAATTCAGTGTCATCTTTGAAGTGCTGTATTCAGGATATATTAATGTATTCATTAGAATAGTTTAAATCACCACAATTGATTTTAACTTGTGACAAAGAATAGTATTTTCCTTTCCTTATCCTGCCAGCCATGTGCCTTATTCTGCTTTTGTCTTAAAACCCTCTTGATGTGGAACAGCTGCCATCTTCAACCTGATTAACATATAGGCATGGGTTCTTTATTGCCAGCAATAGCTTTACAGCACAAATCACAGGGACTCAAAGAGCCAGGGAAATGATCCAACTGCTCACTCAATAACTATGACATATGATTTCAAACAATCCCCCTATTCTGAAAGGGTCGCGTTTGAATCTGATCTTGCCATGCTGTTTGCAAATATGCTAACATAGTGCTTCCATTGTCAGGTTAAACTGGTCTAGCCACAGGAACCACCAAAGTGAATCTTTTTCTTTTCAAGGGTGCATTTGAAAAGGCTGGAAAAAATAGATTTCAAAGGACTAGAATAACTAGCTCCCTGGAGCTTTTGTGGTATTGTTCCTGGAATACTGGTTTCCATCTCCCTGCCTTGGAAAATTAACATTGTCCACTGTCTGGGAGAAAGGTAGGCTATAAATCCAATAATTAATAAATAACAACAGGCAAATGCACCATAATGTTATAAATCCAAGGATGAGCCAGGACACTGAGCTAGAGGACGATAAACTGGAGACATCTGAATGATTGGTAGTGCATGCTGCAAGGTTACAATCCTTAGATCCAGGCCTGTATCAAGAGCCTGGTACCAAGGAAACCTCTGGACTGAGATTCCAAACTTTGAGCTAGATTTTCTAGAACAGGCGCTTTGAACACTCTGGGTTTCATCACAAAGGCAATGCACAAGACAGGAGATGCCTGAAAGGTAAGAGATTCCTAAATTCCAGGCCAGAGCACTGTAAGACTATCTATTTTAATTATGGAGTAGAAGACTGGGGTCTGGAAAGGGTAATCTGACCCAAGAGACAGAAATGCTAATATAGGGTAGGCAATGGTGCTCATCCAGATATTGCTGTACTGCAGCGCCAATTAGCACTAGCCAGCGTGACCAGTTCTGAGATATATTGGGAATTGCAGTCTGGATGGCTACAGTAGCTGAGCCCTGATCTAGAAATGAACTCTAGAATACAGATCTCAGCAGGGCAAACTGTCTGCTTGGGGCTATCCGTAGACCTATAGTCTGAGGTTATTGTTATGCACCTTCCAGTTGACTCTTGATTTATGGAAACTCTATAATAGGATTTTGTTTCGAAGACTGAGTTAGAGAAGTTTGCTGTTGCCTTCTTTTAAGGTTGAGAGAGTGTGACTTGCCCAAGGTCACCTAGTGGGTTTTCATTATTGGCATGGATTCAAATCCTGTTCTCCTGGATTTCTAAGCCAACATTCAAACCTCTACACCACACTGACAGTCTCATTCTTCGTGTCTAACTGAATTACCCTTTCTTGGCATTATTAATGTGAAACTGGAGAATGGCAGAGCTCCAGGCACATCCCAAAAAGTGGTATAGAACTTTCAGATGCTGTCTTCCAAAAACAGTATAAATAGGATGGTTGCTTGTTCTTTTTAAAGAGCAGGTGTTAAAGAGAAATCAAATAATATATCTTGCTAAAACAGCCATAGATTTTATGTCAGAGATACGAGTCATTTATTCCTGTGCTCCCACACTGAGCTGAATCATCACATTTTTGGCTGAAAAATCAGAAATGACCTGAAGTCTATTTTCTGTTTGCATCTCTTGGTTGATTTTTAGGCCATTTGGAAGGTCTGGGGATAGAGTGGAGCAGTGGCGGAGCTTGGCGTGTGGGGAGGGTGGACAGAAAGGAGGTGGGGCTACAGCATGAGATTCATGGCTGCAAGGTGTGGGGGCATGACCAGGGCATGGGGGACCATGGCCAGGGCATGTGGGAGTGTGGCCTGGGGCATGCGGCATGGCCAGGGCACATAGAGGTGTGGCTATGGGCTGGGATTACCCAAAAACATTGCCATCTAGGGTAAATCACCCCCCCTGCCCCCATCCCTACATGACTGAAGTGGGGAGTTAAAAGACAAACTGCCATGGCCATTTGGGGGCATTCCCCCAATACCGCTGGGTCGCCTTAGGTTTGCCATAATATCGTTGGCTTGACAACAACAACCAACTTTCAGAGTCAGCAAGGTATAGTGGTTTGAGCGTTCAGCTATGACCCCGGAGACCAGGTTTCAATTCCCCACTTGCCAATGGAAACCCAATGGGTGAACATACTCTCAGCCCCAGGAAACTCCATTATAGGTTCACCTTAGGGTCGCCATCGCTTGGAAACAATTTGAAGGCATACAACAACAACAATAACAACAACAACAAGAAGGAACCAACCAAACAACAAAACAACTGTTAATACTATTTTGTTCTGTTCTGTTCTTTTAATCAGTTCAGCTATTTGGGGCACTGAGAAAAATCTTCTTGAAGGGCTAAAAAGAAAATTCAGTGGAGAACTATATATACATATAGTTTTACATTCTATTAAAAGTCAAGCTATCATGGGCTAAAAAAAAGAGTGGGAAGCCTTTGGCCTTCCAGCCTATTCAATCTCACCCAACATGTCTGATAGAAAAGGTTCGTGGCAGTTGTAGGCCAAATCATCTGGAAGATGAAAGCTTTTCATCCCTAGGTTAAGACAATCTATTTTTCTCTTTCTTTCTTTCTTTCTTTCTTTCTTTCTTTCTTTCTTTCTTTCTTTCTTTCTTGTTTTCAGTTTGTCTTTTTACAGATGATGTGCATCACTGCTGTCTTAATTAGGTCTCATACTATTCATCTCATCATAATTTTTTTTTAAATGATTAAAAATACATAGAGAAATAAATTCTGCACCTAAGTTAAATATCTTCAGCACTGTTCACCTATTGCTTTTATGAAGAATTTTGTCTTCCTGGAGCCTTATGCAAGATTTGTTTTCTAACCTGTTGGTCACTACTACTTCATATTGTATTATATTTTTTGCCTGAAATTATGATAATGCATCATTGAGACATCTATCTATCTATCTATCTATCTATCTATCTATCTATCTATCTATCTTTTGTGTGTGTATACACACACACACATACTACACACATACATATGAATTATTGCAATCTCATGTAATTTCAGATGAAATCCAAAACAGGAGTCAATTTCCTTTTCAAGATCCTTCTATATATCTCTATCTAGCTGTCATCTAGCTATCTATTTAACTATAATTGATGTCCTCTTAGCTTATAGGCCCTAACAATAACATGTATTTTATTTACTCCTTGTGATTACTCATATACCTCTTTTCCAACCGTTATACGCAAGACGGTTTGGCCATTTTATTGAACACAGACCAAATAAGGAAATATTTCTCATCATATAAATCTAAAAATATTTGTAAGTCATTGCTACTCTGAGATTCCCAATAAACTAGATACAGCAGGCATACGAAAATGGAAAGAACTGTTTCTTACTCCCCAGGCAAAACAAATAGCTACATCTCTTGCAAGCCCCCTAATGCCAAATTCAACTGGTAACTGGCAACAGAACTGCAGCCAAAATAGGACAACTGAGAAACAGGTAGATTATTTCAGTGCTAGTTTAGTGTGTTATTTTAGTTTGTATAATTTAAAAATAATATTGTTTTTTATTTATTATTGTACTTCCATTGTTTCTTACTATTGTGTCATTCACGGTGGGAACATGCATTTATATTGAATGTTCAGGATATAAATTGTGTGTGTGTGTGTGTCCAAGCAAAATGGAGCAAGCACTATGCTCTGAGGATTCCCAAGGACTGTAGAAATACCAGTGACCTCTATGACAGAAAAACTTAGAAGGAGTATGCCTTCCCCTGAGAGAAAAAGTTCAGTGGTAACATCGAATGCAATGTAATATCCTGATAGAGGGCATGGATGGTTGGGACCTTGAAAAGGAATACTGCAGTAAGAAGAGAAGACTATGCCATATAGAAGTCTAAGCAGGAGGGTAAATTCCTTTATTCTTTTTGCATTATTAGAACAGTCACCAAAGTGCATTTAGAAGTATTCAGCAGAGATGTAATTCTTCATTAATTTTCTTCTCAAGGGAAGCTATGAGTAATTTTAGTAATACTCTTCCCACTGCACAGTTTTCAAAGACTATTTGAAATTGGGATTTTCTTTGTGTAAAATGTTCACCTGGTTGATTGTGCAGAAAGCAGCCTCTTCTGCATGGGAAGTAACTTTTTCTGAAAAAAAAAATTCTGCAGAGCAATATTATTCTGCATGGAAGTATTATTTTCTACACAGAAAAAGCCATTTTCTGAATAAAAAATTGCAATTTTGTACAGAAAAAGACCACAATTACAGCTTTTTCTGTACACGAATAGCCTTTCTCGTGTGGAAAGTAACATTTATCTATAGAAATATTATTTTCTTCCAGACAAGGCTGTTTCCTAGATATAAATTAATTGATTTCTGTGCGAAACAACCGTGTGTGAATTTTTCATGGAGTAAGCCCCAGACAATTCAGAATTCTTCTCATTAGGGTTTCTTGATGTTCATGAAACATATTTTTCAAGGATTTCTTTCGATGTTTTTGAACATTCTTGCCACTGCTAGTACTACATATAGGTGACTAGCATAAAGTGTGCAGTGATTTGCAAATACCAGAATGACTGACATAAGTTATTTTAGTCATTGGTTATAACAGACACATTAAAGATTTAATTTTATTTCTTTCTCTCATTATCATTTTGTATCCTTACTTTCCTTCCTCCAAACTCCTTTCCTCCCTTCCACACTGGTGGAACTGTCAGGGTTCAACCTACTATTAGACAGAAGATGGCAGCTGTCTCAAGCAGATGATGTTGGGGGCTTGGAAACCAGTAGTCACCCTATTTCCTCTGTCATCATCCCACATTGGGGATGGGAGAAGGATGGGGCCCAGATGATGCTTATGCATGACATTGTCTGTGTCTTGTCCTTCTCCTGTCCCCAGGTGGTGCAATCGCACCGCAAATCATTAATGGGTGAAACCCATCAATAACCGGCAATTGTGCAGTACTCTCTCTGCCCTCCCGCACTTAACTTGAGCTGTGGAAGGTCAGGAAGCATGATGGCCATGATTCCTACCCCAGTGCAGCCTGGGACAGTGCTCAGCTGCACTGTGGAAGGAAGAGGTGTGGCTACCACACCTCCTCTATTCCCAAGGCAACTGGTGCAGAGGGGAGCACTCCTGTCACATTTCCCTTCCAGGAGAGGCTCTGTTGGGATCCCCATGGGATGCCACTGGGATCAAGTAGACTGCATAAAGAGCCTGCATCTCTTAAACTAGACTGCTGCCCTCAAGTGCCATGGAGGACCCTATCCCTTTAATAGTAATAATGGAATAAGATCGACCTGCTGGTCCACTTAAATTCTGTACATGGAATGGGAAAGAGGCATCTTTGGTTCAAACAGCAAATGGTATTGGGCCAGTCCTTGCAATTGAGCATATGGAAATTATGGAACTGAAGTAGATAATGAAGGAGAAAAGGTATGTGAATGAAGCTGCCAAGTCAGGAACATCCCATGCTTTGAATTTTCAGGGCCAAAACCTGAACCCTAAGGAGAACCTCAGGTGATGTCATTAAGAAATATACACAAAAGACAAACTCCTAGAGAGTCTAAAGCACTCGCTTTGAAGCAGCTTGCACTGTACAGTTAAAAAAAAATCTTTCCAAGCCAGGGATTTTGACCTGAGATTACTTTGCTTTACTCTAAGGCCTAGGGGCCACAGAGCAGGCCACGAGATCTAGGAACCATATGTGTGAATGCAAGCTGTGATCCACATGGAGCCCAATCACCATTGTAGAAAGGACAGAAGGAGATAGGGAAATGAGAAGCTTGTGTTCTTTAGGGAAGCAATGGACCTTGGTTCAAACCTTTGAAGTGGTGGCTTACAAATTCTAATTTGGCAACTATGTTTGGTCTGGTATTTTCATTATAAAGTAATCTTTTGATGTTCCCCTAGTGGCAAACACAGGAGGATCATGGGGCCCTTGCTGCCATTGCCCATGCTTACCCTGACTTAACTGCACCAATGAAGAGACCCACCAGGGGACACAGATACGCCCTTGGCTGTGGGCTCAGTGTCAGCCTGGCCAGCTACACTGCAAAGCATGCTGCATCTGAAATGATGGCGGGGGATTCAAAAGAGAGCAGGAGGAAATGAAAGGGAGGAAGAGGAAGGATAGATTAGAAAAGAAGATAGAAGTGAAAAGAAAAAGAGAGATGACGAGGACGTTGGAGGAGAGGGGATGAGGGAGAGAGAGGGAAAGAAAGGACTGGAGACGGGACTGGAAGGACCAGGGAAAGGCTGATACAGTGAGAAGGAACTGGGAGAAGGGAGGATAAACAAAGAAGGCGGACACAACTAAAGCAGAACTACTTGGAAGGAAGAGAAAAAAGTTGGAAGGCAGCTTGTGGGGGAGGTATAACAGAGGAAGGAAGAACTGAAGGAGACTGGGAGTAAAGGAAGGAGGACCAGGCGATGGGCAGAGATGTGAGATGTGCAAGTCAGGCCAGGAGAGGTGGAAGACATTGGGAAGGAGGAAGTTCACTTGGGGGAGATTCAGGAGGGGAACTTTTGAGGGTCCCTAAGGAGTGAATCTAAGAGAAGGAGGAAGCAGAAAGGTCTGGGTGGGCATGTGGAGAGGATACAGGAGGAACAAGAAAACTGTGTGGGAAAGAACAGAAAAGGAGTAAAGTTTCAAAAAGGGAGTTAGAAGTCAGGAGGGAGAGTTACCAAAAGAAGCCACAGGACTGTGAAGCTAGATGAGTTCTATAAATGGTTTTGATCCTCAAGTCAGTTCGAAGAAAGAGCATTGCCTAGAACTTTATTTCATTTACTATTGGATTTTGTTTGTTTTCCCTTTCGTATAATGGTTTGTTGGTGAAATATGCCCCTTCCTTCTGTTTTGTGTTAAACAAGTGATGCACTGGAAATCAATAGTGCCTCAGTTGTGTGTTTGGAGAAATGGATTCCCAAGCCAGGGCTGGTCCCAACACCCTGCCAGATGGAGGCAGAGCTACACCCCTGCAGAAACATATAAACTACATTTATATCATAGTGTGTGGAAAGGCAGCTTATAAAGGTCAAAATAACTGGGTGCATGATCCCCCCCGAAAAGTAGTTCCCCATTTCTTTCAGCTCCAAGAATCTCATTGTATGATTTCTGTGTTCTGCAAATTACATAGACATTGTTGTGCAGCTGCCAAACAACTTAGGAAACTTGAAAAACAGTAATGTCTTAGTGTACCTCAAAGACCTACACTTATGACTGGAGAAAATGATCACTCACTCCCCCCACCTTCTGTTTCACTGTTGACCAAGGTTATTCTCTTTATCATGCACAGATTTTATTGAGTGATGCCAAGTGAGATGAATAGAAGCAAATAATGACAGTGCTGTAGTGATGAAAAGGGAGACAGGGGTCGTCTAGGTTTTATACCAAACAAATTGAGTCACATCCACTTCTCATCCATTATTTAGGGGTGATTGAGCAGGCTTGGCTTCTATAGATTTGATAATCATTCAGATGTCCATATTAAATATGTAATGTACATTTCTCATGAGGATGTCAGTGGCCTGTCACTGCAGAACAACAGCACATAAAAAGAGCTGTAAATGTATAGATTCTCAGAAATATTTGACATCAATAAATATGTAAAAGGCAGATAATAAAACCTGTTTCTATCTGCCTGCCAGCTAGCCTTCATGTCAGGCCGGACAGTCCCGTCTAATACTGTGATTTTATGCAGCTGTATACTATGAATATTGGCCTGCACACTAGAGATTAAAGCACAGCAGATGTTTCTCTGCAGGCTAACAAATATATCACCCCTGATAACGAATGACAAATGTTGTTCCATATTGTGTCAGACAAAACCAGGGCTCTTGTAAAACAAGTGTTACAGCTGGAATAGGATATTTTAACACAGTTACCTTAGGAGTAGACAGACAGCAGCCTGCTCCAGAAGTAGCTGAATCCCAGTCTGCAGTCACATAGGTATATTCAGCTACCTGGGAAGCAAGGGGAGCTCTGTAAAATTCAGAACAAAACAAAATGAGCCAACCTTTTCAAGGACCATGAAAGACTCTTCAAGGATTTCTCAGTCTTTGCTTTTCACAAGCTTTTTTATTTTGGACTGGTTCACTTATATTTTTTAATAGGTTTTGGATTTTTCTTTTTTTGGTTACTTGAGTGGTAGCAATTAAGGATGTAAATCCTGACTTAATTTGTCCTCATGCAATAAAAGAGAAATCACATACTTTTCTCCATGTTTCACAAGACACACGATCTTTAAATCTATCTATCTATCTATCTATCTATCTATCTATCTATCTATCTATCTAGAAGTCTGGCCTCAGCGAGAACTTGGACATTTTGGAACAAATTTTTGCGAATTTCTATAAATGGGTATTTACAGCTAATGTAACTAGTGCCTTTTTGAATAGACTATTAAAAAGTAGAAGCATTTGGATAAGTTATTTGTGTCTTTATAATTGGCTGGTTCCTTGTGGTTGTTTGGTGTCTGTTCACATAATTTTCCAGAGAAAGAAAATGCAGACATTTTTGCACAAATTGCACAAAGCATGATGGAAAAACATGCTTGAGGAAAAGCAACAAATATCCACTTTGGAGCTTACCTCAGGTTATTGTTACAACTAGGTTATGAGTTTTACAATAAATTGCCCCAGTGTTTAAGTGTGTGGCATCTTTATGTTGAGCTCAAGTTTTAGAAAAGCTTCATTCCAGTGGATTTTAGACTTATCCTATAATTTTAGTATCAGTCCTGATGTCTTAAAAAGAAAGTGATGACTGAAGGTAGTTGAAGTAGGTAAGATGTAAAAATTGCAGTGTTTTATAAAATAGTGTACTGACCTATAAACACATGATTAATTACAATTATAGCACAATTTTCTGCATGACTACTCAGAAGTAAGTCCTCTAAGTTCAATGGGGCTTACTCCCAGAAAAGTATTATAGTATAAGAACCTTAATGTGAGCAATGCCTCGAGCTCATGTCATCAGAGATATATTAATGCAAGGCCTTAATGATTTTGCTAAGGCCATTTCTATACTACACTGTTATAGTGCTATTATTCCACTTCCAACATCCTGTGGAATTCTGGGGTTTGTAGTTTATTGAGGCCAAAGGGCTCTCTGGCTGAAAATTCTAAATGCCCCTCCTTAAACCGCAAACCCCAGGATTCCGCAGGATGTTGAAATAATAGCACTATAATAACAGTATAACAGTGAATAATAGCACTATGACAGTGTAGTGCAGACATGGGCTTTGTTCCCCTTAAATGTTTATATACTGAAAAATATGGTGCAAATTGTGAAATCCATTCACAATACTGCTGTTTCCCCCTATTTATTCACACCTCCTTACAAACATTTCATTTTTAACCTTCATAGGGAGAGGTCAGAAAGCAACTTATCAGTTAATGTGTTTGGCTAAATTTCTGTGAAGTGCTCATGAAATGCAAGAGGCAATTTACTGACATGCATTTGGCACTGTCCAATTGAAGTCAATGCAATAAGTCCCAGAAGTGCTCACAACGTAGAAAGGGAGAGCAATCTTTCTGCAAAATCATTAAAATATAGTACCTATGAGAATTTCTGAACATGGACCTTTTGCAATTACTAGGCACAACAATGTGAGTGGTTAGGAAATCACTGTCTTAAGGGCTTTTCAAAACAGAATTGATGAGGGCTAAGATTTGTAGTAATGGTCACACTGTTTCTTTAATGAACAATATTCCAAATAAAAGTTGGGACCAGTTTGGGATGTCTCAATATGCATGGAATCCAAGCCTTCCCGTTTTGTCTTCATTATGTCAAAACGGGAACTTCTGTTGATCTGTGAAGATAATGGTTGAGTTTGGCTGTCATGGTAAGCTGAAGTTCTGCCCAATGTGCAGGAGCATCATGCTGGTGCATGTTGCCCCATTGTTCTCATTTTCAGTCGGAAGAAATAAGCAATTCAAAGATATTTAGGTCATCGGTCCATCATTTGTTTGTCATGACGTATGAATCATGCAGGGGTGGGCTATCTGGTTTGCCTCAATAAGCCAGGGGAATAACCCTTGGAAAAATAATGCTTCATTTCTCTGGCTTTTGTAGGGAGAGGCATGTCATTCATGATGGACAAAGCACAGACATAAGAATTGCACGTGAGAGTGATTACTTAGCTACAAAAGCAGATAGCAATTGGCCAGTGTGAACTGGTATGCTGGGTTGTTTCCAGGCTATCTGGAATACCCTTGAATATCCAAGTTGTCTTGGATATCAGCACATTCCTAGTGTTTGAAAGTGTGCATGTTGTGTTCCAGTACTGAGGTGGCAAATGCTCTTTCTTCTGTAATGCTAAGTGGTTTACTGAAAACATTTGTTTCCCTTGTATAAGCTTCTTGCCCTGAAGCTATATGGTAGAGTGGTTTATGAATCTCCTTTAAAAACTCCGAATAAAAAATTAGAATGCTGTGGGTATAAACTATGCTACACAAGGAGGAATAGAGAAGTCTTCCTTATGAATTTATCTATTCATGAGCAAACATTTTAGCCTGACTATTTATAAAATATCCACAATAGATTTCAGAGAGGGTAAAACACAGAAAGTCCAGACAACAAAACAAGATCAATCACATCAAACAAAAATTAATCATCTTATAACATCCTAAAAACTAAACTGTTAGTTTATTTCCAACATTACATTACATTACAGTATGTGGCATATTAACACCGGAGCTATGAATGCGTATTATAATGCTACAAACTCAGACCATTAGCAGCTTCAGTATAGTTCACTGGGTACAATACGAAACCAAACATGCTTATATTGCTAAGAGAGATGCTTTGGGGAATAAAGGCAATATAGCCACATGGCAAGTTTCAATCACTTCCTGGCTCGTTAACAAACTTTTCCCCCCGCCTTTCCTAACAGACACTTTGCTTTCCAGCTACGGTGTTTTCCCCAAGCAATTTTATACAATGAGACGGTAACAGTTGTTTGTCTGATAAAGCACGTACTATTTAGAACACAGATGTTTGATTATTATTTATTTCTCTCCAAAGCTCGCTAATTCAGTCCCAAATGATCTTTTCCCCCCTTTTGCTTAAATTTAATTTGGAATGTATGTTGTTGGTAAGTGACAGATAGTTTAATTATTAATAGGATCCCGCCATGCAATGCACCACAGTTTTTAAGGTCACCTGGGGCCAAACAGCCACTGCTTCCTTTGTTCCTTGTGCTTCTGGGATTCCTTGAACAATGCACAGGTAATTACAAAACTCATGACAAATCTGCATGTGTTATGCCCTTTCCTCAACATTTGTGCTTGCCTATGGTTTTACAAAGTACTTATTTTACAATGAAATTGTAATGGATCATGAGAGACTCCAGGAATGCCAGTGGGAACCATCTGCAGATCACCTTGGAGTGGATGAGGGGAGAGAGAGATATGTGGGTGTGTTTGTGTGTGTATGTATGCTTATATGATGGAAAATGGGGTGTGCTGTGACTCAGCCTATCTACATTCAACTGCATACATGCAAAGTTTTGTTCCTAGCCTCTGGTAACAAGCAAGGCATGACTTTCCTCTCTATCAATGCATCAAGCACAGAGATACGTCAGAATGAATGACAGTAGCTCTACTGTCTTCTTCAAATGGTGGTCACTGAATGGGTGGAAGATGGATCAAGAAGGCACCTACTAACCCTGCCTTTAAGCCCTACGCATTTGTGATGAGGGGCACCTTTCCATTTTTGAAAATGTTTTACAGTCACCATCATAAAATACTTGTTGGGGAGACAAAATGATTGCCACAGTGTGTGGACAATCCCAAATTTACTAAGGCAGTAATGCACTCATTAAATGACGAGGCAAACTAATGAGTTTAAGGAAGGCAAAGCCACTCTTTTCTGAACTCCTTTTGTGCCAACAACATACCCATTTCATACAGCAGCAAACTGATTCCTCCCAAATTACCTTTCATCAAGTTGTTTAGAAATTAATTGTCCAAAATTTATTTCCACACAAAAAGTACAATCATCTTTCCCCTAAGTCATTTTGCCTCACAGTTAGAAAAACTACACAGCTCACATTGCCAACACACAGAAAACATGTCTTTCTAAATCAGACCTCCAACCCTTGCCTTCTCTCTCTGTCCTCCTGGATTACCCCTGAATTCTCTCTTGCACACATGCAAGCTTTCCACACTTTCCACTCATTCACAGATGCATAACCACATACTCTATTCATCCAGTGCACAGATGCATTCATGCTTAATCCCCACAGCCCAAAGGCACTTCCTAGCCAATCTTCATTGGTTTTCTTCTCTCTCTTTGGCTTTCTCACCCCAACAAACTGGTTTTCCAACTCTTTCTCCAACTTTTTTTTTTTAAAAAACCGTAAGTCTTGCATTTGATCCAAGATACTTATGAAGAAAATCAAACCTTTCTTAATAACTTAAGGAAAACAACATTTACAGCCATCTGTATGGGCTAAACACAATAGGTGTAGCTATTTCCACATTGCAAGGGACTATTTGACCTTCCTTATTGGACTGTGTCAGAAAAAAGAGATAGCAATCCTAATTCTGCACAAAATAACAAATATGGTAGAAGATTGTGGTCATGTGCCTTCAAGTCATTTCCAATTCATGGTGACCCTAAAACGAACCCATTACAGGGTTTTCTGGGGCTAAAAGCATGTGATATGCCCAAGATCACCCAGTGGGTTTCCATGGCTGAGTGGGGAATTGAACCCTGGTCTCCAGGTTATAGACCAACACTCAAATCCCTACAATATGCTGGCTCCCATGGTGGAAGATATATGGATTCAAAGCCAGATTTTAAGAACTATGCATTCAAAGGCGTTGCTTGGATGCGACAGATCTATCATTTTTTATTTTCTTCCTAATTTAGATTTTTCCCAAAAAAGAAGGTGTTACTTTCTCCATCGTGCCCATGAAGAAATTTGAAAATGTTGCTAACGTCTGGTCACTAAATGAAACTAAATAAAATCTCATCCATACACATTCTCTAGTCTAGATAAGAGCTGGCACCTGCCAAGGATTGAGGACTTACATTGTCTTCTCAAATGAGGCTAAACGGATGTAGCAACCGTTCCATCATAGAATCCTATAGAGCTGAAAGGGACTGTAAGGACAGTTTAGTTCATCCTCCTGCCATGCAGAAATACAGAAATAAAGTATTTCTTTATTTATCTACTCTTTGTTGAAAGACCACCAAAGAAGGAGGTGGCCTAATCTACTGTTAAACAAATCTTACAAAAGCAAAAATTGCTGAAACACCCAGCAGATGTCGTGTAGAAAAGACATAAAGTCTCAGATGTTCAAAAAAAGAAAAAGAGATGATTTTGTTAATGAAGATAATTTTTGTTATTTTCAATAATAAAAATAATATTTTCCCCCCAGCATCCTGCAAGTTTGTCTCTTCTTTACAGAACAAATTTGACAGTCAAAAAGTTCTTCTATCATTTAGGTGGAATCTCATTTCTTGCAATTGGAATCCATTGATTTGTTTGTGCTGTTCTCTGGAACAGCAGAAAACAAGCTTGCTTCATCTTCTTTCTGGTAGGTTGTCAGATATTTAAATATGGCTATCATATCATCTCCCCACCTTCTCTTCTCCAAGCTAAACATGCCCAGCTCCTTAACCTATTTCTCATGGGGCTTAGTTTCCAGACCTTTTACCACTTTAGTCACCTTCCTTTGACCATGTTCCAGCTTGTCAATATCATTCTTGAAATGTTCCCTCCCTGAAATTTTAGGTGCCATTTTCCCCTCCCTAATATGGTTAATATTGATGTCCAGAATTCCCTTGAGGAGTGATACTAGACAGCTTGCTACATTTGCAGGGGATTGTTTGTAGCGCCTTCATCTGTTACAGGCCAGTTCATTTCCAGTTTAGAAAATAAAACCCATTCTTTGCCTAACAAACTTGAGCCCTTTCCCCAGAGGGCTCCAAACACAATGAAATAACACTGTGGAAGAAGCTCCTTAGTGCTATTGGTCACTGTGGGCTTAAAAGAGAACTTCATGGTTGTTGTGTACCTTCAAGCCATTTCTGACCTTTGACCACTCTAAGGCAAACCTATCATTTCTGCACAAAGTCGCTATAATGCTATAGCAGTGGGTTGTTAACAGTACAGGAGCTGTGCTTCCACATGATGTCATTGGTATCCAGCTGCCATCCTATACCCAAGTGTTGCTGAAGCTCACTTTTTCATTTCCAGAAAAAATCTGTTAAGAGCTCCCTATAGTGCTTCAATCCTGTCAGCAATCATAGTGCAGCACCATTATAGTGGTTCATAGTGTTTCCTGTTATGGCAGATCTAGCAGTGTGTGGGTTGTGGGAATTCCCAGTTTGTTCCTCCTTTGGCAACTCCCATGGTATGGTAACTTTCTATCACCTGTCCCTGCTTATTTTAAATGTCTCCTTTGAGTAAAAACTTTGTATTTTTTAAATACATTTTTAAGCAGTATCACACAAAAGTGCAATAGTGTACTGGTATGTCGTGCTGTTACAACATTACTGCATTAGTTAAACATCCAAAAAGAAAAAAAAATCACCAGCCAATCGGGGTGGTGGGGCAGAGTGAAAGTGGGGCACAGGAGTCACCAAGGATGGTGTAATACAGAAGAAATATCAATGGCAATACCACTACCCACCCATTTAAGGGGGAAGGGTGAGGAAAAGAGAGTCCCTAATGCAATGGCATCACACAAACGGCAATGCTGCTTTGACAATGGTGTAACACGCTAATGGTCTCTAGTACGGGAATGGCCTTAGTCTAAATACAGAGCAGTTACAGATACATAATTCTAGATTACAAATCCATAAGTGCAATACAGAATACCAGCTATTCTTATTTTATTAGGAATGTGGCCATTACATCCAGAGTTTGACATCACGACCAATCCTGAATGATACAATTTCTATTCAGTATCAAATATTCATATTAAAAAGTGGTGAGTGTATGTGTGCATGCACACACACAGACACACAGACACAGATTGGACCTGAACGTAATTTCAGTAGTTCAGGTTGATTCAAAGTGGGCTGCAGCATGCTTGTTTTTGCAGTGGCAGAGCTTGGAGTCTGTGGAGGGGAGGCTGGAGGGGGTGTGGCCACGGTGCATGGGGGCATGGCCACGGTGTGCAGGGGTGTGGCTACAAGCCAGGATGCCCCAAAAACATTGCCACTGGGGGTGAACTGCCCCCATTGCCCCCCCTCATCACTACACAACTGTGTTTAAAACTGCCTGGAAAAAAAATAACCTTGCATTGCATTGGATACATGATCTTCAAAAACAAAGGTAAAATGTTTGGAAAGAAAGAGTTTCTTGGGGTGACTAAGATTCCTCCTCGGCACTTACACCTTTCTCTAAGAAAAGCAAAGGCCACAGTGACAATGACAAAAGGCTGTAGCTAGCATTCATCACATCTGATGCCAAAGAGTTTGTTCTCTTGGAAGGAGTGAGTGAAACTTTCACTGTTTGTTGGTGGCTGAAATGGTAAATGACAAGAGACTAAAATAAATGCACAGATCTGACTTCTTCCAGCTGGAAAGCAATGAGTTCTTTTGTTCTACTGTCAAAATGTTGTGGATGCAAATGTAAACAAAATTAAATTCATGCAAAGGTAAGACAAGTTCACTGCCACAATCGCTAGCAATTTGCAAGATGTTCACATTAGCTTTGCATGATACACTCTAGCATGCTTTGCCTTCTCCACCCCAAATCATTAAAGATGGACACTCTCTTAATTTACCTAGACCCCCCCTCCTGTTTTCCTCCTTTCCTCCCCCCTCCCTTGGTCAAAGATTCTTGGCATTGCTCACACAAACAAACTTTGCTAACAGCTTTCAACTTGGAAGGCCCGCTTTTTAAATATTTGCCGCTACATAATTGAAACAGCTGTTTTAATGAGATACCTACTGTCATCATTTTACCCTGGCTGAGCTGGGTGACAACAAAGCAGTAATAACGAATTCAATAATAATTAACTCGGGTCATCTGCTCATCTGTCATGGCTCATCAGCTTTAGGGAGAAAAATCCCAGTGAACTTCTCTCTTTTGTGAGCTTTCCAAAATCTCTGCAATAAAATGCTTAGAGAGGACTCTAGGTAGCCCTTCAAAAGTTCTAAGCAAACTGGTAAGTAGGTTAATTAAATTTTATGCATGTTTAAATGCTAATGATTACATTCGTAACATTACAGTGTAATCTGTTATGGAATGATGTCATGCAAGCAGTGGTTTTTAGTGCCTAACACATTTCCATCCTGATGTGAAGAAGCTCTGGATCATTTATTGGAGGGCAGGAGTTGACAGTGGGTTTTCAGAGCCAGGTTTTACAGTCAGATTCTCCCCCTCTGCGTTGAATGTTAAGTAGGGAAGTTACAGCAACAGAGAGACTTGAAGCTCCAAGTTCTGCAATGAGCGGATACACATAATCCATTTTTTCCCCCAGCACTCACAACTAGGAATCTCAGATGTATCTCATCGTATTGCTATATTTAGCAAAGTGCTGACTCAGTTAAAATAGTCCAAATAGCTAGCTTTTATTGAGGTCCAGGTAGCAAGATCTTGGGGGAACTTTGAACATGAATTGTGTTGGCACAGGAATGTGAGGGGAAGTTGTTTACGGATGAGATGGCTTCCAATTTTCACCACCACTACTAGTTTTGTGGGAGCAGTAGGTATTGCGCAATGCATTTCTGGGGGGCACTGTAAGGAAGAATCAGGGGTTTGCGGCTAGTACTGCTTGTAACCTCCCATCAACCTGCCCCCCATAGCTATACATTATTGTTCTTACTTGGAAAATCAAATATAGTGAAAATGGGGTAAGGTCTGGAGATTTAGCCTATTTCTAAGACCCCTTCTCTTTATGACCAAGAGTGTCCACAGCCAAGAATATTAGCAAAGCGAAGGAAAAAAAAAAGAATAATCAAGGACATGCTAAAGAGGTTCTTTTTGTATGGTGTAGGACTTGGAAAGGTATTTTTAAAAGATGATTAATTATAGTCAAATTAATGCAATTATTATTTTGATTACTTTTTGTTTAAAATTTCTGATTTTTTAAATACAAAAACTAAATTCTGTAATATCTGTAAATGTCTTAGTTCTATAATTTCATAAACAAACACCTAAGACTATTGCACAAGACAAACAAATATACAACAAATGCCAACAACCAATAAATATATTTTGAACAAATATGAATGTTTGCACATTTTTACATTGTTACATATTTCATTTATTCTCTTCCTTTATATTTAGCACAACTTTTGGCTATATTGTATGTCATGTGTCATATTGGAAGTTCTATATGATATTCTGGTTGCCTCTTAATATATTTTAAATTCTGTGTGGTTCATATTTGCTATAAACATTAAAATTATTGTTCATTTCTCTATTTTCATATTTACTATGAAAATTATATTTATTGGCTATATATTTGTTTTGTTCATGGTCCTGTGTGTGTTTTTACACTTGTGGTTGAGACCCTGACGTTTTGTGATTTGTCAGTTCCATAATTGCCATTCCCTTAGTGTCAAGAAGAGAACAGAAGGCATCACATCAATAGGTATTTGACCCATGTGATAGTTCTTCTTCACCATTAGGAAAGCCATCTAACTTTTACAGTGGAAATAACTACAAAATTGCAGTAACACTTCAAAGTGAATTGAGTTATCAGTCATTAAGACAGTCACAATATAATGTATCAATATAATATAATGGGATCTTGGTTACTGCAAAAAAGAATTAATTGCACGTACCTAGTTAGGTATTAGCATTTGCTTCCAAACTTTGACTTGCACTTATATCTTCTGCTGTCTACAGATGGCCCTTCCATTAGGCTGAATGAGGTAGCCACTTCAGGTAGCAGATTTGTCATGGCATGTAAAGGCAGCAAATAGACAATTTTTCTATTTACTATTTATTTCTAGAGATGAAAAGATGTGTCTGAAAGTGATTGGGTTCATCAGTTTGAGGCACTATGCACCTTAACTTGGGTAAGGGAGTGTGCAGCATTTGTTACCCTGTCTCAGACAACAAAACCGCTTGGGCTGAAGAGCAAACGACTGTGAAGAACAAGATAACAGCATAAGAAAAGCTGGAAACCAAATTGTAAACCAGTTAAGATGAAAATTTAACCAAAGGCATTGATCCTATGAAGGATCAGAACAATTCTAGTTCAGCTTAAAGTGTTTTATTCCAGGTAAATGTGTATAAGATTGCAGTGCAAAATGTATGCATAAAGTGTAAGTGTGCATAATACTGTATGTTTATACTGCAAACCCAAACATATTTAGGGTCAGAAATAATTTCTACTAGGTTAAATTAGTCTTGAGACAACATCCAATGGGATTCAACAGATGCAAAGGTAAGTATTTTTGTTTACTTTGAGTTGTGCAAAAACAAAATGTTCAGTCTGAATTTTAGAGAGAAAAACTTCAAAGTGAAAGAATAAATTATGCTGATGACAGGTAGGAGCATACCTCTTGGAAGGCAGGAGCAATTTGGGGGTTGAGAGACATTATTTAGTGGCTGTATAGGTGTTTGGTTCCTTATGACAACATTTTCTCTCTCTGGCTGCCATACTATAAGATATTATTTGCCTTGAAAATTTCTTCCTGAAAATTTCTTCATCCTGAGTTGTATGCAGAACAGTCTTCTTTCTACTGAGCTGAGGTAGTGAGAATGTTTACATAAAATGCCCGCAAAACAACCCCATGTCATACCATTCTTCCAGGAAATATTCTGTGTGTGTGTGTGTGTGGGGGGCTCCCTTCCTACTGACAGTCACCATTTTAATAGTGGATTTCAACGGAAAATACCATTTTCCCAGGAATTCCCTTCAGAATAATACTGTATTATGATCTACATGTCATAAAATGAAATGTAAGAATAATAACCCAATAAGTAACATATTTCTATTTGGTCTAGTTGGAACAAAGCAGAGTTTGACAGGGTTTGATGTAACGTCTTTATTCTGCCCTTCTATGATATTCTGCAAGTTGAACTGAACAATAAAAGGAGACTCAACTGCTTCAATTCAGAAAGGAAAGAATATTGTGAAGAAAATTACTGCCTGTGTCTAGATATGTGAAAAATAATATGACTCATAGGTTTGTGTGATACATGCAAAGGAAACAAGTAATAATATTTGGCAGAATCCTGCATGATCATTTTGTACTATGTAGTAGCATGGTTAAGGTGCTATGTAGTGGATTCTGGACAGATTCCACCTCCTCCCTTCAAAAAAACCCCCAGAGGTACATAGGACTTAATTCCAAGCCTCAGACTATGTTTTTATTCCCATTTACCTGAGAGAAAGATCTACCAAACTAAAAGGAACTTTCTTCTTAGTAACCTGTACATGATTACACTGTTAAGTGTTCTTAACAAGAGTCCATTTTACTTGACATACTTTTAACATTATGATTTCACATTAATTGCCATGGCAACAACCATGTGATTTCCAGTCTAAGGAGGACATTTAGAATTCTTAACCAGAGACTTCTGGTGCATCACTAAACTATAAACCCCGGATTTCCACAGCATGCAACCATGGCAATTAAAATAGAATTGTAATGCTAAAATCATATAGTGTGGAAGTGTTCACAATCTTCTGTTTGACCTCTATTTAGATAGCTGGATTTAAACTGATAAAAGGGTTATATTCCTTCCACTATTTTTGGTGACATCAATTTAATTTGAACTTTAATTGTTTTTATAGTCATTATACATTCTTGACTGTCCCAGTGTCTTTGAGATGGAGGAAGGGACAAAATTCAAAAAAATAAATCAATTTACCAACTTGAGGAATGTATATCTTCATGTTATAAGTAAAAATAATTTAAAAAATCAGGGAAGGTAAGACCTGCATTTCAACCCAGTTAAATATGATGCACGAAACGGTGAATCAATTTTAAGCTTCAATGCTGTCTACACATGGCTGCAAGTGTATCACTGAACTTGACAGAGTCAGCTTCTAAGTAGACCTGCATAGGACCATACTGTTAGACACATTTGATAAGAATAACCAGCATTTCTAATATACCAGATTATATACTTTCCTTCTACTATATTGATATTACATATGTACTAGAAAATGTCTTATGAAATTAGGAAATTAAAGAGAAAGGAAGAAAAGGAAAGCAGGCTGCTTTTGCTACATAGAATGTAGAAATGGATAGTAAAAACATACTTTTTAAAAATTTAACTAGCCCAGATTTGCTGCACTTAGAAAAAAACGTTGTGAAACTCATTGTGGTAACAATGAAAATAAAAAGTTTTTTTTAAAAAATATAAATTAAGAAAGAAATTTGTAGATAATTCCAAATCTAACCTCAAAAATATACAAATGCATACTCCTTGAGAAACAGATATTTTCTTGTCTTTATGGAATCCTTGGCCTTTGAATACTGACCACTGCTATTAAAGTAATTAGTACACTTTCCCCTCTGAGTAACTATTATATTGTCCACGTTATTATATCATTACTATTTCACATTGTGGTAATTCTACACTACAGAGGCACACTGTGTGCATGTGCGTGTGTGTGAGAGAGAGAGAGGGAGAGAGAAGCATTACATGTACATATAGGTGTATGTGTACATGCATGAATAGTGTGGTTTTACTCTTTTTATTATATGTGATTATATTAGACACTGTTTTGTATTATATGTGCATACTGCTTTTGTATACACACAGATGTAGAGAGATTTAAAAATATTTCAATGAAAAAAATACATAAAGACAAATTTTTATGGGTGCTGGTATAGCCAGGTATAGTCTCTACAGTATTATGGAATTGTACAGGATTCTTTTATGGAATCATAAAGTACCTGGTGGTCTGATAACCATCTACTTTGAATCATATAGTACACAAATATATGAAATATGGCAGTAAGATAAAATACAGGGAGAAAAACCAAACATTCACTTTATCATCAGAAGCACTGGAAGGCACACCACCCCAGGCTTCAAAGCTATATGTCATGACTTTAAATGGCTTCATTTACTTTGTGATAGATGCAAAACAGTCTTCCTTCTACTCAGCTGAGGAAGGGGTGGTGTTAGTAAACAAAGACTTAATGGGATAGTTTTAGATGTGTCATTTCTTCAATCCATCTGTTGTTAAATTGTATTAATTACATGTTTCTTCTATGAATATATCAGCAGTGCTGAATTTCCCAAGCAGTATTCATTTATCAATTTACTAGTTACTTTTGTATATTACCTTTCAGCTAATGAGCTCAAGACAAGTACTTGATTTTCCGCTTCCTTACCTTATCATCACAATAACACCGTAAGGTACATCAGAGGAAGTTGTCTGGCCTAAGGTCAGCCACAAAGTTTCATGACTTAGTTAGGATTAAAATTTGGCTCTCCCAAGGCCTGAGGACTGAATTGTCTTGGGGCATTACCTGGTTATGCTAGCAACGTTTCTATGTTTCCCAATCCACTTGATATCAGAATGGCTGCTGAAATGACGGGAAAACTACCAACTACCAATTCCATTCTTGTTTGCTGTTGCTGCTGTCTCTGCCCATGTAATTATGTTTGTGGAGCTTTATGTTTTGCTGGCATTAACTGGGATCTGGCTTCAATCTCTATCTCCTATGCCAGCAGCCAGCCAAGGTTCATAGCTCCCCAATAAAGTCTGTTGCAGCAGCCACAGCCACAATTCACAACAGTTCATCAGCCAGTCATCGTTTGTTGCTTCTGCAGCCTGAGTCAGTAGTAAATTCCAAGTGACAGTCCAAAGGGAGTATCCATCAGCAAAGTCAGCGCACAGGGGATCTAACTAAGGGTTTCAAATCATGAAGATAAGGAGAAAAGTGATTATTGTTGTAATAATGAGACAAGTTCTAGACATAAATGTGGTGAGAGATAGAAGTATGAGAAGTATGAGAAGAGATGTAGATGCAATAGGTTACTAGGTTTTGAAAGAAAAGAAATGTTGAAATAGATAATAGTGTAAGATGGACAAAAATTGTAAATAGAGTTGAAAATAATGAATGGGAAAATGAATAATAGATTCTATTCTTTAAGACATACAGAGGTGTTAAATAATAGATATAAGGCTGTATCTCAGGAAAGGGGGAAGTGCCCTATGTTTGTGAGAATATGTTAGTAAGATGTGTTGGTTGTTATATGTATGTACTGTTTATTTTGTGTATTAGTGTTTGTTTATTGTGTAATAATTATGTAATGATACGAATGTGATGTTAGGTGGGACTGTTTTGTTTTTTCATTTTTGTTTTTTATAAAAAAAAAAAGCAAAATCAGCACACAAGGGGAGAGTCAAGGTTTCTAGGAACATGAGTCAGGGATCCAAACATAGGACAGTTTGCTTCTACCAGCAAAACAGTTATCTGCAACAAATTTCTCCCCATCCTCTATATGGGTCAACAACCTCCCTCAGCTGTTTGCCTAATTAATATGTCTGCTTTGTATTAATGCTCTGAATCTCATGGGCTCTCCCTTTTTCATCCTATTCTGGCTGTGGTAAGTGTTGTCCTGTTCATTTCTCTGTGTTATGGCTGTTGGGTTCTGTCTGTATTTGCACCTGAATCCTGGGACTGGGCATAACATCCTCTCTCCATTTGTGCATCAATACCATGCATCACATGGGATCTAAAAATAACATTCTGAGCATGTACAACATAGCTACCAGCTATGGTGGTCCAATCAGGTGGATGCTTACATCTCAGGCACAAAAGCAGAACATTTGCAGAAGATGCACATCATTATTAATAATGAACAGAAGAAAAACACTGAAGATTTGTATTCCTGGCTCACAATAACCATTATAAGCAGTAATTATACATATTACAAGCTTGTGAATGTCATCAGAATCATTAATGTAGTGGCAATATCAGTGGCAGCTCTGTTCCATCTCCCTTTCCTTGTTTCTAGAAAGTGAGAAATGAAGAGAAGCTCCATCACATCTAACTAACACATCTATCTAACCAATAAGATATTCTAGGCCAGCGTTTCCCAAGCTATATCATGTGTGGGATTGGCAACTGTTTTTTCTTCCAGTGGCACAGGGACAGTAACTGTATGTGTGTCCATTGACTACAATTGTTCCTTTTTTCTTTTCCTTACCTGAAAACTCACCAGGGACTACCAGCCAATGATTTATGGATTTTTGAGTCCCACTGTTATAGATAGCTGGATCTAAGCTATTTATGATACTTCACATTCCTTTTACAGTTAGATGGGTGCTATCTCTGTGCCCCACCTATTCTTATGTTTACATCCCTATGTTTACAGAGGATGATTCCTTTGGCTCATACCTCTTTCAGATCTTCTAACTGTGGAGACATAGATAGAGTAGGGATGTTGTGTTTATGTTTCTGTGGATGCATCTATGCAAGAGAGTACATATTGTGTTCCTGAAGATGATAAAGAGTTCCCTTTAGTCTTTAATGGATGATGACTTTGAATACTTCAGCCTTTTCTCCATCAAGAACTCGTATACACGTGTAATATGAAAAAGAAATGATAAAGTTAATAGGGATGCAAATCTTCACTTTTTTTTATACAGCTGCATGTGGGAACAAAAATTACCAAAGTTTCCTCCCCACTGCATCAGAGTGGCACTTTTTTAAAAAACTTTTCAGGACTTTTTCTACTGTAAACTTAGCAAAGATTTTTGTATGCAAAAAGTCTTTTATGAAGTACTATATCCTCACATTTCTCAAAGGATTTAATTTTTCCTGTTTTCTTCCTTTATCATTCTGTAGGTTTGATGTGTCTTGCATTTCATTTCTCCTGAACAGTGGTTTATGAACAGGCATTTCTAAGATTAATTCCGGAACGGTAGTATGTGTTGTTTTATACCAACATTCTCTTTCTTCCCCATTATATTTGCAACATCTCTCTTTCTCTGCACCTCTGCTTTTCCTATAATCTCATGTGCATTGACAGCATGCTGAGGGGAAAATAAATGAAATCATAGATAGCTTATTTGTCTATGTTTTTCCCCTATGGTGCATGACTTGGAAAGTTACCTGTAAACAGTAATTGATAACTTCTATAATGCTGAGCCCCACAAAACATTTAATTGCTGCCATTCACATATTTTAAAAAGTATTTTGTTCCATATCTCAAAAATAATAAAATTGTTTTAATATCTATACAAATCTGAATGCTATATGCCACTGTCCTATGCTGTGAGCCATGCTTTCATCCACATCACTAACTCTTCAACATCCATAACAGATCACAAGGTCACAGCATGAGGAGTGGCATAAGCCAGCACCTGAACCATGTGAAATTCCTCCTCTTAATGGGACCACAGCTATGTGATGACAAAGAATTACATCTTGGCAAATAATAATAATCATGTAACTTAGGCCATTTCCGCACTGCACTGTTATAGTGTTATTATTCCACTTTCAAAATCCTGTGGAATTCTGGGGTTTGCAGTTTATTGAGGCCAGAGAGCTCTCTGGCTGAGAATTCGAAGTGCCCCTTCCTAAACTGCAAACTCCAAGATTCCACAGGAGGTTGAAGATGGAATAATAGCACTATAACAGTGTAGTGCAGAAATGGCCTTAGTTCTGCTTTAGGCATTGCAAAAAATGAATTAATTGCAAATAATTCGTTGTTTGCAATTAGTTATTTTCAAGGTCTGGTGTAGCATTATGGTAAGGTGTATTTGTACTTATGCAGGCTGGTAAACCTCACACAGAAAAAGTCGTAACACAGGTATATGCAGTCATTTGCCTTCTTCTAGCATATAACCAATGCATATATGATGAACTCATATTCACTGTTATAATACCATGCAGACAGAGTCTTTATGTAATCATATTACCACCTTGCTTAGGAAGCAGTGTTTTATCAATACACGCAGATATATCCTGAATACAGTTCTATTCATAACAAAGAAATAGGCCACAGGAAAGGAATACTATAGCAAACTGTGCTCTGCAAGTATTGAGAAGATTTTCTTTAAAACAGAAAAAAAATGTAGACTTCTGAAGACACTAATTTTACTTTAAAAGGACAATGAACTGATTTGTAAATCCAACTCTAGAGAAAATTTGGAAGATAAAAAATTCAGAAGCATCTTTCTGATGCTTCCATATTTTGCAGACTCCTCTTTATTTCAGATAAATATTCAAATTCATCATCCATTAAAGACTAAAAGGACCTCTTTATCAAGTTCAGGAAGACAACCCTTTTTGTAACATTAATATCTCTCTTTTCCTTTCACTCTCATTTAGGACTTGAGACCACAAGATCTAAATTATAATGAATTGCATTGTATCTTTTTTCTAAAGATGGGACTCAAAAAGGCTTAAAATTTAAAAAGAAATACAAAAGAAAACACATATAGCTAGAAATATACCAACTGTATCTTTAGAACAGCATTGAATTAAAAACTATTGAAAACATAAATTTAAAAGCAAAGGATTAATGTAGACAGCACATTTAGAAAAGCTCTTTTCTTGTAAATATAGTCAGTTCATAACAGTCTGTTTTATCAAAAACATCTTCACATGCCAATGAAAGGGAACTCGGTTGGAGGCAGTTCCACAGGCCGAGAACAGCTACTTCCCACCTCCAATCAGTATGTACACAACCCTATGATTGTTCAAGTTCCAGTGTTCTCTCAACTGGAACTGGAGAGAAGTCCTTTTCTGTTGTCTCACAATCACAACCACTCCTACTATGGAATATTCTCTTCTTTAGGCTAACCTGGCAACTATATTTCCTAACCAGGCAGGAAACTTCTTTGTTTAATCCTTCCATGCTTTCAAAGGTTGTATTCTTTTTAATGTAAGGAAGCTTTCAACCGAACTGGTATGATCAAAGTTTAGAAAAGTTTAGGTCCTGTTTGCTTTTGGGATATTATATTTAAACCTATCTAATTAGCCTCTGATTTGTTGCTCAGTATCAGCTGATATCAATATAGCTCCTTAAGCTGCTTTACCTTTTGGTTTTAGTGCTTAATTATAGTGTTTTATGTTTTGATTTTTGTTGCATATTTGTTGTTCCAATAGCATTTTTCTTATAAAGACATTGGTTAACAACAATAATAAAGAAAATAGCTCCCGTGACCTAATTCAACCCGTGACCTAACCTGTGTAGATGCTAATTTTAAGCAAGAACCATGTCAGCTGAATGTGTCCATATTAAAAAGAATGGGTTATTACCAGTAGAATAGCTAAGTACTATGATTTTGTACTAATGAAACCAACAGATGACAGGACAAGTATAGGAAGTAATGTGAAAAATTGAAGATTTTCATTGCCTTCACTGGATTATCTTGATAGATGTTATCTTTTTAACAGATAGAGTTACATAATATGGTACCCATTTTGCTGAATTAATACATAAATCCCTGTTGAGTAACACTAGATCTGCCTTGCATTATATGAAATAGTTTACAGTTCCTTGGGCTGGCATGTTGAGAATCAGTTGTATTGCTCCTCTTTAAGATATGCTTCTTTTATTATTTCTCTATAACGTACTTGTTTGTTATACTCATATCTGCTTCACTAACACGACTACAGTAAGTAAATCAACACAGGGCAGGGCAAGGAATCCATGTGCACTCAATTTACTATCTAGTTCTAAATCCTGAAGCTTCATGAAGCACTGAGTGCAGGGTACACTTAGGCTTGCTGCCATGTTCTCCTCTTCCAAGGATTCATTTCTGGTTATGATACATAGATTGTGGAACTCCCTACCTTGGGATACCTGCTTGGATCTTTTATTTTCCACTGGCTTTTTGGTATTTATGAAATAATTCTATTTCAGTCTCCAGCTTCTTTTGCTCTTGCTGCTCTCACATTTAGCTGCCTCTAGTTGTATTTTTATTTTGTTCATTTTATTGTTTTTATTACATTATGCTTGTAAATGTTGATGGAAACTGCCTTGGGAGATCTCTTGAAGGCTGGAGGCTGAAAGAGAAAACAAAATGCTATTTTCCTTGCAAAACAACCATGTGTAAATTTTGCACAGAAAGAGTTTTGAAATACAAATAGTCTTTGAAAACTGTACAGTTTTCAAAGAGTTTATCACGGTGAGAAGAAAATTGCTAAAATTATGCATGCTTCTTTTGAAAAGTGAATTAATGAAAAATTTACATCCACAGTATTTAAAAAATGCTAGTGCTGAATATGATGTCACCATTTTCCCATGGGGAGTCGCTTTTTCCAATGTTAAGAAAGAAACATTGGTCTGCTCTTCAGCTACTTAAAATGGCGGCAAAGCATTGAGGAGAGGGGTAAAAAAAAATCCAGCAAACCTTAGTCACCTATCAGGAGATGTAAAAACCCTAAAAAATTCAAAAAGTAAGACAATCCAGTTACTAAAGTCCCTTCTATTTTTATGCTGTAAAGATGACCCTATCTATAATGCTATTTGTGGTAGGGACCAATATTCGGCTCTGATCTAATTTATACATCAGAATAACACAATGCTTCATTAGAAACTTGTGAATGTAGTCAAGGTAAATGAGAATATAGCAGTTGGTATGGAAAATATTATGGCACATGATCATCTGTTTGCTAGTAATATTTTGTAGCAGCTGGTGATAACAAAGTGACTTAGGAAATACTTGAATATCCATGATAGTGTACGGATTGAAACTCATGGAACTTCACTAAAATCACCCTCAAGTCACTAATGTTAACACTTATACTCATGACCCAATTAAACAGGAAGAAACAATAAGTGGGGATGAGGCAGAACCCTCTAATGACTGTGGATATAAAAATAAGGTTTTGGATTTTTTACCTCTTTTTACTATACAATGGCCCACCACAAAATACCATTTTTTGTCAATACTTTCAAAATAATATTCAAACATGTTTCCACTTGTCATAATTCTTCCATTTTCCATTTAATAAACATTAAAATTGAAGGTATCCATGTTTTCAGCTGCATGCCCATTCTTCTGGGACTAAACCACACTGGACTCAATGTCTCTTATTTCTGAGAAGACATGTACAGGATAGCATTGAATTGTTGCAGTTCTAACTGCATTTGCTCAGAGGTAAATCTTGTTAAACTCAGTGTGGCTTGTCAGTAAGCATGCAGCCATTAGGATTTTATACCCATTCACCTGGAAGAAAGCCCTACCAATCTCAGGGTATGTACATCTGCATAAGTAGGTAGTAAATTCGTGCTATTAGTGTCCAAGGAGCTCAACTCAACTCCATGAGACTTTTGTCCAAATAAACATGCTTAGGTACGTTCTTTGGTGTACAAAACTGTGCACCATAATTGTAGCAACTTTAACAGTAATTGTAGCTTGTCAGTTAGCGGGATAGGTTGTTGATAGCTTGACTTGTTTCAATTTCCCACCATAAAAACTTAGCAAAATTGACAAATTCCTTCGTAATGGTATGGAAAGAACAACAGTTGATTAAATTGTTGATTGAAACAATGTTCATGTAGGAGTAATGGGCATATACAGCATTGCTCATCCAGGCAAATTGTTATTCAGTTGTGGTTTTGGAACTGAATAGAGTTGAGATCTCTTTTTTGTTTTCCCTGACAAGCTCATCTTCTGTACCAGGACATGGCAGACAAGTACCATACAGTCCTCTGTATGCTGGGGACAGTTATATCTATAGATTTAGATTGATACAGATGAGTGAGAATTCCATTAAGCTTGATTTTTGATGAAATTGATTACATTTGCAAATTTCTTTACAAGTGAGATGGAGACAACTTGAGATTGAGTCCCCATTTGAATATAGGCAAAAGCAAAACATATACAATTGTCCATTCTTTGAAGGAAAAGTGCTTTTCTCTTTGTGCAGTATAAATGCATAATATTCCATATGTTTGTTTTCTTCACTACTTCAGGAAATCAATAATAGAATATAATTGCTTGATGTACACAAAACCTGTATCAGAGGAATAAGCACCGTAGACACACTTAGAGTAGACCCATTGCAATCAATTAGGCTTAATTTGGTCAAGACTAACTTGAGTCTCATTGATTTCACTGAACTTACCCTAATGCAGGCTAAGTTTGAATTATACTCATGGAAATAGATTTGAATTGTGACATGTTTACAGTGTCTTCCAATTATGCTGCTGAGATATCCTCCAACATTTTCACCAAAAAGGGAAAAAAGCCCTATGAGAACTTTAAATAAATATTACACACTGGAAATTCTAGAAAATATGATTTTCTTATCTCCTTTTTTACTTTCTTTCTTTATGTCACTGTTGAAATGGATCATTAACATAATTAATTAATGTAATTAATGTAACCATACTAGAGTTGTTATAATAAGAAGAGGTATTTATCCCAACTTATGGACAGTGATTTCACTGTCATGAGTCATTTTGCATCTAGTCTTAACAGAAAAGTCAAAATGGAAGTTGTTATTTCTTTTACTACATTTTTACTATATTTCTTTACTTATATTTTTACTATATTTCTAACATTCTTTTTTCTTTAGTTTACGAAAGTTACTGAAGAAAGTTTGAGGAACCAGAAAAGGCAATTGGTAAACCTCAAATATACCACGATAGAGATATTATCACAGTCATATATGATGGGACTGGAAAAAATTTCCAGCCCTTGGAAGTGGATTAAATGCACATACATTTTGTAATGAGTGACTGTAATGGAACTCAAATGAATTATAATAAAATATGGAGTTTTTAAAAAGAAAACTACCCAAAGCATAATGTTGCTGAGAAAACATTTAACAGTTTTTCACTGCATGCTATTGTCAAAGTAAATAACTCCCAAAGACAAACTTACAAAATGAGTTTAACTCTAATGTGATGCGGAAAGTCAGTCATTTAATTTGTTAATTAGTATTATGCCAGAAACTATCTATTCAATATGAAGCAAATATGTTTACAATCTTATCTGCCATCTGTTTAATAGATGAGAGAAGACTTAGCTCTGGATTCTTAAAGAATGCTTTTTTTAAAAAAAGTTGTTTCCTGTTTAGTAGAGCAGGATGATGGCATAAGACACATAGATATAAAAGATTCTGAAGGACATGTACACACATTTTCTTTCTCTCTGACACCTGCATACACACTTCTACGCTCACAAATACACAGATAGACAGCTACACACAGAAAAAAGCAAAGAACACGGAAAACTGGATGGAAGGAAACTGTATGTCATTCTTGCTGTTGAGGATTAAAGATCTGAATGCAAGGTGGCAGATGTTTGTCAGTTGGAGGGCATAAGTTTCTATGTAAATATATATCAATAAATATATAAAGTGTTGTATCCTGAATCTTAGTTTACCCTTTCAGACCATTTTTATAGTTCTTCTCTAAAGAGATCTGAATGCTTAGAATATTTGCTGCCCCTTTTTGTAAACAGAAATGAGAGGGTTTTTTTTACAAAGAGAACCTGCAATTATGCAGTACACTAGCCATTAAAAAGAATTCTCCAGGTGCTTTTATAATTGCTTATTTAAAAGGGATATTAAATCATCATTTTCAAAAGTAGTTGAAAATAAACACATACGCAAACACACACAGGAACCATCTAATCAACTACCATTACAAGTGGTTTATCTTCTCTGTCTAGTTCATTTACTATGTTCTATTATACTGCAAGTCTCAAGTTCTATATTTCCTACTTAGTTTTATGTTTAAGACTTTTCATTGAACTGATTTTTGAAAATTACAGTTCCATATTTACTTGAAATTTACTGAGCAGAAACAAATCACTCAGTGAATACACGATGATTGAGGATTTCTTGTTAGGAAAAATAAGAGCCAGCCTGTGAAAATATGCATCATCTTTGTTGATTCTCAACATGACTATACCAGATGCATACACCTTTTTAGCTATGCCAGTCAAATGGCTACATTTTCCTGCAAAATCCCCAGAACTGAAAATCACATGATTCAAACATCAGTGTGGTATCACTATTACGGATAGTGTCACAAACATTGCTGTTCTTACAACACTTGCCAATACCTCAAAATAATTCTTCATTAGATTAACTTGATTAAAGGAGTGCTCACAGGTAATTTGGGTGGGCGTGTGGAAATAGTAAAGTTACAACAGGTGGGATCATTCAATTTAAGGGCTTTGAGGAATCTCCCAATTATTTTTTCTTCCCATTTGTCAGTGGCATGTGATAATGAATCTTGAGCCTCAGTTTACTGATGAGAGAAAGCAAAGTTTTATGTCTAAGCCTGTATGCTCATCTGTACAGTGTATAAATCGTAATGCTTTAGGTCCCTCTATGTAGGCATACTGCAGATTAGGTGATTAGGTGGAAAATATTCTTCAGCAGCACGTTAAATCCCTTGTCCTGCTAGCCAAGTAAGTGGATGATTGGGTGACGGAATTGTAACAGAGACTCCATGGAGGTGAACTAAGTTGTTGTGTCGGTGCATTCGGTTTGAAAATGGTTTTCACTTTTTAATTTCATTTGTTTTGCCGTGTGGAACTGACCTCATGAGCTTTCATATCCTTAGGGAAAAAGCTCTTCTGAGCCAGCCATGTCTGTGTGTAAACAATGCCCCTTTGTGACACGACTGCTTCTCCCAAGTTTCATTTTTCTCTCTCTGTCCTCTCCCCCCCACCTTCAATAGACTCATGATCTTGAAGCAGAGAAGAACGGGTGAGAATTTGCTCCTGAATTTGGCATAATAGGATTCAACTGCTGTCTAATGTTCACAACAATGATGGAGGCTTAACCCCTTAAAATATTTGCCAAGGATATAAAAGGGGGGAAAACCCACAACTGCTGAGGTCAGGAACTCAACATCTGTGCTTTGGCTGCCAGGGTATTTGTATGTGCAGACCAATAAAGGCAGGAGGGAAATTAATTGTGTTTGTAAGATAACAAGGTTTGGTTACAGAGGCACCTGACTCCCTCAAACCTCCTGGATACAATATAATAGTCCAGGAGTAGACATTACAGGATTAAATCCATTGCAACATTCTAAAAATCAATTCATCTGTTCCTAATAGCATTTCAATAGTATCCTAGTAACCTCTCCTGTGAAGCTTCATATGGTTTGTATTTGCAAACACTATTTACTTAAAAAAAAAAGTCTTGCATTGAAGAAGGAGGAGGGAGGGGGAAAGCTTGTGTTAAATCTCTTCACAGAGATTGAACTGCTGGAAGAGGAGCAAGTTCCAATGTGGGCAAGTGTATTTGCCAACATGCCATATGGGACCCATGGTTGGGACTTTTTTTTCCCTAGAATAATTAAATGTTGATGGCAGAGTTCAAATGGATCATTAAAATTCAAAAGTGTAAGAAACAGATTTTTTCTTATGTTGCTGAACGCTCCAGAGGGCTGAATAGCTAGCAGAAGTGAGGCGGGCTGCGGCAGTGATCAGCGTGTGCTTGTGATAGTACTAATTTGATCATAATATAGTCATCTCTGAAGATTACAGCTATTCAATTAAATATTCTAATTAACCTGAAGTATTAGGCAAATGATACTAATTACAAATATTCTCCTGAGATTCACAGCAATGAAAATCCCACTTGCAACTGATACTTCTGGCCAATGTTTCGTAACACAATGTCCTATATCATAGGCTTTCAGAATATTAAAATGCAGTTAATTTGCCTAAACCTCATTTGTTTAATGGCATTAGCATTTTGTTTGAAATTGTAATAAACGTACATCCCGCTTTCAAGTAAAATTTAAAATGAGTGTACTCTTGGGGTAACTTAAGATTTCTGTTTACAGACCTAGCACTTTATCCAGTCAGCGGAACAGTTTGAGCTTAACTTTCAGCCATTAAACATATTGAAATTGTTTTAAAATGCTAATAATTTGTCTTTTCAAATAAGAAAAAAGGGATATTTTGCAGTAAAATTTCATTATCTTACCCATGTGACCAGTTTCCTACTGTGAAGACCCTAATGCTTGAACTTTCCCTGTAGTTTTTTTTTTCTTTCCTTTTTCTCTGTAGAACATTTGCCTGTTTTTTCCCCCAGGCTTTTGTTGATGGTTATTTTTGCCGACTTTGGTTTTTCAAAATTATGTTTCAAAATAAAGCTGTCTCAACTCTTTACACTATAGATAGCACCTTTCATGCACTTCTAAAAATATTTTGCCGCAGCCCAGAAACTGAGAGAGACGAGATGTTGGCTATATATTGAGAATTCAATAACTGGCTAGCCCTGACTGGCCTTTCTTGTTCCTTTCATTTCATGGAACCAGATGAGTATGCTATCAATTATGCAGTTAGTAGGTGAGGAAGTTATTGGCACAGGCCTAGTTTCTCTTGAGGGAGTAGATCTGCCATTGGGCTGTACTATTTCAACCTTTGATAGAGTTTGAGTTGGAAAGGACTTGAAGACACAGCAAGAGTTCAAATAACTGACAGCTCCTCTATGCTAAACACACACACACACACACACACACACACACACAGAGTCTGTACATAGACGACAACTATCTCTGGGAGAAAAGTTAAACCCTTCTACTTTACACTTAGCATTCAGTTTGTGGCTTATGAAGGGAAATTGGTTGTATAGAGCAGTGAGTCTTAAGCTATCTGATGTGGGTCACCAGTGGTTAATTTTCCCTACTGTACTATGAACCAGTACCTTATTTTGCCCATTGTCTACAGTTGTTTTGTTCTTTCCTGGAAATTCTCATTGGATTTGTAGCTGATGGCTTGTGGACTGGCACCAGTCTGTGAACCAGTATTTTGAGTACCATTGGTACAGAGGACCATTCAGTCATGCGATACTCCACTTTCTAGTGGCAATGTCAAGCTACTAGTGTGTAAAATGAGTGTGAACTAAGGAATAGCTGGCTACAAAAATATAATTGGTGTGCATAGAATTTCTCCCGGGGCCCTTTGAAACTGCATATTTATAGCAGTATGATTCTCCTTTAAGTGCTGTGGTTCTGTCCTGTTGACTTCTGGTATTTATAGTTTAGGAAGGAGTATTTAGAATTTTCATCTAGAGAATTTTAGTGCCTCATGAAACTACAAACCCAAGATGTTACCAAGGCTGTTAAAATGGAGTATAGTATTATAATTTGTATTGTGAAAGGATCCTAGATACCAAAAATGTTATGAAAAAAACAATGTTTAACTTGTTTTCATAAATGTGATTTTGTGTGTCTCATGTACACTGAGAGTTGTATATACAGGTATCATGTTTGACGTTATTCTATTTAGCAAGAAAAGTTTTAAAAAGAATCTCAATATGGACAGATGTATAAATGCAAGTACTAATAATATTACTATTATTACTAATAATATAATTCCTCTTTGGAAGGATGTCTTCAGTTCTGTTCAGATGTGCAAAATGTGAATGACAGTCCAGCTTTCCAATGCCTGTGCATTTAGCAATGTTAGGAACAGCCTATGTATGGGTCCTTCGCTAGGGATGGAGTGAATGTTAAGAATATTGGAATATTAAAAACATTCCAAAAATGGTCAAAAACAAATATCAAGAAATGTTGACAGAAAGTATCTTGTACTTCATAAATAATCTTCATAGTTCAGGACTTATTCTACGCAAACTTTGAACGTGGCTGTTTAGCACAAAAAAGTGCAGAAAATGCTGTTTCCCAGACAGAAAATTCTGTTTTCTATGCGGTTCAACCAAATGTGAATTTTGTGCACAGAAATATTATCCTCTATGTAGGAAATCCTGTTTCCTGCATATTTGCATGCAAAATTAGCATGTGTTTGAGACAGCATTTATTCTTGTGCAGAGAAAATGCTGTTTGTTTTTTTTAAATCAGTTTAAATTATAATTGTCAGATTCTGTGCAAAGCAGCTACATGTAAATTTTAGCACAAAAGTTTGAGAATAAAGGAATAAACTTCAAAAACTGCTTGATTTTCAAAAATTTTCTCAAAGAAGAAAGAAAATTCTTAAAATTACTTATTGCTTCCTTTCAACTAAAATTAGTGAATTAGTGAAGAATTATATCCCTGTCCTCTAGTGATCCCCTACCCCTGGCTCTGTAGTTGCAGCTTAATGAACAAATCATCTATGTGGATCATAAGCCATTATTAAATACGTTATCAGACATAAGACAATCCCACATTAAATGGCCTGTAGAACTAGATAAATCTCTAGGGAAGGTTCTTCACTCAGAGACCCATTTTCTCTTACACTCCTCCATATTAACAGCAGATACTCCAAGTAAAGCTACTGATCTGTTCCAAAAGCTGATTTAGTCCTTACAACATCCATTGACTTTGATGTCTTTAAACAGATCACACATCACAATTTCAAACCTTGATTCAATCATGACTGTGTTGTTATGAAAAACTCTCTAATTGTAAGATACAGGTCCTATACAAAACAGAATTTAACAACCCTGCCTGGAGTCTGGTTTCTCCTGAGAAGAAGGTATAAAATCTTATTTAAGGAAAAAGGGAAGCAGGCTCAGGAAAAAAAAATTGGCAATATCAATTCACTGCATTTAGGATGCATAATTCATTTACATTCTGGAGGATGTTAGCAGGAGGTATCCATAACTTTGCCCCTGGAATGGATTGTAATATTCCAGCATCTTCTTGGGAAGCCTACTTTTGTAATATCTATGTTATGGATCAAGACACTGTGTGCTCTATGACAACTTGCAGCAGTAATTTACATGAATGGCCCTCTGTTACTGATGCTGAGGCTTCCAAATTAAATTTAAAGCTAAAGACAAGTAACGTGCCAGGAAATGATAATATACCCCCAAGAAATGCTTAAAGCAAATTTAGCTTGGTGAGCCCCAGTTTCAGCTGAGCTTTTCACTTGGGTTGACCACCCAGCCATCTTTACTGAGGACTGTGGGTTGGCAATTATTATTCCAATTCATAAAGAAATGAGAATGGTCAGACCTGGATACCTATAGACCAATCAGCTTGCTAAATATTATTAGTAAGCTGCAAGCTAGTCATTTGAACTCAAAACTATTGGGTTGGCTAGAACAGGAAAATATATTGGGTGATGAACAAGCAGACTTTAGTGTGGATGTTCTGTACTCGGATGTTCTCTCTAATCTTTCACTGAAAAACATGCACCCCCATTGGCAGGGGGATCTCTATATGGCTTTCATTTATTTTATTTTTTGACTTAATTCACAGGGGCAAGCTATGGGAAAAAAAATTGAAGACACCACCATTGACAAAAGGTTGCTAATGTTTATTTGTGGCTGATATGAAAGTATTCACCTTTCTAACACAGTCCTTACTTTTAACGGAGTTAATGGGGGTTGCATTCTAGTGCCTACCCTATTTAAATTTTAAATCAATTCACTGATTGAAACAGCAATGGGTTCCAGCTTTCACCTGCTGAATTGGTCAATTGACTCATATCAATTCTCTTTTATGCAGATGATGCAGTGCTTCTATCTTATTTGGTAATAGGACTAAAGAGATTCTTAGGAGAACTTGCCTACTATTGTAAAGACAAATCCTTAACCATAAATTGAAAATAAAACAAAGGTGATGATTTTACCAGAAAGAAACTAATTTATAAATGACAAAGAAATGTGATTCCTATTGAATAGGTCACAAACTATAGGTACCTTGTCACTTTTTTTTCACTTTTCCAGTTCATGGAAATTGCAGAAGAAAATCAGAATAGATAATGCCTACAGGAGTATGTCAGCTTCCTTAGTTTTTTTTTTTTATACTGAAGGGGGGCAACATATTCCTTCCTTTACCCAAGTATATATAGCCAAGGTTGTGTCCCAGCTGTTATATAGCTCACAACTGTATGCCTATAATACTCTTTGACTCATTCAAAGTGTTGGAGACTAAACTTCTCAGAAGTGTATTTGCTGTCCCTGTTGTGTTCCCAGTGCAACCTTGCCTCTTGAGGCAAGCTGGAACTTTATTGAGGCCTGTGCTTGGACTCTTAAGGTGAATTATTGGCTACTCTGATTATTATTGCATTCATATACTTCTACTGCATTATCAAATCTACTAATTATCAAAACCTACAGTTAACATGTTATTCTCTTTTCCTTGACTAATTACCATTTCCTTGACCAATTTTTCTGGTTTCAAATACCAACAATACATCATCTTGTAAATGTAAATGTACATCATCTTCTCCTTGAGATCATAACAGAAAGTAAATTTCATTCCCTTAAACCACATTTTCTTGCATTATTCCAGCTGTATATCATATGCAAAATTCTGTGCCCACTTGATCATACAATCCTTAATCAACTCTTCACAAACACACAACTGCTTCTCAAATTCTGATTTACTCAACTCAAAATCAAACATTTTTGTTGTCTATTTTAAATCTTTCTAATACTTGTCTAGAAGAATACCATTAAAAACTGTAACCCTTTGTCAGTAATTCTTCATTTGACTTCTTCATAGAAAAGTTATTTTGTATAGTCATATATAATCATAGTTAGGAATGTTGGAAATCAAATGTAAATCCCTTTCCCTCTTTTATTTACTATTATTGCTTTTTTTCTTTATTTTTTCCTTGTTTTTCTTTATTTGGATATATTTTGATCTTTTATTGTGTTGGAAAAATTTAATAAGTTAAAAAAAGATTATTGGCTGAAAACATTTTTTCCCAGTAAGGCTGACTCCTCTAATGCTTACCAACAGTTTTCAATCTGTGTAGAAGCAGTTCCTAAATAACACACTTCTAACGTATGGGTTTATACCTAAGACGTTAGTAGCACTTGGTTATAGTAAAGTTAAATTTGCCATCAAACAATGCATAAGCAATATAGAGTTCTAAAATCACGTGAGATTAGCCACCAAATGTCCCAATCTTAGAATTACTACAAAAACTTTTGGCTGCCTCTACTACCTGATAAACTTAATATTTCTTAAGGATAGGAAACCTCAACATTAGCATGAATTAACGTGCTGTCACCTACTGTATAGGAAGGAGGATATAAGAAGATGAACATGAGCATAATTGTCTCTGTGTAAAGGAGGTGATAGAAAACTCTTAGCCACATCCTTTTGTACTACCATTCTAACCAAGAAGGAGATCTTGCTTTAATTAACCTATCCTGCTGATGCCATGGAGGGGAGGCAGCACAATGATGAAACTAGCAGTAGTGGGATAAGCTCATTTTCCTCCAAACACAAATAGGATTGGTTCTTGTGGGTTTTTTGGGCTTTGAGACCGTGTTCTGGTTGTATTTTCTCCTGACATTTCACCTACATCTGTGGCTGGCATCTTCAGAGGAATGGTGAATTGGAAGTGGAGTGGAGAATATATATGCCAGTCTCCTCCTCCAGAGGGGAGGGAGCAATTAGCATAATAGTCCTATTGTGTGTATTGAATACTTGTTCCTGGAGGGAGACTTCCTGAGCCCAAGTGGGGCTTGTTAGGGCTCGTTATTACCCACAAGAACCAATGGATTCTGGCCGTGAAAGCCTTCGACTCTACAACAAATAGGATTGATGTTGCAAATATATTCCTGTTATCTTTTGGCAGGGGTTTCCTCTGTGTATGAGTCTGACTGATCTCAAGACTCTCTGAGGGGTCCAAACTGGTAAGAATAAGTGAGAAAGGCTTCTTACACACCCACAAATGGCTGGAAAGATGGGAATGCATATGTTCAACTTGGCAGTTTTTTGAGAATGCAGATCTGTAATTGGTACTTTATGGAGGGAATAGAAATTCAGTCTGGGGATTAGACAAAGAATGGAAAGAAACACCCTCCTCCATCACTTCTTCTCACCCACTCCTCCTTTATCCTTCTTCTTGCCTCATAGATAGAGTCTTAGGGCCTTTCTGCACTATACAGTTGTTGCACTATAATTTCACTTTAACTACCATGACCACCACCTATGGAATCCTGGTGTTTGTAGTCCTGGGAGGTACTGGAGCTCCTCTGGCTAAGAATTTTAAATATCCCTCCCTAAACTGAAAGTCCCATGATTCCATTGTACAGAATGGTGGCGGTTAAAGTGGAATCATAGTGCAATAGTTGTGTAGGGTGACAAGGCCCCTAGGGTACTTTGACAATGATCTTATGAACAAAAATCAGAAAGTTTTCTTAGACATCCCACCTCCAGTTCAATGAGACTTTTGTCTCTATGCCACTCTTTCCCTTTCTTCTTTTTCCATTCATTTTCATAGAAGTCAGAGCTACTTTGCTTTTCCAGGTGTTTGTTGTTATTTGATAGCATTTTTTATTTTTTCATTTTTTTTTAAAAAATATATTTTTATTTGATTTTACCACTGCTAGACACCTTGAGTGCCAGTTGTAGCTAGAAAGATGGGGCATAAATTTATGCCTAAATCAAATTGTTTAATCCAGCTAGTTAATTAGGTCAAGAGGAACTTGGCAAGTCAATATTTATGTAAGTATCATATATTCAATAGGTCTACTCTAGCAGGGGCCAAAATTTGGATTTAGACCTTAATAGATCAGTAGCTGTGGAGAAGTGTACTTAAAGGAAACAGGAACAATTGTTAGAAATTAGTATTATACAGGAACGTATTATACATAACTAGATAATTAGTATTATAAATAACTAGAAATGCTATTTTTACATTTAGAAGTGCAGTCCTTTCAATATGATGGCAGTATCAGGTAGTATTAGGCAAAAGACAGATGGTCCTTTTTCCAGGAATGGATGTGGATTCTATTTCTGATAGACTATGTTGTACCTGCTGTCATGTTGCTATTAAAATAGTGAAGCTATTTAAGAAATGGCTACCTAATTCAGCACTACGCAGAATTCAAACCCAGGGTCTGAAATGCTAAACACTTAAAATGGTCTGATTACATTAGTGAGCAGTTTTGCTTTCTCACACATTCTTCTTTTTTTTCAATGCACATTCTTTTAACCACATTTATGAAGAAGTGAGATGGATTTTAGGAGTTTGGGAGTTTTGGATTTTAGACTGGGAACTGTCAGTTACCTTCTGGGAAGAATTTACAAAATCCACAAATTCCTTCTTAGCTGGAATTGAAGGAACTTGATTTTTAAGAATGCAAGCTTGAGAGAAAGTCTAATTCACCTCTTCTCCAACCCCTAGCAAATTATGGTAAATTCTCTCCAAAGAATGAACCAAACAAAATTCTTACTTTTCCTTATGCTCCAGTTATGGAACATGGCACAAGGAAGACACTAGCATATTCTCTATTGCTCTCTTGAACATATAAAAGATGGTTTGAGAGAACATGTATATAGAACCAACAAAGATGTGTCATCATGTACGTACAGAAGGAGTAACATGATATAAGCTGTATTTATGCAGAGAGTTAGTGTAATGCAATGATCTATGGATATGTTCTCTCACAGGGGAGTGAATCTACTAAAGTGATTTACTTTTGTAAAGGAAATGAATACTCTGATGTAATAAAATTGTCATGTACTACATTGATCTCCTTGCTACAGAGGAAGTGTGGAGGAACTTAAATTTATATAAAATGAATATAATGGAATAATAAATGCAGAGGGAGTAGATATTACAAAGTGATGTACACATTTACAAGGGAGATAAATAGAATGGAGTGGTCCACTTTTATAAGAGAAGGACATTTAGGAGAGTGATATCCACATTTATAGGAGCTGAGAGTCTATTCTGTTTTTTTTTTTAAAGGAAGAAATGAAAGCATAACCACAATGAAACCTGTCTTAACAACTATTTTTTGTTGGTTGCAAATACTCTGTGTCAAAGTTGTAGGCTGTTATCCAAAAAGGGAGGGGGTAGGGCAGAGTGAGATATGGCAAAATACTTTCCAGTGCCAGATACCTAAAACTGAGTTTCAACAACAACTAAACACTGGAGTTCCACCACTTTCTGTGCATATGAAGGAGAAGGAACACGCCAGTGTGTGTATGTGTTTGTATAGGGGATTGTAAAGTAGTCTTTAGGTAATTTGGGAATTTGTTGTGACAATTCTACATTGCCCTGCAAAATGTTATTCTTTCTCAAGACGGACAGATCTGCCATTGTTATATTCTCCAAATTCAGATTTTCAGTCTCATCCTTTCTGTCAAATTTATGAAGACAATAGTCAGTTTTGAAAAGTTCTTCTCAAAGTATCAACCAAACAAAATTCTCAGCTACCTTCGGTGGCCATGTTAACTTGTTGTAACTACTCTGCCAACAGAGAATACTATTTTTTGTCACTCAGCTTTCAAAGGTGAGGAACTCATCAGCAAAAAAGAAAAAAAGAAAAAAAAAGACATGGCAATCCTAATTCAGCTTTATGAACGTGGAATACACAGGGATTTGAAGTCCATCTTTTAAGAGCTAAATGTACAACTTCTATGACTGGAAGACTAAATCTGTGAGATTCACACTGTTTCCATATTCAAATTGTTTAGTCTTTGGTTCTTTAAATTTATGAATAAATCTGCAAATCATTGAAAGTCCTTATGTGAAAATGAATCAAAACAAAATACTTATCCATCATTGTTCCCCTAATGATCAACTGGTACCTTCATATCTTTTCTGGTAGTGGGGCTCCTCATATTGGCTCAGGGCAGCTGAGTTTCCTACTTTCATTCCTTACTCAGAAGAATTTCCTTGAGTTCCTTATGTCAGCCTTGAAATCATGAAATACTTCTAGGATCTTGGAATAATTATATTATGTGTTGCACAAGCAACCAATCCAACAGGATCACTTGACCAGTTTTTGTGGCATAAGACAATTAAACCATTGATTTGAACTGCATTTTCGTCTGTCCTTGCAAACAGCAATGGTTTGTTTTTCCATCAATTTTCCTCCTAATTCCCTTCTCCATAATTACAACACTCTCTGATGCCACTCCAGTGGCCAGCAGGGGTTACAGTCATAACTCTGCATTCTAAGCAGGCAATGTTATGCCAACTGGGGCAGCCAAATTGTTGCCTCTGATGATATCTGGCAGGGAGCTCCTGTTCTGAACGGTCACAAAATCAGCACAAACACAACTATTTCTATTGAAGGAGCAATAGAGAATCCAGAGAGCATTTTTAGCCCAGCTGTTATCAATTATTATACTGACACCCCCCCCACACAAATTCTTCAGCGTGGTAACACCTCCTGCAGTAAGAAACCCAAAGATTTTTCTCCTGGAGAAAGACTTTTTCTCCAGAGTCATGTTCTAGCACTTTCAGTTTTAAGCCACTCCATTCTGCTTAAAGATCACTTTCTAAAACAAAGATAGTTTCATTCTAAGTATTTATACAGGTCTAAAGCTACTCATTTTAAAAGGGCTTCACACACAGGTTTTCTGCTATGCTCAAAGTGTTTCTCATACATTTTATCAGTGATCTAGACAACAACCTCATAAGACAGGCTTGTGCTAAGACCTTGCAAAACAGACCATGAGGAGCAGAATCAGTTCTAATTATCTTCTCCATATACTAGGACAGAGGCTGGAAAATGTGGCCCTGAGGTCTTATATAGGTCATTTCCACACGGCGTAAATAAAACGGTGCAGTGCGTCCTCCACGGAGGATGTCTGCACCTTGGAGCGGACTGGGTCCGGACTACTTACTGTAGATCCGCACCTCAGTCCGCTCCGGAGCGACCCCAAGTGGTCCTCCATCATGATTTTTCAGGTCTTTCAAAATGCTGGTGCATGCTTTCTGATGCAGATTCGCAGGCTCGCACCAATGCAAGCCTGCGATCTGCGGAGTGTGGGCTTTAGGCTGGCGATCTTCAGCGGTTGGTCGAGACCCACAACCAACTGGAAGCCGCCGTTTTGGACACTGGAGCAGTGCGGATCTATGATCACGCACTGCTACTCCTCACCCTGGTCCGGACTGGACCCACAGAAGATCCGGTGAGTAGCGGCAGGAAGCGATTCCCTCGCCGCCTGCGGAAATGGCCATAGTCTCTTCAAGGCTGTAGATTCCTCAGACTTCTCTTTTCGTGCCTTCCTAATGAACTCTCTTTCCCAGAATCCTCCAGGGGAGGCAGCCACCTTTTCAACAGCCCTCAAGACTGCCCTGCATTGTTTACTGCCTCAAAATAACTTTTTTTTAAAAATGAACTGCCACCCACTGCATGTTTTTTTTTGTTTCCAGTTTTTGGAATGTTGACAGTCTGTGCAACATCCAGAATGTCAAGGCAGAAATCTATCCCCCTCCCCATCTGCTGCAGCTGCCCACCCCCATAGGAAGAGGACAAGACATAAGATGCTAAAATTTGAAATGAATCATAGGAATCCTCCAGAATTTCAAATTCCATTTCAGGGGGTGCAGTGAATCTCCTCTGAGTTTTATTTTAGAATTAAAAAGCTATCTAAAATGCTGAGCCCCTGTTCCTCAGTAGGTTCAGCCCTTAGGATGGTGCCTTGAAATCTGCAAGCAGATCCACTGTACCTCTAACATGGAAGCCATCATTGCCTCTGTGAGATTACTAACATTAAATAACAAAGACAAACAAATTAATTTGTCCATTATTAAATCATGAAGTGCATATGTGCACATTCTTGAATAAGAAAAGATTACTCTACGTGCTGTCTATCTTGCTTTTTTTGTGCAGATTCTTAGCACCACAGTACCCACAACGTAGTTAAAAAGAAACAATTCAGCTCTGAATGGAATCAGTATGGAATCAGGCAAGTGTGAAAAGCTGCAAAGTAACTATTTTGTTACATGTTTTTATGACATAATTATATTGATCTGAAAGACATTCATCCAGAACCACAATCTATTATACCCTACGAAATAAAGAAAGCCTGTATAATCTTTTCAATCACTTGATATTCATGGTCTTATTCAAAGGTCTCTGAATATGTCATGTGTGTAATACCAATGCAAAATTTGGCACCATAGTCACTACCAGCAATATGTTTCAATAAGGTAATTTTCTTGCTGCCTAGGAAGATCAGCGGGGTGCAATCCTGAACAAAAACAGAGTATGACATCTTATTCAAGCATACATCTGGAAGACAAAACTATACTTTATTAAAGGAAAATGGGATTTCAGGATTGTTTTGACAAGCGGTAAAAATGCTCACCTCACTTTACATACAGTATGGAGTTTAAATTTAAAGCCATAGTAAGTAAGAGGCTGGAGGATCAATGGGGGGCCCCTTTCTCCCCACTTATGCAAACATACCACACACATAAACATAAACACACACACACACACACAGAGGCAATGTTTTCTATATGATATGCTGAAATTTGTAGTAATTATAAACATCTTGTACATACATTTTTTTTTTTATTTTTAAGGTGGAATTGTACTGCCTTGTCAAATGTTGTTGTTGTACTTGTCATTGCTGGAGTGTGCCTTTAAGCCAAATCCAACTTATGGTGACTTTCACAGGGTTTCCATGGCAAGATTTATTCAGAGGTTTGCTTTTCCCTTTCTCTTAGGTTTATTTTGCCAAGGCCAACTAGTGCATTTCTGGCTGAGTGGAGATTGGAACCCTGGTCTCCCAGTTTCTGAGTCCAAAATTCAAACTACCACAGTTTGCTGGCATGTAAATTATACACACAGTTATTTTCCATATGCCAGTGAATGAGGCTTTATCCTTATTATCTTCGCATAGCTAAACTTCAACTTCAATTGTCACATCCTCTTCAGAGCAGAGTTCATATGCTTCCTGTCCTGAACTACAAATGCAAAAAAGTGGAATGTGGGATGCAAAATTTCCACAACTGCATAAAACATACAACTATTGTCTATTCATGTGATGCATTTCAAGACATCTTTGAAGACAGTGGTCTTCTTAAGGCAGCTTAATACACACACACACACACACACACACACACACACATTGCAATATCAATATAACAGCTTCATAAAATCTGAAATCAGTTTTAAAGACATTTAATATCAGTTTAAAAAGAAGTCAAATCCAAAAAGTAAGTTATAAAAGGAGCATATTTAATAAAATACTGTCCCTGTAAGAAAATAGAGTATGAATCTGATTGTCAGACCCATAGCTCCAAGATCAAAAATTCTGCATATCTGAAAGTTTGTATGCACGCCAAGGGTATCATAGGTCTTAAACACATTTATTACTTGTAATTAACTTTAAGGTAATCAAAGCTGCAGTGTCATCTTAAGTCATTAGATGGCAGAATTCTCTAACCATTCCATAGTTTTATAGCTGATACAATATAAGGTCAGATGAGAATAGTCCAAGGCACAGTGTTATGGGGTTGCCCCCCCCCATGAGACAACCCTCCTCATGGACCTGGAGTGGCAAATCCCTCACTGAAAGGGTGCTGGGGATGTGCCATGTCATCAGGCATGCTTGGGGGGTCTCAGGAACCATAGCTTTGTACGTATGGGGTGGCCATTGAATGCCTTTGTAACTTTGCTTGAAGGTTTTGGTATATCTAATTAAGGGTTGCTCCAGCCTGTGAGGAACTGGATACTTTCTCTTGTGTATAATGAAAACATTTCATATAAAAGGCAAAGAAAATAATTTTTTTAAATTAAAAAAAAGCCTTAAAATAAAAGCTGTGTATACTTCCTGGGACACCTTTACAAAAAATAGGAACTATCCTTTGAAAAAAAGCTGGCTCTAATGCTTACCAGCCTTAATGATGGTCCAGATAGCAGGGCTTCTGTTGATGATGTTAACTTAAGGAGCAGATTTGCAGATTTATTTCTATTTATTTGCTTTATATATTGCCTACTGGATTTTAAGGCAAAACTTCCAAAATATGCTTCACAGATTAAGAAATTAAAACAACAAATATAAAAACCTTATTAAATAAAAACATTTTAAATATCTGACAGTATGAGTTAATGGCATATGTTGTCCTTCAAGTAATGATCCAAGCTATTTAGGGCCTTAAATATCAAAACCAGCAGTTTGAACTGGGCCTATAAATTCACTGGCTTCTATTGCAACTGGTATGGGATTACAGCATCTGTCTAGTCCCAACAAGAAAGTGGGTGACTGGGTTCTGCGCTAGTGGACATATCTAAGTTCTCATCAGAATTAGCTCCATGTACAATGTGTTACAATAGTTCCATCTGGATTAACTTGGGTGTTCAACAGCTGAACTAATTTCTCAAACAGGGTCACAGCTCATATACCAGCTGAACTTGGTAAAGAACACTCCTCACTACTACTATCATCTGTGGTTTCACAGAATGCTCTTTCCATCAGTTGGCAAAAACAGAGTAATTACTTAGGCAGCATTTGTCAATATACCTAAAAGTATATTGACAGTATTCAGCACTCACAACTCCTCCAACATGCTGCTGCCGCCAGGAGGGTAAACTTGTAGACTGTGGAGTGGGGCACTTCCCTGCTTGATCCATGGGTTACCACTAGCTGCCACTCCCCCTGCTTCTACTCGTTTGCCAACTCACTTTATCTAATGGAAGAACCAGCCCTGTTGATATAATGGTTTTACTTAAGCTTGGTGGGAGATATTTCCTAATTTTCCTGAGTATTAATGTCCAAATTACTCTGGTTTAATTTATGTATTTTGTTTGTGTTCTGCAACCCAGTGTTTTAATTTTCATGTGGTTTTATGTTGTGATGACCTATGGAGATAGAAACAATAAAGTGTACTTGTCTTAAACAACATTAAATGAAGTCTTCCTTAAAAGCACTGATGCTATTCAAACTTTCTATTACATGTTTTCTACCCCAGAGTTTGTTCTCAATTTTGTAAATGAAAGGAGATTGGTGTTTTGCTATTTGAGTTTTTAAAATGATTTGTTAGGAGGCTGCAGCTGCAGTGTGAGAATACCAAACACAGCTTGAAAACAGCCAGAGCTGCTAAATGCTTTGTGGAAAGTGGAAGGGGTGTTGGGCTAAGCATATTAAAAATGGCACTGCTTCACTCATAGGAGTAGAAGATCCTGGTCTAATCTATCCAAATAATAACACCATTAAGAAACTATTAGGGTAATTTTAACCAAGCTAAAACCTTACTGCAATTCAGCTACTTTACCTCAATCACTTCCTCTCAACAGATGAAAAATTGATAGTTGCCTTTGACTAATCCTCTCAAAACCCTCACTATGCTTTACTATGGCTGTTTCTGCCTATTCAAAATTACTCATCTTCACAAAGAGGAAATGTCATCAGCAAACTCAAGGCTTGACAGGAGAGCTAGAAGGGAGGCATACAAAAAGACATGACAATGATGGATACTTCAACATTGCAGTGCTTGTTGATGTGAGTGATGGTGGACAAAGAACAATTTGTAAACTGATTTACCTCTGTTTCTGCTATCTTAACTCGAAAAACCACACTTTTTTTTTCTTTTAAAGGCTGCAATGTGTTTTAGGCTTTAAATGCTTTTATTCACCATATAAGGATGTGGAAATGTTATTTATAAACTTCAATGGCTGCTCAGAAATAAGAGGAATAGGGAAATTGTTACTCCTTGGAGCTGCACAAACAGTTTGTAATCTTTCATTTAGAAGCTATCTTAGAACAGAAAGACCCAGATCAGGTCTCCCTTGATACCTATAATGAACAATCCTTTAAACCCCACTGTGACTTGCAAGAGAGAAACAGCATCAGTCAAACTTTGCAAATGATGCTGCACAGTGCAATATTATGCCATGCTCTAAACATACCAGAATCCTGTAGCTGAACTATGAAGACTCCCATACATATACTACTGCTGCCACTACTACTACTTTCTCTCCCTTCTTCTTCTTCGTCTTCATCTTCTTCCTCTCCTCCTCCTCCTTCTTCTTCTTCTTTTGGGGAATTTTAGCATGACAGCTTTGAGTGTAGTATGTAGTAGAACTCTGTAATTAAAATCTTGTGGCAGATTTTTCAGAGACGCATGTGCACATCTGCATAGGTGTAGACTTCCAAAGTAATGAGTGATAGAGATAGTATTTTTTTTGCAAGTGTCAGTGTGACCACACTGTAGCTGAACTCCTGTAGGTGACATATGCAAGGACTGTTATTGTGTGTCTTCAGGTCGTTTCAAACTTGTAGAAACTCTAAGGTGTAACTGTCACAGAGTTTTCTTGGCAAGATTTGTTCAAAGGCAGTTTGTCTTTGCCTTCCTCTAAGGCTGAGAGAGTGTGATTTGCCCAAGGTCACCCAGTGGATTTCCATGATCAAGCAGGGATTCAAACCCTGGTCTCCAGAGCAGTAATCTAATGCTGAAATCACAACACCACACTGGCTCTCCCCTTATGCTTCTGTATGTACTTGCTGATCGTTTGAGAAGAAAGTATCAAGTAACTTCTTCTGCAATGACCCCTCCATACACCCAACTTTAGCTTGATGTGACAGGGGGCAATCTATAGCCAATCAGTGCCTGGGAGGACCTACACTAGAGTTCTGGGAGGGCAGTTGTTTATGAGGATGCAGTCTAGCACCTCAAGCAAATGTTGCACTGGGAAAAGAGGGGAGAAGATCATCAAAAGTGCACCAGTGGGGCTTTACATTCTACCAGCACTGAACAGCATCCTGGAAAAATCTCTTGTTCCTGGAGGGAAGAAGGGATATCAATCAAATAAATAATAAAATAAATAAATAATGAACAATTTGTCTCAGGCCCTTTCCGCACCAGGCAATTAGAACAGGGCAGCGCGTCCTCGCACAGAGGTCGTCTGCACCTTGGAGTGGACTAGGAGTGGACTACTTACCGGAGATCCTCACCTCAGTCTGCTCCAAGACGACCCCAAGTGGTCTTCCAGCCTGTTTTTGAAAGACCTGAAAAAACAGGTCTTTATTTTCCTGGAACGAGCCATTGCGTTCCTCCTCTCTTGTGCAGATTTGCAGGCTCGCCATCTGCGGAGGGCGGGCTTTAGGAGTGGTGAGCTTCAGCGGTTGGTCAGGACCCACGACCAACCGGAAGCTGCCATTTTGGAAGCTGGAAGCTGCCATTTTGGAAGCCGGAGCAGTGCGGATCTACAGACCTCACACTGCTCTGATTTGCCCTGGACCAAGAAGGAGCCCTGCAGAAGGGCTTCAGGGACAGTCCGCGTTGCCAGTGAGTAACTGCACGGAGCGATTCGCTCACCTCTTGCGGAAAGGGCCTCAGATTCAAAATTTTGTTCCTATCTCTTATACTGGTATGGACATGCAGAATCTTCAGCTTTTTTTCTACAGCAGTTCCATGAGCAACTTCCTCTCAGGAAAGCCACACTTCTAAATTATTTTTGAGTGATTTCCAGGCTTACTAGCTGTCCTTCTCTTATAACCTAGTTTAACCTGGCTTCAGATTCAAAGGTACTGGGAGAAAATAAATGATATCTCACTATAGAAAGGCAAATGCACCTCCCCTCATAAGGGCATGGCAGTACACTGTTCTAAATTTCACCTCTTTTCTTGCGTAGTGGTTTTAACATGCGTCTCATTCAAAGTTTTGTTCTCAAGAAGAATTTTCTGTTGAGCAACCTACTATAGTCCTACCTGGCTATTTCACATTATTCAAGATGGCTCACAGTCAACACTGCAGGGAAGGCAGCTGGGTAACAAGCATTTCTATCCATTTTGTCTGATGACAAAATGGAACAGTCAGAAGAATGACTATATTTGACGAGAGGAGACTATATTTGAAGAGATGTAGAGGATGTTTCTGAAGCACAGATAGCCATACTTTATCTTAATTGACAAACCCTAAAGGACATATAGCTCTGATATAACTTTTACCATTTTGAGCCATGTGCAATGTTTCATGGATCAATTTTTGAAGCACACCCCAATAAACCTTCTTCTTTACAACAATTATGTTCTGCGTTTATAGCCCAACTGGAATTCTATGCATGTTGATTCAAGAACAAGTCTCAGAGTACAATGGGACTTACTCCTAAGCACATAAAGTAGGTGTACAGATGCTTACAACCTAAGAGTCAAAGCAGATGCTACATTAAAGAGGTAGGCCAGCTTCTAAAGGCCTTTTCACACTACATTTTTCTAGTGCTATTATTCCACTTTCAACATCCTGTGGAATTCTGGGGTTTGTAGTTTACTGAGGCCAAAGAGGTCTCTGGCTCTGAATTCTTAATGCCCTTCCCCAAACTTTAAACCCCAAGATTCCACAGGATGTGAAAGTGGAAAGTGGAATAATAGCGCTATAACAGTGTAGTTCAGAAAGACCCTTAGTTAAGTATACTTGATTACAATGATTACATTAACTACAATGGTGTTGGAATTGTGGCTGAGTAGCATTTGTGAATATGGAACAGTTACTAACTACTGCCGTGATTGTAACTTCCCCCATAATCTACTTTACTGGGCATCAGCTATATAGCGACAAGGATGTCCATTCTGCAGGAATCAGAGTAAATAACATTTCTCTCAGGTTTGGTCAGTGGGGAGGGGGAGTGTTGGGCCAGGACAGATTATTTAGTCAAGTACACTTAACTGAGTAGCTGAGAGAAAATACTGGCCATTATTCACAGTTATTTCCCCTTGTCCCTGGTTGGACTCTAAAGCAGGGATGGGCAAAGTGCACCCCAAAGGCTGTTTTTGTGCCTCCAAGGGGTCAAAGAGTTCTTTTCCCATTTCCCCCTTTTTTTTTTCCTCCAAAATGTTCCAAAATGACCTCAAGGTGGTATGGAAGATAGCATGTTTGGAGCCCCCTTAGATCCCACAGGGATCAAAACAAAGTTTTGCATTTTTTTTTTAAAAAAATGCCTCAAAATAATCCCAAATGCCTTCTGTTGGCCCAAGAAAGCCCCCAAACATAGTTTCCAAGTCACCTAGATGTTTGGGGCATTTGAGAGCATTTTTTTTTCTTTTTGCAGGATTGGGTGCAGTTGGGAGGCTGCAGATCTCCAAGGTCTCCTGGAGGCCAAGGCAGCTCCTAGCCTTCCACAAGGGCCCATGCCTGTTCTAGAGGAAATGCAGCAGACCTGACCCAGTTTTGGGTCTCTGGCTTGGACATCTTTAAACCATCTAATCTGTATCAGTCTAGCTGAGCCTGCAATTTTTATTTCATAATATTGATCTGCACAGGGATCCATGCACTTACATTTGGGCACCAAACAAGCAAACATACACAAAAAATCCTGGCTGCTACATAAGTCTTTAGAACAGTCTTCTTTGGTTTTATGTTTTAGTTATGAATGAAGCCTAGGTTGAAACACTATCTTAATATTAAACCTACTTGTTGATCTTGAATGATTTCCTATATTTAGCTTCAAAATTTCGCATGTGTAAAGCCTCCAGTTTTTGCTTAACGATTTTTTTTGAGAAAAAGTACCAAATTTCATGAAAAAGTTTGTAGCAATTGACCATTTTCCCACAGTGCCTTTTCTGTCCTGCTTAAGCTGTTGTCCTCAGGTGAAGCAAGATTCATCCACCATTCTAGTCTGTTATTTTGTACATGGAATAAGAGGGAAAAACATCTTAGGCAAGTGACTTTTTCTTTGCCTCAGTCTCCCATCTACAATATGGAGATAACAATACTGATATTGACTAGAAAGGATTACATTAATGTTTCTGAAGAAAAATTCTATTATCACTTCCACACCATTCAAAATTACACAGATGAAAACTAGGACACGTGTGGCTAAGCAATATCAGAATATGGTCAAGGTGACAAAAGTTGTTGAAGAAGAACACTCAAGCTAGAACAGGTTACAGCAGTTTGCTTGCAGAGAAGGACAACATTCTGTCCCACCTCTTCTACCACCCTTGCTGAGTTAGTTGATTGCAAACTATTTTTGCACTTTGAATTCAGTGTGCAGCAGTTGAGGTAAGATGAGGACAAAGGGAGAATGTCAGATAAGGAGAGAGAAGCTGGGAAACTTTAAAAGCAGTTGAGAAGATGGGATGACAGAGGATAAATTGGAACTTTCTCTGCCAAACTGGGACAGTTGGAGGGTATCTAATTTGGTATGGTGTTCCTGCTGTTACTTGCACCATTAGTAGTAGAAGAAATGTTCTCAAAGTGGGTACCTTTCTGCAGCAGTGTAGCTATCGGGGATGAATGTGAGCATTGGCCCTCCTCAGGTAAGAATGCTGTACCATCATGAATTCTCCTTCAGTCTCCAAATTCCTGGTACTGCAGTTACCTAAAATGTCAGCTTTCAAATACTCTAGATTGCTTTTCTTTATTATCATCTCTCTCTTTCAATCTTTGTGTGTGGCAGTGCAAAGAGCAGTTCCCCAGCTTTGTTTCTTGATATATTTGGGAAGACAAACATGTAACACAAAATCAGTAGGATTCTAAAAAACTGCACTTAGGATAGGCCAGTCATGTGAAATATACTTATTCCTGTTTTAGAAATCTACCATTGAGCATAGAGCTGCTTCTACTCCGAAGTTGCCCTTTCTGTGCCTAAGCAAATTTTCCCTTCTGTTCTCATTGAATTGCAGTTAAGCACACGGTCAAGAAACTCTCAAGTCCCATTGATTTCAATGAATTTTAGGCTTCCCTAATGTTTTTAAAAGAGCAAGCTTAGCCTTTAAATCACTTTGCAAAGACAAAGTCCTATGTAAGTGATAAGCAGCACTCTTTATGATGAATATACAAGTTTATAGTTGGACTAATCCAAATAGGTGGCAACAAGTGCAGATCTGAAATCAAAATCTCTGTGTTGCTCCTTCACATATGGAAAATAGCTTGCAAATAAAAGCAAACCTGTGTGGTCCATGCTGCCTATACAACTACTTTATGTAGAAACCTCATCACTCTTGACATATTGACTACAGTCCTACAAAGGGCGCATTATAGGCTTCCAGCAAGTTGGAGATCTGAGAGCCTTTATTTTTACAACAGTGGAGAAGATCATATTCCACCGGAAATTATATTGATAGTTCTAAATAACTGAAAAGGTTAGAGGTCCTTTTATTTATACATTTCTGCTTCTTGTTCACTTAAATTTTATTCCATACAAGGGTCCAAGCTCTCCAGATGTAGGGAAGATTCTTGTGAATATCATTTTTTTTAGAGTGGGTTTCTGTGAGTTTGCATACACATAAAATATAGTGTGTGTGGTATGTGTGTGCATGACCTGCATTTGTGTTGTATTTATGCTCTCCCCTTCCTGTTGTTGTTACTTTATAGTGCTGTCTTACTGAGTGGATAGCATTCCACAACTGCATTTTGAAGGCACATGGCAAATGTGTATATATGTAAGCAAGGAATGTATGTCAAAGACACAAGTTGTGTTGTTGTTGTTATTATTTTTAAAAGAAGAAAATATATGATAGATCAACTTTAGGAGTGTCAAATGTTTCTCAGAAATGAGTTGCTCAAATATCAAAACAACTATAAGAAGTCTTAGATTTTGTTCAGCATATGAGATAACTTTTGAAAAAATTAGCTAGTAAAGTTAGATCATGGCTAGGAAGACTTCTGAAAATCTTATCATCTCTCTTCTTTCTTGATTTTGATATTCTGAATTTGTTGGTGTTCTTTCCAAAGGGGAACCAATTAAGGATCAGCAGCTCAGGAAAGCATGAACTTTTCCAGGTTCTTTCATTTCCATCTGGAATCTCCACCTAGATATTGTGTGTGTTGTACAGCTGTTTGCACACATTTTCAAGCATTTTTCCTCTAAATGTACATTTTTAGTACATTTTCTAGTTGTAGAGTTTCCTCCTATTGTCCACATTTCTTAAATGTGTATATTTTCTGTGGACATTTTTCACGTGTGTAAATTGTTTGAAAATATTTGTTCTGATCTGCATAACATTGCAAGCTGTGGAGCACTATGATTCCATTTTAATTGCCATGGGCTCTGCAGCTGTTTGTCTCTGCATGTCCCATGACAAGGAAAAGGCCGGACACACCATTACTTATTGCCCTGCTTTCAGTGCATCTGAAATGGTTGTGTTTATGGAAGGGGGCTTCAAAAATAAGGTTTTGGAGAGTAGCCTCAGGAGACACTATAGCTTGTCTCCCAGTGTAGGATGAAAGACACAATTTGTTCAAATCTTTGCAAATTTTATTTCAATTAAGTGTTATTGGACTCCAATAGAGGGAGGGATATTTTTGGTCCTGATTGCTTCATTGTGAGGGAGAAATTCAGGACATAAATCATAAAACATTTTTTTTTAAAAAAACCCTAATTCTCACTACAGTTATAAACCATCTCCAGGATCAGAAATATCAGGTATCAGAATACCAGTCACTGGGAAGCAAAAGGGAGAAGTCTAAGCACCATGTTCTGCTTGAAGTCTGAAAAGGGTATGTATGTATGTATGTATGTATGTATGTATGTATTTATTTATAGAAATTAATTTCCTTCCTTTTACTGTGCTTGGAAAGTGATTGAGACTGGCAAAAGAATGATCAAAAAGTTGAATGATTCCTGTCAAAATGCCTCCAAAGATGTCTAGAAATGAACTAGTAACTTTGAAGAGTAGCTAGAAAATGTTACTTCTTATGCTTGCAGAATAAGGCGTTTCTTTCTAACTTTACTTTCTCTACACCTTAGCTGTCAGGAAAAATAACTTATTGAGGTAACTATCTTATTTGTAACTCATAACTTCTAAACTTTGATTTATGAGATCCCAATGGTATGGATGGACATTGCAGGAATCAAAATGCTAAACTAGATGCAGATTTGTGGTCTGATCCAGATCCAGATTTGTGGTCTGATCCAGATCCAGATTTGTGGTTTGATCCAGATACAGCTGGATAGACTTGGGGTATGATCCAGTGTGGCTCACCTTATGATCTACATAGACTTTGGGCTTATCTTATGATCTAGAGAGAATTTGGTTCTGGTTCAGCACAGTAAACTTTATATTCTTCAGCTAACCACTTTCCATTGTGCTGAAGGTTGCTTCCAAGCTTCTCATATGCTTTAGGAGGCCCCTTTTGAAAAGTCTCAAAACCCCTGTTGCATATATAAGGACATATCTGTACCTATGCCTGGGTCATACAATGCTGCTTTAGGAAGGGGCCATTTTTGCTGTCCCAGAGAGAGAGGGGTGAGCAGGGAGGAAGTGTGTCACGGTATCAGGGTCAGAGACCCAGGCAGCAAGACAGCCCAGAAAAGGCAGTGGGAGAGCTGGCAGAGTCCTGCCGGGAGGAGTCAAGGAAGTACTTAGTCAAGGGAAGTCCATTTACCTAAGCCAGAGCGACAAGCAAAAGCCATAGTCAGAGTTCCAAAAGCCAGGGGTCTGGAGCCAAGAGATCAATCCAAGGTATCAGGATCCAGGTGCTGGAAGCAAGGAACAGCTAAGGAGAGGGTTTGTAGAAAGCTTGCCACAAGCAAAGGAAAGCTTCCAGGCAGGCAGATATATAGCCCAAGGCACAGGTGTGGCTAGTCACTTCTTCTTGAACTTAATCAAGGAAGCCTCCCTTTGCTCAGCTCTTTTGAGTCTCCACTTTGTTTATGAGCTGATTGACACAGGCTCCAAAGCATCTTCAGAATCGGATCCCTGTTGCCTTAAAGGAGTAGGCAGAGGAACATCCAAGCCTGCTTGGTCCATGGCAGCAGGGGGAGCTCTTGAGCTACAGGACTCATCTCCAGCCAGAGCCACAGGGACCAACAGCTGCTGCTTGTCATCTCCACCCTGAGCAACAGAGACCAACAGCTGCTGCTCATCATCAGCAGCTCTGACAGGGGCTTCAGTTATCACACTATCCCCCCCTTCAGGACCCTCCTGCTCCACGCAGGTGGGACTGGCTTGTGGGGATAGCGGTGATGGAAACTGTGGGCGAGCTGTGGGGCATGGACGTCAGATGCAGCCTCCCAAGACCGCTCCTCGGGCCTGTACCAGGTACTGCAACTGAGGTCGATGCCAGTGGGAGTCCAGAATCTGTGTCACCTCGTATTCCTGCTCCCCATCCACAAGGACAGGCGGAGAAGGTGGAGCCACAGACCGGTAAGGGCTGCCAGGAGTCCTGGGACAGCAAGGACACGTGGAAGACCGGGTGGACCTTGAGAGAGGCGGGCAACCAAACCCGGTAGGCCACTGGATTGATCACCGCCTCCACCGGGAAAGGCCCCACAAAGGGGTGGTCCAGCTTTCGCACCGGGTGTTGGGTCGGCAGGTGGCGGGTTGAGATCCAGATGTTTGACATGTTGTGGGGTCATGGTGGCAAAGAACATGTGATTTAACCCTTCACTGCCCTTGTGACCCCCTCTTTTGAAGGAGGCACTTGGTCAGAAAGGTTAGGCATTTCAAGACTATGAGGAAGGCGATCTGGGATCATCAAGAGTGGCCCAGTCAGTCATCAGCAGCAACAGCAATGACAGCAGAAGAGGCCTTGCTTGGCAGTGTGTTCTTCTGGTGGCAGCTGGCATTTCAGGTGGTGGTGGTTCCTCTTCTTGACATGGATCCTGACCTTCCTGGTTTCAGCAACTGGGTCTTCTCGGTGGTGGGCAGAGCTTACATGGCTGACATTTGGTGATGGACGTAGGCCCATGAGGAGAAGCCCCGGGTTCCCCCTTCTTACCAAAGTCTTGTCTTTGGAGCAGTGGAAACAGAATGACTGAGAAGGAAGGGTATATCTATGGCCTACTCTAGCAGATCCATGGCCTGGGTTTTGGCTGTGAGCTAAAGAGCATTGGGAGTATTAGGCCTGCCTGGGTAGGCCTCAAGACATGGAGGCTTCAACAGGCTCCTTATATATTTACAGATTAAATAAACTGGCCCTATTTACCCATGAACAGTGTCTGGTCTTGTTATTTACAGAGGGATCAGCAATCACTGGGCACTTTGGAATCAAATTCCTAAGCTGGCAACAATTTGTTTGGTTAAAAAAAGTGGTTAACAATATCATGGTCCTACAAAACTTTTTGAAGTTCCTCTATTGTCACCAGATATTACTAGTAAGTTGAAAATTAAGGCAGAGGTTTCAGTTGTAAGCATACTTATCTAGAAGCCGCATTGAAATCAACAGGACTTACTTCCAAATGAAATAATTGTTTCTAGGACTGTGCTGAGCGCAAAGAACAGAAGAACAAACTGAACAGAATTTAATTAAAATGTACATGTAATGTGGATCAGAGCTTTACTATGAAGAAAAGTCCATTGTTTAGAAAACTCTGGTGATATGAGAGTCATTAAATCTCTTATTTAGCAGACTGAATAAACAAATCAAACATCTTTATAATTTGTTCTTGCCTTTCACTTGAGGGTCTCCCCCTCCTCATGCACTCTCCCTACAACCCTTCTACGTTTTATTGGCAATTTATTATAGTCAGAGGAAGAGACCAAAGCCTTAGCAACAAGATCTTGTGATGTGCAAACAAAATGCATTTAATTTGACTCAGTGTATTACAAGCATTATAATCCCTCTTCTGATTTCAACATGATCGACTAATCTCATCTGCTCAGAGGGATAAGCCTTGTCTCGGCCATGATGACAGGCTTAGAGAATGATAAAAATTAGGGCATTCTCATAGATTATATACTGTAACAACAGATAAGGCTTATGAATAAAGAATTGACTACAGGTGGTTATTTGCAGAAACATACTAGATTAAAGGGTTAATGTTAGCAAGGTACAATGTCATTTGTAGTTAAATCATGGATACACACAAGTGTGGAAAAATCTTTCTCGCCTGTGCAAACAGCAAAGGAGATGAACCTACTATCATTTTTACAGATGTTTGTAGCTGGTTTTACCAGGACAGGGGATGAGAATGAGGAAGGATATTTGCAGTGAAAGGATAGCCTTTGTTGGCACTGGTGGCAGGCGGAGGAGGGGGGAGTTCCATTTGAGGAACTGTGCATATGATTTAGAGCTGGAGGCATAAAAATTAAATGAGCTGAGAGGGGATGAGAAAAGCTGCTACTTTTTCCTCCAAAACTGTATGGCTGTGTGAAAGTATGGCTTCAAATGGATGATTCCCCAGCTTTCTTCACCTCTGTGGGTAGATGGCTTTAGTGCACTTGATTGTCTTGTTGGATCCATAAAAATGCTTTATAGCAACAACAAGGGAACTGCCAGAATTTTTTAAAAAGGAACTTTCTAACCACTGAAAAGGGCTCTATTCAGGACATATCTCACCCAATGATGTTAATCTTTGATGATTAACTATGAAAGCATCACTTTATAAAAAAAGTACTGAAATAAAAACAGTAAAGTGCAGAAATAGTGAATGAAACATGATGAAATGTAACTTATTGTTTATTTGACATGTGATTGCTATTTCAATTTGCTGTGAAGCTGTACAATTATTTCAGTTTCATAGAAAATTGGGCATAGTGATCAGTAGCAATTCAAATACATCAGGTATTTTGGAATAATATTACCTCAGAATACCATATCAGCCTTATGCATGTATGCCAGAGCAGAGGTGATGAATCTATCAAGCTCGCAGATGTTAACATGCTACATACCATGTCATTCCAGAACATTGGCCATGCTGGGTGGAGTTAATGGACCTGGAGTCTGGTAAAGTCTGAAGAACATCACTAGGTCCCTTATTCCCATGCTAGAACAACTGCAATATACCACATATGGGCCTATTATTAATCTTAGCACAGGTATATTATGTTTTTAATGAGTGCCTGATACCTGTAGAATCAAATATCATAATCTGTTCAGTGTTATTTCACAGATAGTGTATCCATGCAAATCAAACTTCTAAAGGGCTACACACTAAGATTTACTACCAAGTAGGTGCTGAATCTTCAGCTTTATGATTGTTTTGGTGAATACTACAAATAATTCAAGCATGTCATTCATTAATATAAAGCAGAATCCTATACATTTGCATTTCACACCCATAATGGGTGTTAATCAGCACTTTCCTTAGCTGGAAGTGTGCAGGACATGAAGTGAAGTGGAATGAATACAATTTTTAATGCTGTTTCATAGTTACTTACTTGGTGTACTGTTCTACAAGGGTATGAAAAGACAGAATTGACGGTATTGACAGAAACAAAAACCTTAAGATGCCTTTGTCCTTTCACAACAAAGAGGTTCACATTTAGAAAATTTGGATTTAATTCCTGCTCAAGTCCATAATCTGCTATGAGCAGATTTGTGGGCAATAACTGACTGTATTAGGAGGAAGGAAATGATTCTAACTTGAACACATTGAAAACTAAGGAGCACACTGAACTGAAAGAAAATGTCATTTTGTTTCCATAGAAACTCTAGTCCTTGGGTAGCTTTTTTGGACCTAGGGATGAGAGGGCTGGAGGGTATTTTTTAAAATCCTCTCTCACTTTTAAATTGGGGATGAGAAAATGGTTCTTCCAATTTTTTTCCTGTATTTCCGGTGGTATGAGGAGAAGATGAGTTCCTGTCTTAGTCAAACGACTTGTTTATATTTTTATTAGAACCTCAAATCCTGCAAGAAGAGTCCTTTTTCTATACTCCTTTTTCTTGTTGTTTTGTGCTTTCAAGTAACTTATAACAAACCTGAGGTGAACCTATCATGGGGCTTTCTGGGGCTGAGAGTGTATGAAATGCCAAAGGTCACTCAGTGGGTTTCTAAGGCCAAGTGGGGAATCAAACCCTAGTTAGTCTCCAGGGTCATAGTCCACTATTTAAAGTACTATACCATGCTGGATCTAATACAGTTGCATGGTACCATATTAAAAGCAGAAACTGAATGAATACAATTAAAAAAAACCCAGCACCAACCATTAAAAGGCACTTCTGAAAAAGAGTTAATGATCAATCCTATTGATTGTCTCAATAGGACAAGCTTTTTCTGCCATGACAAGAACGGCAGAGAGAAGTCCAGTCTGTCCTTCTATGGAAGGAAATTCCACATCCTGAGAACAGTCAATGAGAGAAAGCTTTGTTCTATGATCTTACCAAATATGTGTATTTGTGACAGTGGTGACGCTGTGGGAAAGCTTTCTTTTGTAGATCTTAGAACTCAAATCAACTCATAAGGGGCGAGTATGGTCTTTCAGAACTAGTTGGACTAATTCTGTTCAGCTCATTGAGAGTCGTTTGAAGTGACAGGAAGTTAGGCTTCTTAATTTGCTTTAGGAACCTGAATGCCATGCCCCCAGGAATATATAAGGTGCATTTATTTGAGTGTTTCAAAATGGAATATACAGCCTGTATTCATCTTCTTATGCTTCAGCATCTAACAGTTTTAGGCTATGTTCTTAAGCAAATAAAAAATCCACAGCCTGTTCTCTGCTCATGTGGCTTAAGGAGTCTTAAATGAGAAGCCTTCCCCTGACAATCACAAAACTCTCATGCTTTATGATGGAAAGGAAACAATTGTTCTTTGAAGGTTCCACATGAGGTCCGTATGAGATTAGTTTTACATTTTCCTCAATAACAATATGTTTAGGCTTTCAGATTCCATATGCTGTCATTACACAATTGGGATCAGGTTAACATGATTGGTAGTTATGCAGGAATGTCTGTCTGTCTGTCTGTCTGTCTGTCTGCCTGCCTGCCTGTCTATCTATTGATCGTCTGTCTGTCTCATGGTATACCCCATAATGTGTTCCCCCTATGGTGCACAGCATGGAGGTAGAATGTTGCATTGTCTTTTCCAGAGGTGGATGGAATGTGGTGTGTATGGTTATAAGTCAAGCATGGAATATCTGGGTCCAGGAACTGGGCAGCACCATCTTGTTCTATGGCAGGGGAGAGCATCACACAGACTTCAGGTGGGACCCAACTGTTTTTGTGGCCCCCAGAGTCACAACTCCCTATTCTTTGTTAAAATATCAATTATAACACACCAGGAAATGTAATTCTCTACAGTAAAGTGCAAAGCACCCATACCATCTACCTTTTTAGAAAAACTTTTTTTTTAAGAAAAAACTAACAACCTGGCAGTAGATTTTAAACTCTATGGTACTATGTAGAACAGTCTTCAACTAATTTCCACCCTATGATTATATATTGATTGAAGAGCCCTAGCCTATGTGAAAAGAAAGAGCTAGTTCATTTCACAAAAATGTCCAGTGGCTACAAGCAAAAGGTGAGGTGCTTGGTAATGAGTTTAAAAAAATGAAATTGATTGAAATTTAAGACATGTGTGTTCCTTTCAAAGAAGCATTCAGACATCCCATCGAGCCTCAGTATTCTGTTGAGAAACAGAATAAAAGTTTAAAGTTGAAGTTCCTTTTCAGTCTTAGTGAAATCTGATATGTGTCACCTTTGTCTCTATGTATTTTAAGAGTTTTGAAAGGCACCATTCTTATTTTCTCTTGCAAATTCTTGTTAAAGAATTCCAGACTTTAAGGAAAGAAGAAAAGAAGATGGTTTGTAATATATCACTTTTCAAATTGTTATTATTTTACTCCAGAAAAAATAGGTTGAGAGCATTAAACAAAATTACATCTATAAGGAATCATCACTATGTTTGCAGCAGGCAAGAAATTTGAAGAAGTGTTTAGTCTGTTTTGCTCTGTACTCCTGCAGAAAAAGGTTGTATTTCCTTTTTCAGTGCCTATAATCTTTTTAGAACCTTCTCTTTATGGAGACCATAAACATCACAGTAGAACAGCAAATCATGAACGTCTGCAGAAACTCCATCAAGGAAACCACAGAGTAAATGATGCTGAAAAGCTGATGTTCATGACATTAGACACTTGACTAACTTCACGATAGTTTTCCTGTGATCCTAAATATTTGACTGAAGTGACACCACACACATGCCCACGCACACAAATGTTTTGGATGGTTGATTCCCAAGTGTTTTATGACAAGCTATTGAGGGTCACTAAGGTGATACATTTCAGCATGTTCTTTCATGTGGTAGGTTCTGGTGTACCAGTTCTCACAGACACCTTTTCAGAGGGGTACCTTTCCATGTGACACTGTCTCTTAGTCTGACAATGCTACTTGAATGAGTTCTATCTTGGTCCTTAAAGAAAAATTAATATCTAGAACAATTCTTAAATTTACTCCCACATTCTCCTGGAATGAAGACATGACACACAGTCCTTTGGCAACAACTTTATTAATTTATCAGTGTTGAAGTGAAGTCAGGGCTTGTAGGACTGCAGAGACAAAACATTTTGGTTAGCGGGGTTAATGCTTTCTTAATGATATGTTCTGTCACATGTACATACTCCTAGAATTCTGTATTCTTTCTGAACTTAGCTTCAATCCTCACAGTAGCTGGAACCAGGAGTAGCTGGAACCTGGGTTTGCTGTAAGCCAGTAGTTCTTAACCTGGGGTCTGTGGACCCCTGGGGCCTCACAAACCCTCACAGGGGGTCCACATAGGGTTTCCATTCATCCTAGATAACAGAGAAAAATCCCAGATTTAAGGAACTAAAAATGTCCCAGCTGGTTGTGGTGATTGAGGGAGAATGTCCCTGATTCCTCAGAGGCAGTAGTGATGATGGTGGCAACAATGGCAATGATGCATTGGCAGGCATCTGTACTGGAGGCTCTGGGCATGATGAGCGGGTGTACCAGAGAGCCCAGAAGGTAGGAAGGCAAGAGAAGAGCCCAGAAGACAAGGGAAGATGCCCAGCCCAGGCTTTGGATGGGGAATATGACAACACTGCTTGAACCCAGGATCAGGCAATGAAGCAGAACTTCACTTCCAAGCCTCCACAAGAGCAGAAGAGAGTCCATTTTCTTTTCCAGCTGCTTGGGAGCAAAGCAGCAAGGGTCTTAATGCTCCTTTGGGGGACAGTCTGACAGAAATGCCATTTCCCTCTGAAGGAGCACCAAGAGAGTAGAAAAGGTTGGTGCTTTCAAAAGAAGCATTTACCTTTGCTTTTGTCTTGATGCTCCTTTGGAGGGAAATGGCATGTCTTTCACTTTCCCCTCAAACCACCACCTTTACTTTCTAGCGGCTGATTTGGGGGAAAGGGGAAAAGAAATTATTCTTTAAGCTTACCTCTCATTCATAACTTTCCTTTAGGAAATTCCAGTTTATTCTACTCTCCTGGCACTTAAAAGATCTCAGCATGCTACTCCATAGGCCATTTACATGCCTCCTTTCCTTTGTATAATCTACTGGAAGAATAAGAGATAAGGGTGAGCAACTGGTGAACAACTTTCAATAGATATTTGAATATTTAAATCTAAATTTAAATATTTAAATCTTCAGTTAAGCCTCGGGGATCCACTGCAACAAACTATATTTGCAGGGGTTACCTGGTAAAGAATAGGTTCAGAACCACTGCTGTAAGCTATACCTGTTGCAATGCAAAGTATCTGGGGTGGCTTTGTCTTAAATGGGCAATTAATATCATTATGTTTACAAAACACCTGCTCCTGACAGAGATTAAAAGTGCTGCAAGTGGTCTGCTGATATGGATCACCACAGATGATTGTAGTTTGGATTATCCTTGGAGGTATGTTTATCAACAAATGAAATTGTCACCTTCATTGTTCTAAGGAAAAGGTACTGGGAATGACAGTAGTATATGAGAATGGTAACTGATGACTTCAGATGGCTGCATGCATCATATGAACAAGAAATTCAAATGTGGGAATAGCTGTCTACTATCAGACCCCAAATCAGCAGAAAGCAACATTGATAATGAGATATGTTTGCTCTGGAAATTACTGGTTGTAATCTATGAATAAGGTAAAAGACCTACCCCTGAATGAACACAGTTACTTGAACCACAGAATCTGACACTGCAGAGTAGATGATGGAAGGTTCTTTATTTAAGCTGATTTAGCTTTCCCCACCCTAATCCTTACTTGGCTATGTTAGGTGCAACCCTACCATTAAGGTGAATACTTCCGCTGTATTTATGTATTTTGCATAAGGCAAGAGAAAGATTTCTGAACTGTTATCTGCCTTGTATTTCCAGAAATGGCAACCCACCATTTTCTTGTCATCCCAGTAAGCACTGATAGGGGCCATGGAATGCTTGCACACCTAAAAGTGACTGATCAAACCTGCCTTCCCCATCTTAGGACTTAGTTTAACCGTGGGTCTATGAACTGCACAAATATTTAGCCAAATGTTCAAACTCCATCCCTTCCCCTCTCCCCTCCCATGTTTTAACAAGGCTGCTTTAAGAAGATACAGATGCAGATGCAGAAAGAGACAGGGAAAAGATTTAGATTCTTTATGAAACTATCCGTTTCATACGTCCTAAGGTTTTTTATGAGAGAAAATGTAGCTTGCATTGCAAATGCACGCATGTAAGGCTTGTATTGTGTTTCATATAAATAATACATGTTCAAAGTCATGCATATATTTTTTAAAAAAGGAGAACAGCTAAAAATGTTTACAACTGAAAATGGTTTACTTAAAAGGGAAAATATATAAAAATGTATTGATTCGGGGGGGGGGGGGAACCTACAGAAAGTGAAAAGGAATGAAGGGGAAGGCTAATATGGTTTTGCTTCTCTAGGCAATAGTATGACTTTCCTTGAGCTAACTTAGAAAAAAACCTTAGTGTTTGGGATATTCATTTTGAAAAATAAGATGACACAGTCAAGATTATACCCAACATACTTAATTCCTCCTTGTATATAAGTGTTAAGGGTTTTCTTACAGTAAGAAATGAGAAGTGGGTTGGTTACATGGGAGGAGTTTGAAAAGTTTTGAGTTTGAAGGTTAGATGTCTGGCCCAGAAAGATAACCAAACCATCTGCTAGAAATTTTGGTTGGATGGAAGGTTACCCTGACACATACACAATGTATGAGAGACCGGTAACTTTGAATACGTTATCTTACAGTGTAGAAGCACTAAGCTCAGGGCCTCCATTTTGTTCAGATTTTGCTCCCTTAGGATGTGGGGCAGAAATTTGTTTTGTTCAATAAAATTGGATCCTTGATTCACCAGTGTGGTTTTCTAATTTTTCCTGGGGTTACTAGGGGAAGCAATTTGTCTCCAGCAGAAGCAAAGTCCCCCAACCTTGTATAAATAAGGGATGAGGTGAGAATACAGATGGACATCTTCAGAGAAAACTTGATAACCTGATACACAGTGATTTCTTCCTCTGGAATCTTCAAAGGACCCTTCCTTAGGTCCCAGAATTTGCTTCATTATGTGGACATAGCTGGGTGCTCTTCTTCCACTTTACCTCTCCTCCAGTCCCTAAGTGACCACGTCAGGGCCCCCTAGGATGAAAAAGGTGGATTTTAAGGGGGCTGGGGTTGGTGAAGAAAGGAAGTGTTGAATTTCTTCCTCTACAACAACTAAAAAGGGACATGTCATGTCACTACCTAGATGCCAGCCTTTCCTCTCAAGGTGAGCTGCTGCAAGATGGAAAAACTTTTTTTTTCTTTTTTCAGCTCAGAGAAAAACTTGTGAATTTTCACAAGCAGTGCTTTAGGATTCTTGTAAACTGTGCAGATGCTATGAGATATTGGAGTTGCTGCAAGAAATATTAAATGTGCAAACTACTGCAAGATAAGTAGGCTGGGGCTGGCAACATTGGTTTTGGATAAATTGCACATTTTTGTAAGTGTTCTTTAAACTTTTCTGTAAAAATACATAGTAGAAGAAAATGAAACAACGATGGATTTGCAGCAAAAGTCAACAGCTCTTGCCTTTTCTAGTAATGTACATTTTATTATTTTATTTAGTTATTTGATTTATTAAAATATTTTTCTCCCAGCTTTTTATCATGATATCTTGGGGCAAGATATCGTCTTAGATTTTAAAAAAGCGGACTTCTGTAAACTTAAGGAGCTGCTGGCTGAAATTCCGTGGTCAAGAATAGTGAAAGAGAAAGGAGTTCAGGAGGCATGGGAGTTCCTTAAAAGGGAGATACTGAAGGCACAGTCTAAAACTGTGCCAATAACGAGGAAAAATGGAAGGCATCTGAAGAAACCAGAATGGTTGACTAAAGAACTCTCAGCTGAGCTAAGCACTAAGAGAAACGTGTACAGGAAATTGAATAGGGGGGAAACCACCAGAGAAGAATTTAAGCAAGTAGCCAGGAGATGTAGGGAGAAGGTCAGAAAGGCTAAAGCACAGAACGAACTTAGGCTGGCCAGAGACATTAAAAACAATAAAAAGGGCTTTTTTAAATATGTCTGCAGCAAAAGGAAAAAGAAAGAGGCGATAGGGTCACTGCGCAGAGAAGATGGCGAATTACTAACAGGGGGAAGAGAAAAGGCAGAACTACTTAACACCTTCTTTGCCTCAGTTTTTTCCCAGAAGGATACAAGCGCTGAACCTGGCGGTTGGGGAGCAGGTGAGGAAGCAGGGGAAATGCGGCACTTAATAGGTAGAGAGGTGGTACAGGAATACCTGTCCACACTGGATGAATTCAAGTCTCCAGGGCCAGATGAATTGCATCCTAGGATATTAAAAGAACTGGCAGAGGTAATTTCGGAACTGCTTGCTATAATCTTTGAGAAATCTTGGAGGACAGGAGAAGTTCCAGTAGACTGGAAGAGGGCAAATATTGTCCCCATCTTCAAGAAGGGAAAAAAAGAGGACCCAAATAATTATCGCCCAGTCAGCCTGACGTCAGTACCCGGAAAGATCCTGGAGAAGATCATTAAGCAGTCAGTTTCTAATCACTTAGAAAGCAACGCGGTGCTCACGAGAAGTCAACATGGATTTCTCAAAAATAAGTCATGCCAGACTAATCTTATCTCTTTCTATGATAGAGTTACTAGCTTGATAGATGAAGGGAATGCTGTGGATGTAGCATATTTCGATTTCAGTATGGCCTTTGACAAAGTTCCCTATGACATTCTTGCAAAGAAGCTAGTAAAATGTGGGCTGGACAGAGCTACTGTCAGGTGGATCTGTAACTGGTTGACTGACCGTTCCCAAAGGGTTCTCACCAATGGCTGCTTTTCATCCTGGAGAGAAGTGACTAGCGGGGTGCCACAGGGTTCTGTCCTGGGCCCAGTGCTGTTCAATATTTTCATCAATGACTTGGATGAAGGAATAGAGGGCATGCTCATCAAATTTGCAGATGACACCAAATTGGGAGGGGTTGCTAATATGCCAGAGGAAAGGATCAAAATTCAAAATGACCTGGTCAAATTGGAGAGCTGGGCTAACAAAATGAAATTCAACAGAGAGAAGTGTAAGGTCCTACACTTAGGTAGAAAAAATGGAATGCAGAAATATAGGATGGGGGACACGTGGCTGGATGGCAGTACGTGTGAAAGGGATCTAGGAGTCTTAATAGACCACAAGCAGAACATGAGTCAGCAGTGTGATGCGGCAGCCAAGAAAGCCAATGCAATTCTCGGCTGCATCAATAGGAGTATGGTGTCTAGATCAAGGGAGGTACTGGTACCACTCTACTCTGCTTTGGTTAGACCTCATCTTGAATCCTGTGTCCAGTTCTGGGCACCCCAATTCAAGAAGGACATGGTCAAGCTGGAGCAGGTCCAGAGGAGGGCGACCAAAATGGTGAGGGGCCTGGAAGACATGCCCTATGAGGATAGACTTAGAGAGCTAGGTATGTTCAGTCTGCAGAAGAGAAGGTTAAGAGGGGACATGATAGCCATGTTTAAATATTTGAAGGGATGCCATGTAGAGGAGGGAGAGGGCTTGTTTTCTGCCGCTCCAGAGACCAGGACAAGGAGCAATGGATTCAAGCTGCAGGAAAGGAGATTCCACCTGAACCTCAGGAAGAACGTCCTGATGGTCAGTGCTGTCCGGCAGTGGAATATGCTGTCTCGGAGTATAGTGGAGTCTCCTTCTTTGGAGGTTTTTAAGCAGAGGCTGGATGGCCATCTGTCGGGAGTGCTTTGAGGGTGTTCCTGCATGGCAGGGGGTTGGACTAGATGGCCTGTGTGGTCTCTTCCAACTCTACATTTCTATGATTCTATGATTCTATGATTCTATGAAATGCCTGATAAAACAATGTAAACAACTGAATCACAAATTGAAATCAGTAAATAATTTAAACAAGATTAAAACACATTAAATAGTTCAGACAAGTTTAAGGGTAAAAGAGTTTAAACCTTGTACATGCTTAAAACTAAACTAGGCCCCAAGGGTTTTAAATAAAAGCCATGTCTCAACCTGGTGGCAAAAAGAAACTAATGTTTGTGCCAGGGATGGGCATTCCACAAGTGTAATGTTATAGGCAAGAAGGCCTTCTCCCACATCCTCCCCATAGTGTTGACCAACTGTTGGAACACAACGGAGGGCTTCCTAGGCAGGCTTGAGGCCTTGGGCAGGCATATTTACAGAGAGGTGCTCCTTCAAATACTGAGGTCCCAAGCCATGTAAGGCTTTGAATTTCATCCCCAGCACCTTAAATTTGGACCACTACTTACAAAATAATAAGCAGCAATGCATTGAGAAGTAGAGTTGACTTCACAACATTTTAGCTGATATACAAAAAATACATTGTTTATACAATTCTTAATTACAGATTTTGGTGTCTGAAAAAAAATTGCTCGACATAGATCTGTATGTGACAAGGTAAGTTCTAGGGTGTATTACTTGGGGGAATGATTAAAGAATGATTGAAGATCTTGGATCATATGTGATAAACACAGTCCAACTGAATCTAAATTTGTGTCTCTGAGCATGAACTGCAACCCAGATGTTCTTCAAAAAAGTCCGTTCCTAGATATTTTTGTTTGGCATACTGGTCAAACGATTTACCCATATATAAGACAATGTACTTTGTCTTACATCATGGGCCCTTTCACAAATTATAAGCACATTTCTTATTAATCCAGTGTATTATTAATAGTTAAAATTAAATTGTGTCAAAAGTTTGCATGTGGCTAAAATAGAAGGAGCTTGGTTCTACTGCCAACATTACATGAAAAGCAAAATATCATCAGAGTGGAACAAGGAAAGTTTATCTGTTGGTGCCAAGTGTATAGCTACAAGCACATGTGCTTGGCACCTGGGGCCATCAACCCATGTGCCAACGTAATTACCAAACATGGTGTAACTGAAAAATATTCAACTCTTTGAATCCATGGAGTGGGAGAGAGAATTTATAATCACACAGTCATGAAGAAGTATTAACTTTTATGCACAATATAGATTACAGCTGTGTTTTAACCAGCTGCTGCAAACACTGATAAAACATTTATTTTTCAATATATTTTTTTCCTGACATTGGCCTTGCTCCCATTTCAGAAACTGGCAGAACAGGAGGTTTATTAGATATTTAATTTATTCATTAGATTTTGTACCCATCTTTCTCCCAAAAATTCAACTCAAAGCAGCTAACAAGAACATCAAGCAAAAGAAGAATGGCTAAAAACATAAAACATGTTAACAAGATCATGTTTAGGGTTGTTCCTCATGTACTCAGCTGTGTACATACACCTCGCATCAAACAACAAAACCATACAATCACCGAAATGTATATAGTTGTAGCACTGATCCTCTTGAATCTTAATTACCTAGCTGAGCACGTCTGACACAAATGTGTCTTGCTAGCTTCTTTTCTGCAGTGAGGAAAGTTTTATTCAGTTGAGTTGTTTAGTTTCGTGTCTCATATTTATTCTAAGCTTTTTTCTAGAAAATCTATTACTTATAGTTTGGCAACTGTGTGGTGAAACGGTGACAAAATAGGCTCATGATTGCTTATAGGCCTGATCTCAATAGTAGTAGGCTACCACTTGACTGTGACTCTGCTGGAAGTCTGCTCCACAGATAGATGATTCTTTCAAGCTGAACCTCATTGAGATACTCATTCTTCCGTCACTGGGCTCCATCTGTGCACACGTTGGGGAACTCTGGTGAAGGATTTTAAAATGTGAACTGTTAACCTGTGAACGATGGGAAAAAAATATCATTCCTACTGTTGATTTGACAGGGACAGTCCTGATCAATCCTCTGTTGTCCCGCTTTTCAAAATGTCCCAGTTTCTCTCTCTTCCTCCCTCTTTGTCTTCAGCTTATTTCAATTGCTGCAAATTGAGTTCAAAGCGTAAGAGTAGTTTTCATTCAAATTAACACAGGAGGAGGGACAAAAGAGAAAGGGGTTGGAATCTTGCCCTTCCCAGGAGACTCAAGGGAAAGCAAACTGCTGAGCCTCTCCAAATTTGTGTTTCCATTGTGTTTCATTAATAACTTTTGCTATTTTGATTATGCTCTGACGTTGCTTGGCTACAAGTTTCTCAATTTTCCTCTATGAAATTTTGGAAGGTATGGAATATACACAGACAAACTTTAGGCAGTATGAGAGAATATATAGATTTGGTGAACTATATAAACTAATGTTCATCTTCGTCAATATATGTAAATATTGTACTTTAATTTCTATGCAAAACACCCACAATGTGAAATGAGGAGAAGAGGAAAATGTAGGTGGGATTCAGAGAAATGCAACAAGGTAGAGACTTGAGGCCCATCCACACTATATGATTATAGTGCCATTATTCCACTTTAACATTCGGTTTCATCCTATGGAATTCTGGGATTTGCAGTATAGGGAGGAGTGCTTAGGATTCTTAGCTAGGCAGCATTAGTGGCTCACTAGACTACCAGTCCCAGGATTCCATAGAGTGGAACCATGGTGATTAAAGTTCAATAGCGCTATGATTGTGCAGCATGAAGGGACTCTGATAGATTTCAACATCCCTAAACATGAAATCTGAAGGCAGCCATCAGCATTTATTCCTGTTTCTCTTGAGAGATAGGAACTGTCTACCCCTAGCTGAAATAAGACCATTTCCGCACTAGACTGTTATAGTGCTATTATTCCACTTTCAACATCCTATGGAATCCTGGGGTTTGTGGCTCCCTAAACCACAAACCCCAGGATTCCATAGAATGTTGAAAGTGGAATAACAGCGCTATAACAGTTTAGTGCGGAAATGGCCTAAGGCTCAATCTGCGTTTACAAAGGAACAGAGGCTTACAGTTTTGTAACATACCTTTGAAGTCAAGAAACCTCTGACCTGGTGAATGTGTTGGTTTCTAATAAAGGTGATCAGGAGAAGGAGAAGGAAAAGAAGGAGAAGTAGGAGGAGGGAACAAAATGTGCCTTACAGCTGTTCTTCAGTCAACATCTGTTCTTTCTCCATATCACTTCCATAATCTTTTGTATTTTAAATATTTGAACTTTTCCTAAATTAAGACAAACAAGCAGCTTTCTGCTTCAATTATTCTAAACACACTGCTCTCATAAAAATCATATTCCATTATGTAAGTATACCTAGGGAAAGGGTGAGTTCGCATGAGAAAAAAAATGTATTATGTGTGTTGATGGGAAGGCTGTGTCTGTCTGTAGGCACTCCTGCAATCACGTTTGCTTGGGTTTAAGCATGACAATGAAGTACATTAGTGCTAATTATAATCATGAAATCCTGTTTTGTCCTTTTTGAGATGAGATGGACGTACAGTAAATACAAGAGTACATAAATGGTAGATAAATCAATCTGTGGGTTGCTACAATGTTATCTGATTAGGATTTTCTCTCAGTAAGAGTCTTTCTTCATAAGAAAGCATCCCATTGCATTCACTCTTTTGGATACTGTATTAGCTGGCTATATAATACTTAATTATGCCAATGTAGACAGTATTTAGGACACTGGGAAGGCATCATGGATATTAGTTCAATTGTAGGCTACAGCAGGCATGCTGAAGACAATAGATTTGGTCCCTGGTATTTCCACATAGAATTGGGGATGTCTCATTCCAAAAGCCCTGTTGTGATAATATCCTTATTAGGCATACTGTAAAAGAATAGAAATTGCTTTTAGTTTTCAGTATCACATTTTTTTTAAAAAAAATGTTAAAAGATTTCTTAAAAATAAATCATGAGAGGAAAGGGGGTAACCAGAAATTTAGAAGTACCCAACTTTCTGAGGCAACAAAATCACAAGGTTGTCTATGTCCACATGTAACTATGCACATGATTCCACTCCTTAGAAATTAGGGTCATTGACTTCACATCTTGTCTGCAGACGTTATAAAAGGAAATGTGCATCAACTATCATAGAATCATAGAGTTGGAAGAGACCCCAGGTGCCATCCAGTCCAACCCCCTGCTATGCAGGAACACCCATCAAAGCAGTCCCAACAGATGGCCATCCAGCCTCTGCTTAAAAACCTCCAAGGAAGGAGACTCCACCACATTCCAAGGCAGCATATTCCACTGCTGGACAGCTCTGATCATCAGGAAGTCCTTCCTCAGCTTCAAGTGGAATCTCCTTTCCTGCAGCTTGAATCCATTGCTCCTTGTCCTAGTCTCTGGAGTGGCAGAGAACAAGCCTGCTCCCTCCTCAACATGACATCCCTTCAAATATTTAAACATGGCTATCATGTCCCCTCTTAACCTTCTCTTCTGCAGACTAAACATACCCAGCTCTCTAAGCCGTTCTTCATACGGTATGGCTTCCAGACCCTTCACTATTTTGGTCGCCCCCCTCTGAACACGTTCCAGCTTGTCGACGTCCTTCTTGAATTGAGGTGCCCAGAACTGGACACAGTATTCCAAATGAGGTCTAACCAAAGCAGAATAGAGTGGTACCATTACTTCCCTTGATCTAGACACCATACTCCTATTGATGCAACCAAGAATCATGTTGGCTTTCTTGGCTGACACATCACACTGCTGACTCATGTTCAGCTTGTGATCTACCAAAACTCCTAGATCCCTTTCACACGTACTGTTATCCAGCCACATGTCCCCCATCCTATATTTGTGCATTCCATTTTTTTTTTTTTTTGCCTAAGTGCAGGACCTTACATTTCTCTCTGTTGAAATTCATTTTGTTAGCTTTGGCCCAGCTCTCCAGTCTGTCAAGGTTGTTTTCAAATTTGATCCTGTCCTCTGGTCTATTAGCAACCCCTCCCAATTTGGTATCATCTGCAGATTTGATCAGCATGCCCTCCATTCCTTCATCCAAGTCATTGATGAAGATGTTGAATAGCACTGGGCCCAGGAAAGAGCCCTGTGGCACCACACTAGTCGCTTCTCTCCAGGATGAAAAGCAGCCATTGGTGATCACCCTTTGGGTTTGGTGGGTCAACCAATTACAAATCCAACTAACAGTAGCCCTGTCCAGCCCACATTTTACTAGCTTCTTTGCAAGAATGTCACGGGGAACTTTGTCAAAGGCCTTACTGCGGTCAAGATATCCTACGTCTACAGCATTCCCTTCATCTATCAAGCCTGTAACCCTATCATAAAAAGGGATAAGATTAGTTTGGCGTGACTTATTTCTGAGAATTCTATGCTGGCTTTTTGTGATTACGGCATTGCTTTCTAAGTAATTACAAACTGACTGCTTACTTATCTGCTCAAGGATCTTTCCTGGAATTGATGTCAGGCTGACTGGGCGATAATTATTAGGGTCCTCTTTTTTCCCCTCTTGAAGATAGGGATGATATTTGCCCTCCTCCAGTCTGTTGGGACTTCTCCTGTTCTCCAAGAGTTCTCAAAGATTATTGCAAGTGGTTCAGAAATGACTTCTGCCAGCTCTTTTAATATCCTTGGATGTAATTCATCTGGCCCTGGGGACTTGAATTCATCTAGTTTAGCCAGATATTCCTGTACTACTTCTCTACTTATTCTGTGCTGCATTTCCCTCGCTTCCTCACCTGCTCCCCATGCCTCAGGTTGGGTACTTCTATCCTTTTGGGAGAAAACTGAGGGAAAGAAGGTGTTGAGTAGTTCTGCCTTCTCTCTTCCTCCTGTTATTAATTGGTCACCTTCTCCACACAATGATCCTATCATTTCCTTGTTTTTCTTTTTGCTGCGGACATATCTAAAAAAGCCCTTTTATTTTTTTTGATGTCTCTGACAAGCTTGAGTTCATTGTGTGCTTTAGCTTTTCTGACCTCCTCCCTACATCTCCTGGCTATTTGCTTGAATTCCTCTTTGGTGCTTTCACCATTTTTCCATTTCCTGTACATGTTTCTTTTAACATTTAGCTCAGCTGAGAGTTCTTCAGTCAACCATTCTGGTTTCTTTAGAGACCTGCCATTTTTCCTCCTTATTGGCAAAGTTTTCAATTATGCCTTCAGTATCTCACTTTTAAGAAACTCCCATCCGTCGTGAACTCCTTTCTTTTTTAGTATTCTTGACCACGGGATTTCAGCAAGTAACTCCCTAAGTTTAGAGAAATCAGCTTTCTTAGTTTAGGATGTGTGTCTGGCTTCACTTGGCTTCTCCTTCCCTTTGAATGACAAACTCCAAAAGAGCATGGTCACTCCCTCCTAAGGATCGCACCACCTCCACCTCATCAACAAGGTCATCCCTGTTGGTCAGGATCAGATCTAGAATAGCCAATCCCCTTGTTGCCTTTTCCACCTTCTGGACCATGAAATTGTCTGCAAGGCAAGTGAGGAACCTGTTAGACCTTTTGGTCTTTGCAGAATTTGACTGCCAACAAATATCACGATAATTGAAATCTCCCATTAACATGGCATCTCTCCTTTTTGAATGTGTGGTCATCTGCTCCAAGAAGGCTTCATCTATGTCCTCAGGCTGGCCTGGAGGCCTGTAGCAAAGCCCCACAATCACATCCCTATTGTTTCTCGCTCCCTTAATTCTTACCCAGATGCTCTCAACTTGGCTTTCCGGATTTAAGTCCTGGATCTCTTCACAAGTGAAAACATCCTTGACATATAAGGCTACTCCTCCTCCTTTCCTGTTTGATCTATTTCTGCTAAATAGGTTATATCCTCCTATTCCTACATTCCAATCATGAGATTCATCCCACCAGGTTTCAGTGATGCCTATTAAATCGTATTTATTTTGTTGTACTAAGAGTTGTATTTCATCTTGCTTGTTCCCCATGGTCTGTGCATTAGTGTAGAGACACTTGAGATGATGTGCCCTTTGTGGAATTCCTGTACTAAAGTTACTTTCCCTCTCCCTGTTGGTCTCTAGTTCTACTTGGCCTGCCCTATCTATATCATTTGGGCTATTTTTCAATCCTTGCCCAGAATAATACTGTCCCCCTCCCCAGTCAAACTCAGTTTAAAGACCTCCTGATCTGTTTTGCAAGACTGTTAGCAAAAATGTTCTGGCCGACAGTTGTAAGCTGCAGGCCATCCCTTGCCAGAAGACCATCTTCGTGGAAATGGAGGCCATGATCCAAAAATCTGAATTGGTCCTGGTGACACCATCTTCGGAGCCAGTTGTTGATCTCCACTATTCTTCTTTCTCTTCGTGGGCCATGTCCTTCCACTGGGAGAAGAGGTGAAATGACAACCTACGGATGAAGGTCCTTCAGCTTCCTACCCATAAGCTCGTAATCCTTCGTGATGTGGTGAAAGCTGCACCTCACCATGTCATTGGTTCCAACGTGAACCAAAAGGAGGGGTTTACAGTCAGTGGGCTTGACCAGTCTGGTTAGCCTCTCCATTATGTCATTGATTTTGGCCCCAGGGAGACAGCACACCTCACGATTGATTCTATCCGGATTGCAAATGATCGGTTCCATTCCTCTCAGCAAAGAGTCCCCAACCACTAGAACTCATCTCCTCTGAGGCTTGTCCAGGGTCACTCGACGAGCAGATTCCCTCACGGCTGTCTGAAATTTCTGTTCATGCTGAGAGTGTTGGTGCTAATGCTGTTGGATGCTGTTCTGCTGCTGTTGGGGTTCCTGTTGTTGATGTTAGATTTCCTCTGGATGATGTTCCATGACCTCTTCCTGCTGTTCCACTTTGTCATTAATAAAGTCAAGAACTTGGAAGAGATTCTGTAGCTCTGTATGACACCTTGGCTTTCTACTCCTGCGTGTCACATTCCTCCAAGCGTCCATCTTCCTGTTTCGTAAACTGGCTTCTTTGTCCACTAGCTCCTCCGTGCATTCCGTCTTCAAAAAGGTCCTCTCAGCCCTATCCAAGAACTCCTCTCCCTGCCTAATAATGCAAAGATTTGAAACGTGTGCCTCCAGCTGTTGAACCTTCTCCTCTAAGAGTGTGATCAGCTTACATTTGCTGCAGGTGTACCCAAGGACATCTTGCGGCAGGAAAAGAAACATGCCACAGCTGTGGCAGGTGACTGCAGCAGCTCCCTCCCCCTCCATACCTGATAGTTTAGATAGTTAAATTGGAAAAGGTAAAACTGGGCTTTGCCTTCAAAGTCCCCTGGCAAAATCTATGTCAACCCCCTGTTTGCCAAGTTCTTCTTGTCAACCTATCAAGAGAGAGGGTGTAATTCTAAAGTGGTTATAGGTACTCCCTCAAGTTCCAATCCTACCTAGATGTTGTGGACAGGCAGATTGAGTCTGGATGGGTTCAAGGAAGAAGCAATTAAAGTCTTGCTAACGTTAGGTAGTAAAGTGAAAGTGTGCGCGCCTTTGGTGCGTGCCACTGGGGAGCAGAGATAAAGCTAGCTCCTCCCCATAGCTCATCAGTGAGTCAGCTAGGACTAACAGCTGCTAACTCCTCCCCCTAGCTAGTCAGTTAGACCGTGTGCTGAGGGAGAGCACATGGCCAGAGAAAACAGACAAACGAACAAACAATCAAACACAGCCCCAGAAGCCTGGAAAAGACACGCGGTCAAGACATCTTCTCAGATGCAG